>BQMI01000560.1:0-478532 GCA_026005395.1 Asobara japonica | reverse complement strand
AAAAAGTCAAATTAATTTTTCGATTTTGGCCAAATTAACATTGGGACCTTATGGGGAGGCAAACTTAAATTTTTTAAAATTGAATTTTTGGCCCCGTGTGCGTTTATACTATCCAATAGGAACCCCCAGAAGATATTTCCGTCGATTTTGGGTCGAAAAAGTCAAATTAATTTTTTTCGATTTTGGCCAAATTTAACATTGGGACCTTATGGGGAGGCAAACTTAAATTTTTTAAAATTGAATTTTTGGCCCCGTGTGCGTTTATACTATCCAATAGGAACCCCCAGAAGATATTTCCGTCGATTTTGGGTCGAAAAAGTCAAATTAATTTTTTCGATTTTGGCCAAATTTAACATTGGGACCTTATGGGGAGGCAAACTTAAATTTTTTAAAATTGAATTTTTGGCCCCGTGTGCGTTTATACTATCCAATAGGAACCCCCAGAAGATATTTCCGTCGATTTTGGGTCGAAAAAGTCAAATTAATTTTTTTCGATTTTGGCCAAATTTAACATTGGGACCTTATGGGGAGGCAAACTTAAATTTTTTAAAATTGAATTTTTGGCCCCGTGTGCGTTTATACTATCCAATAGGAACCCCCAGAAGATATTTCCGTCGATTTTGGGTCGAAAAAGTCAAATTAATTTTTTTCGATTTTGGCCAAATTTAACATTGGGACCTTATGGGGAGGCAAACTTAAATTTTTTAAAATTGAATTTTTGGCCCCGTGTGCGTTTATACTATCCAATAGGAACCCCCAGAAGATATTTCCGTCGATTTTGGGTCGAAAAAGTCAAATTAATTTTTTTCGATTTTGGCCAAATTTAACATTGGGACCTTATGGGGAGGCAAACTTAAATTTTTTAAAATTGAATTTTTGGCCCCGTGTGCGTTTATACTATCCAATAGGAACCCCCAGAAGATATTTCCGTCGATTTTGGGTCGAAAAAGTCAAATTAATTTTTTTCGATTTTGGCCAAATTTAACATTGGGACCTTATGGGGAGGCAAACTTAAATTTTTTAAAATTGAATTTTTGGCCCCGTGTGCGTTTATACTATCCAATAGGAACCCCCAGAAGATATTTCCGTCGATTTGGGTCGAAAAAGTCAAATTAATTTTTTTCGATTTTGGCCAAATTTAACATTGGGACCTTATGGGGAGGCAAACTTAAATTTTTTAAAATTGAATTTTTGGCCCCGTGTGCGTTTATACTATCCAATAGGAACCCCCAGAAGATATTTCCGTCGAATTTTGGGTCGAAAAAGTCAAATTAATTTTTTTCGATTTTGGCCAAATTTAACATTGGGACCTTATGGGGAGGCAAACTTAAATTTTTTAAAATTGAATTTTTGGCCCCGTGTGCGTTTATACTATCCAATAGGAACCCCCAGAAGATATTTCCGTCGATTTTGGGTCGAAAAAGTCAAATTAATTTTTTTCGATTTTGGCCAAATTTAACATTGGGACCTTATGGGGAGGCAAACTTAAATTTTTTAAAATTGAATTTTTGGCCCCGTGTGCGTTTATACTATCCAATAGGAACCCCCAGAAGATATTTCCGTCGATTTGGGTCGAAAAAGTCAAATTAATTTTTTTCGATTTTGGCCAAATTTAACATTGGGACCTTATGGGGAGGCAAACTTAAATTTTTTAAAATTGAATTTTTGGCCCCGTGTGCGTTTATACTATCCAATAGGAACCCCCAGAAGATATTTCCGTCGATTTGGGTCGAAAAAGTCAAATTAATTTTTTTCGATTTTGGCCAAATTTAACATTGGGACCTTATGGGGAGGCAAACTTAAATTTTTTAAAATTGAATTTTTGGCCCCGTGTGCGTTTATACTATCCAATAGGAACCCCCAGAAGATATTTCCGTCGATTTGGGTCGAAAAAGTCAAATTAATTTTTTTCGATTTTGGCCAAATTTAACATTGGGACCTTATGGGGAGGCAAACTTAAATTTTTTAAAATTGAATTTTTGGCCCCGTGTGCGTTTATACTATCCAATAGGAACCCCCAGAAGATATTTCCGTCGATTTTGGGTCGAAAAAGTCAAATTAATTTTTTTCGATTTTGGCCAAATTTAACATTGGGACCTTATGGGGAGGCAAACTTAAATTTTTTAAAATTGAATTTTTGGCCCCGTGTGCGTTTATACTATCCAATAGGAACCCCCAGAAGATATTTCCGTCGATTTGGGTCGAAAAAGTCAAATTAATTTTTTTCGATTTTGGCCAAATTTAACATTGGGACCTTATGGGGAGGCAAACTTAAATTTTTTAAAATTGAATTTTTGGCCCCGTGTGCGTTTATACTATCCAATAGGAACCCCCAGAAGATATTTCCGTCGATTTGGGTCGAAAAAGTCAAATTAATTTTTTTCGATTTTGGCCAAATTTAACATTGGGACCTTATGGGGAGGCAAACTTAAATTTTTTAAAATTGAATTTTTGGCCCCGTGTGCGTTTATACTATCCAATAGGAACCCCCAGAAGATATTTCCGTCGATTTTGGGTCGAAAAAGTCAAATTAATTTTTTTCGATTTTGGCCAAATTTAACATTGGGACCTTATGGGGAGGCAAACTTAAATTTTTTAAAATTGAATTTTTGGCCCCGTGTGCGTTTATACTATCCAATAGGAACCCCCAGAAGATATTTCCGTCGAATTTGGGTCGAAAAAGTCAAATTAATTTTTTTCGATTTTGGCCAAATTTAACATTGGGACCTTATGGGGAGGCAAACTTAAATTTTTTAAAATTGAATTTTTGGCCCCGTGTGCGTTTATACTATCCAATAGGAACCCCCAGAAGATATTTCCGTCGATTTTGGGTCGAAAAAGTCAAATTAATTTTTTTCGATTTTGGCCAAATTTAACATTGGGACCTTATGGGGAGGCAAACTTAAATTTTTTAAAATTGAATTTTTGGCCCCGTGTGCGTTTATACTATCCAATAGGAACCCCCAGAAGATATTTCCGTCGATTTTGGGTCGAAAAAGTCAAATTAATTTTTTTCGATTTTGGCCAAATTTAACATTGGGACCTTATGGGGAGGCAAACTTAAATTTTTTAAAATTGAATTTTTGGCCCCGTGTGCGTTTATACTATCCAATAGGAACCCCCAGAAGATATTTCCGTCGATTTTGGGTCGAAAAAGTCAAATTAATTTTTTTCGATTTTGGCCAAATTTAACATTGGGACCTTATGGGGAGGCAAACTTAAATTTTTTAAAATTGAATTTTTGGCCCCGTGTGCGTTTATACTATCCAATAGGAACCCCCAGAAGATATTTCCGTCGATTTTGGGTCGAAAAAGTCAAATTAATTTTTTTCGATTTTGGCCAAATTTAACATTGGGACCTTATGGGGAGGCAAACTTAAATTTTTTAAAATTGAATTTTTGGCCCCGTGTGCGTTTATACTATCCAATAGGAACCCCCAGAAGATATTTCCGTCGATTTTGGGTCGAAAAAGTCAAATTAATTTTTTTCGATTTTGGCCAAATTTAACATTGGGACCTTATGGGGAGGCAAACTTAAATTTTTTAAAATTGAATTTTTGGCCCCGTGTGCGTTTATACTATCCAATAGGAACCCCCAGAAGATATTTCCGTCGATTTTGGGTCGAAAAAGTCAAATTAATTTTTTTCGATTTTGGCCAAATTTAACATTGGGACCTTATGGGGAGGCAAACTTAAATTTTTTAAAATTGAATTTTTGGCCCCGTGTGCGTTTATACTATCCAATAGGAACCCCCAGAAGATATTTCCGTCGATTTTGGGTCGAAAAAGTCAAATTAATTTTTTTCGATTTTGGCCAAATTTAACATTGGGACCTTATGGGGAGGCAAACTTAAATTTTTTAAAATTGAATTTTTGGCCCCGTGTGCGTTTATACTATCCAATAGGAACCCCCAGAAGATATTTCCGTCGATTTGGGTCGAAAAAGTCAAATTAATTTTTTTCGATTTTGGCCAAATTTAACATTGGGACCTTATGGGGAGGCAAACTTAAATTTTTTAAAATTGAATTTTTGGCCCCGTGTGCGTTTATACTATCCAATAGGAACCCCCAGAAGATATTTCCGTCGATTTTGGGTCGAAAAAGTCAAATTAATTTTTTTCGATTTTGGCCAAATTTAACATTGGGACCTTATGGGGAGGCAAACTTAAATTTTTTAAAATTGAATTTTTGGCCCCGTGTGCGTTTATACTATCCAATAGGAACCCCCAGAAGATATTTCCGTCGATTTTGGGTCGAAAAAGTCAAATTAATTTTTTTCGATTTTGGCCAAATTTAACATTGGGACCTTATGGGGAGGCAAACTTAAATTTTTTAAAATTGAATTTTTGGCCCCGTGTGCGTTTATACTATCCAATAGGAACCCCCAGAAGATATTTCCGTCGATTTGGGTCGAAAAAGTCAAATTAATTTTTTTCGATTTTGGCCAAATTTAACATTGGGACCTTATGGGGAGGCAAACTTAAATTTTTTAAAATTGAATTTTTGGCCCCGTGTGCGTTTATACTATCCAATAGGAACCCCCAGAAGATATTTCCGTCGATTTTGGGTCGAAAAAGTCAAATTAATTTTTTTCGATTTTGGCCAAATTTAACATTGGGACCTTATGGGGAGGCAAACTTAAATTTTTTAAAATTGAATTTTTGGCCCCGTGTGCGTTTATACTATCCAATAGGAACCCCCAGAAGATATTTCCGTCGATTTTGGGTCGAAAAAGTCAAATTAATTTTTTTCGATTTTGGCCAAATTTAACATTGGGACCTTATGGGGAGGCAAACTTAAATTTTTTAAAATTGAATTTTTGGCCCCGTGTGCGTTTATACTATCCAATAGGAACCCCCAGAAGATATTTCCGTCGATTTTGGGTCGAAAAAGTCAAATTAATTTTTTTCGATTTTGGCCAAATTTAACATTGGGACCTTATGGGGAGGCAAACTTAAATTTTTTAAAATTGAATTTTTGGCCCCGTGTGCGTTTATACTATCCAATAGGAACCCCCAGAAGATATTTCCGTCGATTTGGGTCGAAAAAGTCAAATTAATTTTTTTCGATTTTGGCCAAATTTAACATTGGGACCTTATGGGGAGGCAAACTTAAATTTTTTAAAATTGAATTTTTGGCCCCGTGTGCGTTTATACTATCCAATAGGAACCCCCAGAAGATATTTCCGTCGATTTTGGGTCGAAAAAGTCAAATTAATTTTTTTCGATTTTGGCCAAATTTAACATTGGGACCTTATGGGGAGGCAAACTTAAATTTTTTAAAATTGAATTTTTGGCCCCGTGTGCGTTTATACTATCCAATAGGAACCCCCAGAAGATATTTCCGTCGATTTTGGGTCGAAAAAGTCAAATTAATTTTTTTCGATTTTGGCCAAATTTAACATTGGGACCTTATGGGGAGGCAAACTTAAATTTTTTAAAATTGAATTTTTGGCCCCGTGTGCGTTTATACTATCCAATAGGAACCCCCAGAAGATATTTCCGTCGAATTTTGGGTCGAAAAAGTCAAATTAATTTTTTTCGATTTTGGCCAAATTTAACATTGGGACCTTATGGGGAGGCAAACTTAAATTTTTTAAAATTGAATTTTTGGCCCCGTGTGCGTTTATACTATCCAATAGGAACCCCCAGAAGATATTTCCGTCGATTTTGGGTCGAAAAAGTCAAATTAATTTTTTTCGATTTTGGCCAAATTTAACATTGGGACCTTATGGGGAGGCAAACTTAAATTTTTTAAAATTGAATTTTTGGCCCCGTGTGCGTTTATACTATCCAATAGGAACCCCCAGAAGATATTTCCGTCGATTTTGGGTCGAAAAAGTCAAATTAATTTTTTTCGATTTTGGCCAAATTTAACATTGGGACCTTATGGGGAGGCAAACTTAAATTTTTTAAAATTGAATTTTTGGCCCCGTGTGCGTTTATACTATCCAATAGGAACCCCCAGAAGATATTTCCGTCGATTTTGGGTCGAAAAAGTCAAATTAATTTTTTTCGATTTTGGCCAAATTTAACATTGGGACCTTATGGGGAGGCAAACTTAAATTTTTTAAAATTGAATTTTTGGCCCCGTGTGCGTTTATACTATCCAATAGGAACCCCCAGAAGATATTTCCGTCGATTTTGGGTCGAAAAAGTCAAATTAATTTTTTTCGATTTTGGCCAAATTTAACATTGGGACCTTATGGGGAGGCAAACTTAAATTTTTTAAAATTGAATTTTTGGCCCCGTGTGCGTTTATACTATCCAATAGGAACCCCCAGAAGATATTTCCGTCGATTTTGGGTCGAAAAAGTCAAATTAATTTTTTTCGATTTTGGCCAAATTTAACATTGGGACCTTATGGGGAGGCAAACTTAAATTTTTTAAAATTGAATTTTTGGCCCCGTGTGCGTTTATACTATCCAATAGGAACCCCCAGAAGATATTTCCGTCGATTTTGGGTCGAAAAAGTCAAATTAATTTTTTTCGATTTTGGCCAAATTTAACATTGGGACCTTATGGGGAGGCAAACTTAAATTTTTTAAAATTGAATTTTTGGCCCCGTGTGCGTTTATACTATCCAATAGGAACCCCCAGAAGATATTTCCGTCGATTTTGGGTCGAAAAAGTCAAATTAATTTTTTTCGATTTTGGCCAAATTTAACATTGGGACCTTATGGGGAGGCAAACTTAAATTTTTTAAAATTGAATTTTTGGCCCCGTGTGCGTTTATACTATCCAATAGGAACCCCCAGAAGATATTTCCGTCGATTTTGGGTCGAAAAAGTCAAATTAATTTTTTTCGATTTTGGCCAAATTTAACATTGGGACCTTATGGGGAGGCAAACTTAAATTTTTTAAAA
Organism: Asobara japonica; assembly: GCA_026005395.1. Classification (NCBI taxonomy): domain Eukaryota; kingdom Metazoa; phylum Arthropoda; class Insecta; order Hymenoptera; family Braconidae; genus Asobara; species Asobara japonica. The sequence continues at coordinate 471,667 of BQMI01000560.1, read as the reverse complement.
TTGAATTTTTGGCCCCGTGTGCGTTTATACTATCCAATAGGAACCCCCAGAAGATATTTCCGTCGATTTTGGGTCGAAAAAGTCAAATTAATTTTTTTCGATTTTGGCCAAATTTAACATTGGGACCTTATGGGGAGGCAAACTTAAATTTTTTAAAATTGAATTTTTGGCCCCGTGTGCGTTTATACTATCCAATAGGAACCCCCAGAAGATATTTCCGTCGATTTTGGGTCGAAAAAGTCAAATTAATTTTTTTCGATTTTGGCCAAATTTAACATTGGGACCTTATGGGGAGGCAAACTTAAATTTTTTAAAATTGAATTTTTGGCCCCGTGTGCGTTTATACTATCCAATAGGAACCCCCAGAAGATATTTCCGTCGATTTTGGGTCGAAAAAGTCAAATTAATTTTTTTCGATTTTGGCCAAATTTAACATTGGGACCTTATGGGGAGGCAAACTTAAATTTTTTAAAATTGAATTTTTGGCCCCGTGTGCGTTTATACTATCCAATAGGAACCCCCAGAAGATATTTCCGTCGATTTTGGGTCGAAAAAGTCAAATTAATTTTTTTCGATTTTGGCCAAATTTAACATTGGGACCTTATGGGGAGGCAAACTTAAATTTTTTAAAATTGAATTTTTGGCCCCGTGTGCGTTTATACTATCCAATAGGAACCCCCAGAAGATATTTCCGTCGATTTTGGGTCGAAAAAGTCAAATTAATTTTTTTCGATTTTGGCCAAATTTAACATTGGGACCTTATGGGGAGGCAAACTTAAATTTTTTAAAATTGAATTTTTGGCCCCGTGTGCGTTTATACTATCCAATAGGAACCCCCAGAAGATATTTCCGTCGATTTTGGGTCGAAAAAGTCAAATTAATTTTTTTCGATTTTGGCCAAATTTAACATTGGGACCTTATGGGGAGGCAAACTTAAATTTTTTAAAATTGAATTTTTGGCCCCGTGTGCGTTTATACTATCCAATAGGAACCCCCAGAAGATATTTCCGTCGATTTTGGGTCGAAAAAGTCAAATTAATTTTTTTCGATTTTGGCCAAATTTAACATTGGGACCTTATGGGGAGGCAAACTTAAATTTTTTAAAATTGAATTTTTGGCCCCGTGTGCGTTTATACTATCCAATAGGAACCCCCAGAAGATATTTCCGTCGATTTTGGGTCGAAAAAGTCAAATTAATTTTTTTCGATTTTGGCCAAATTTAACATTGGGACCTTATGGGGAGGCAAACTTAAATTTTTTAAAATTGAATTTTTGGCCCCGTGTGCGTTTATACTATCCAATAGGAACCCCCAGAAGATATTTCCGTCGATTTTGGGTCGAAAAAGTCAAATTAATTTTTTTCGATTTTGGCCAAATTTAACATTGGGACCTTATGGGGAGGCAAACTTAAATTTTTTAAAATTGAATTTTTGGCCCCGTGTGCGTTTATACTATCCAATAGGAACCCCCAGAAGATATTTCCGTCGATTTTGGGTCGAAAAAGTCAAATTAATTTTTTTCGATTTTGGCCAAATTTAACATTGGGACCTTATGGGGAGGCAAACTTAAATTTTTTAAAATTGAATTTTTGGCCCCGTGTGCGTTTATACTATCCAATAGGAACCCCCAGAAGATATTTCCGTCGATTTTGGGTCGAAAAAGTCAAATTAATTTTTTTCGATTTTGGCCAAATTTAACATTGGGACCTTATGGGGAGGCAAACTTAAATTTTTTAAAATTGAATTTTTGGCCCCGTGTGCGTTTATACTATCCAATAGGAACCCCCAGAAGATATTTCCGTCGATTTTGGGTCGAAAAAGTCAAATTAATTTTTTTCGATTTTGGCCAAATTTAACATTGGGACCTTATGGGGAGGCAAACTTAAATTTTTTAAAATTGAATTTTTGGCCCCGTGTGCGTTTATACTATCCAATAGGAACCCCCAGAAGATATTTCCGTCGATTTTGGGTCGAAAAAGTCAAATTAATTTTTTTCGATTTTGGCCAAATTTAACATTGGGACCTTATGGGGAGGCAAACTTAAATTTTTTAAAATTGAATTTTTGGCCCCGTGTGCGTTTATACTATCCAATAGGAACCCCCAGAAGATATTTCCGTCGATTTTGGGTCGAAAAAGTCAAATTAATTTTTTTCGATTTTGGCCAAATTTAACATTGGGACCTTATGGGGAGGCAAACTTAAATTTTTTAAAATTGAATTTTTGGCCCCGTGTGCGTTTATACTATCCAATAGGAACCCCCAGAAGATATTTCCGTCGATTTTGGGTCGAAAAAGTCAAATTAATTTTTTTCGATTTTGGCCAAATTTAACATTGGGACCTTATGGGGAGGCAAACTTAAATTTTTTAAAATTGAATTTTTGGCCCCGTGTGCGTTTATACTATCCAATAGGAACCCCCAGAAGATATTTCCGTCGATTTTGGGTCGAAAAAGTCAAATTAATTTTTTTCGATTTTGGCCAAATTTAACATTGGGACCTTATGGGGAGGCAAACTTAAATTTTTTAAAATTGAATTTTTGGCCCCGTGTGCGTTTATACTATCCAATAGGAACCCCCAGAAGATATTTCCGTCGATTTTGGGTCGAAAAAGTCAAATTAATTTTTTTCGATTTTGGCCAAATTTAACATTGGGACCTTATGGGGAGGCAAACTTAAATTTTTTAAAATTGAATTTTTGGCCCCGTGTGCGTTTATACTATCCAATAGGAACCCCCAGAAGATATTTCCGTCGATTTTGGGTCGAAAAAGTCAAATTAATTTTTTTCGATTTTGGCCAAATTTAACATTGGGACCTTATGGGGAGGCAAACTTAAATTTTTTAAAATTGAATTTTTGGCCCCGTGTGCGTTTATACTATCCAATAGGAACCCCCAGAAGATATTTCCGTCGATTTTGGGTCGAAAAAGTCAAATTAATTTTTTTCGATTTTGGCCAAATTTAACATTGGGACCTTATGGGGAGGCAAACTTAAATTTTTTAAAATTGAATTTTTGGCCCCGTGTGCGTTTATACTATCCAATAGGAACCCCCAGAAGATATTTCCGTCGATTTTGGGTCGAAAAAGTCAAATTAATTTTTTTCGATTTTGGCCAAATTTAACATTGGGACCTTATGGGGAGGCAAACTTAAATTTTTTAAAATTGAATTTTTGGCCCCGTGTGCGTTTATACTATCCAATAGGAACCCCCAGAAGATATTTCCGTCGAATTTTGGGTCGAAAAAGTCAAATTAATTTTTTTCGATTTTGGCCAAATTTAACATTGGGACCTTATGGGGAGGCAAACTTAAATTTTTTAAAATTGAATTTTTGGCCCCGTGTGCGTTTATACTATCCAATAGGAACCCCCAGAAGATATTTCCGTCGATTTGGGTCGAAAAAGTCAAATTAATTTTTTTCGATTTTGGCCAAATTTAACATTGGGACCTTATGGGGAGGCAAACTTAAATTTTTTAAAATTGAATTTTTGGCCCCGTGTGCGTTTATACTATCCAATAGGAACCCCCAGAAGATATTTCCGTCGATTTTGGGTCGAAAAAGTCAAATTAATTTTTTTCGATTTTGGCCAAATTTAACATTGGGACCTTATGGGGAGGCAAACTTAAATTTTTTAAAATTGAATTTTTGGCCCCGTGTGCGTTTATACTATCCAATAGGAACCCCCAGAAGATATTTCCGTCGATTTTGGGTCGAAAAAGTCAAATTAATTTTTTTCGATTTTGGCCAAATTTAACATTGGGACCTTATGGGGAGGCAAACTTAAATTTTTTAAAATTGAATTTTTGGCCCCGTGTGCGTTTATACTATCCAATAGGAACCCCCAGAAGATATTTCCGTCGATTTTGGGTCGAAAAAGTCAAATTAATTTTTTTCGATTTTGGCCAAATTTAACATTGGGACCTTATGGGGAGGCAAACTTAAATTTTTTAAAATTGAATTTTTGGCCCCGTGTGCGTTTATACTATCCAATAGGAACCCCCAGAAGATATTTCCGTCGATTTTGGGTCGAAAAAGTCAAATTAATTTTTTTCGATTTTGGCCAAATTTAACATTGGGACCTTATGGGGAGGCAAACTTAAATTTTTTAAAATTGAATTTTTGGCCCCGTGTGCGTTTATACTATCCAATAGGAACCCCCAGAAGATATTTCCGTCGATTTGGGTCGAAAAAGTCAAATTAATTTTTTTCGATTTTGGCCAAATTTAACATTGGGACCTTATGGGGAGGCAAACTTAAATTTTTTAAAATTGAATTTTTGGCCCCGTGTGCGTTTATACTATCCAATAGGAACCCCCAGAAGATATTTCCGTCGATTTTGGGTCGAAAAAGTCAAATTAATTTTTTTCGATTTTGGCCAAATTTAACATTGGGACCTTATGGGGAGGCAAACTTAAATTTTTTAAAATTGAATTTTTGGCCCCGTGTGCGTTTATACTATCCAATAGGAACCCCCAGAAGATATTTCCGTCGATTTTGGGTCGAAAAAGTCAAATTAATTTTTTTCGATTTTGGCCAAATTTAACATTGGGACCTTATGGGGAGGCAAACTTAAATTTTTTAAAATTGAATTTTTGGCCCCGTGTGCGTTTATACTATCCAATAGGAACCCCCAGAAGATATTTCCGTCGATTTGGGTCGAAAAAGTCAAATTAATTTTTTTCGATTTTGGCCAAATTTAACATTGGGACCTTATGGGGAGGCAAACTTAAATTTTTTAAAATTGAATTTTTGGCCCCGTGTGCGTTTATACTATCCAATAGGAACCCCCAGAAGATATTTCCGTCGATTTTGGGTCGAAAAAGTCAAATTAATTTTTTTCGATTTTGGCCAAATTTAACATTGGGACCTTATGGGGAGGCAAACTTAAATTTTTTAAAATTGAATTTTTGGCCCCGTGTGCGTTTATACTATCCAATAGGAACCCCCAGAAGATATTTCCGTCGATTTTGGGTCGAAAAAGTCAAATTAATTTTTTTCGATTTTGGCCAAATTTAACATTGGGACCTTATGGGGAGGCAAACTTAAATTTTTTAAAATTGAATTTTTGGCCCCGTGTGCGTTTATACTATCCAATAGGAACCCCCAGAAGATATTTCCGTCGAATTTGGGTCGAAAAAGTCAAATTAATTTTTTTCGATTTTGGCCAAATTTAACATTGGGACCTTATGGGGAGGCAAACTTAAATTTTTTAAAATTGAATTTTTGGCCCCGTGTGCGTTTATACTATCCAATAGGAACCCCCAGAAGATATTTCCGTCGATTTTGGGTCGAAAAAGTCAAATTAATTTTTTTCGATTTTGGCCAAATTTAACATTGGGACCTTATGGGGAGGCAAACTTAAATTTTTTAAAATTGAATTTTTGGCCCCGTGTGCGTTTATACTATCCAATAGGAACCCCCAGAAGATATTTCCGTCGATTTTGGGTCGAAAAAGTCAAATTAATTTTTTTCGATTTTGGCCAAATTTAACATTGGGACCTTATGGGGAGGCAAACTTAAATTTTTTAAAATTGAATTTTTGGCCCCGTGTGCGTTTATACTATCCAATAGGAACCCCCAGAAGATATTTCCGTCGATTTTGGGTCGAAAAAGTCAATTAATTTTTTTCGATTTTGGCCAAATTTAACATTGGGACCTTATGGGGAGGCAAACTTAAATTTTTTAAAATTGAATTTTTGGCCCCGTGTGCGTTTATACTATCCAATAGGAACCCCCAGAAGATATTTCCGTCGATTTTGGGTCGAAAAAGTCAAATTAATTTTTTTCGATTTTGGCCAAATTTAACATTGGGACCTTATGGGGAGGCAAACTTAAATTTTTTAAAATTGAATTTTTGGCCCCGTGTGCGTTTATACTATCCAATAGGAACCCCCAGAAGATATTTCCGTCGATTTTGGGTCGAAAAAGTCAAATTAATTTTTTTCGATTTTGGCCAAATTTAACATTGGGACCTTATGGGGAGGCAAACTTAAATTTTTTAAAATTGAATTTTTGGCCCCGTGTGCGTTTATACTATCCAATAGGAACCCCCAGAAGATATTTCCGTCGATTTTGGGTCGAAAAAGTCAAATTAATTTTTTTCGATTTTGGCCAAATTTAACATTGGGACCTTATGGGGAGGCAAACTTAAATTTTTTAAAATTGAATTTTTGGCCCCGTGTGCGTTTATACTATCCAATAGGAACCCCCAGAAGATATTTCCGTCGATTTTGGGTCGAAAAAGTCAAATTAATTTTTTTCGATTTTGGCCAAATTTAACATTGGGACCTTATGGGGAGGCAAACTTAAATTTTTTAAAATTGAATTTTTGGCCCCGTGTGCGTTTATACTATCCAATAGGAACCCCCAGAAGATATTTCCGTCGATTTTGGGTCGAAAAAGTCAAATTAATTTTTTTCGATTTTGGCCAAATTTAACATTGGGACCTTATGGGGAGGCAAACTTAAATTTTTTAAAATTGAATTTTTGGCCCCGTGTGCGTTTATACTATCCAATAGGAACCCCCAGAAGATATTTCCGTCGATTTTGGGTCGAAAAAGTCAAATTAATTTTTTTCGATTTTGGCCAAATTTAACATTGGGACCTTATGGGGAGGCAAACTTAAATTTTTTAAAATTGAATTTTTGGCCCCGTGTGCGTTTATACTATCCAATAGGAACCCCCAGAAGATATTTCCGTCGATTTTGGGTCGAAAAAGTCAAATTAATTTTTTTCGATTTTGGCCAAATTTAACATTGGGACCTTATGGGGAGGCAAACTTAAATTTTTTAAAATTGAATTTTTGGCCCCGTGTGCGTTTATACTATCCAATAGGAACCCCCAGAAGATATTTCCGTCGATTTTGGGTCGAAAAAGTCAAATTAATTTTTTTCGATTTTGGCCAAATTTAACATTGGGACCTTATGGGGAGGCAAACTTAAATTTTTTAAAATTGAATTTTTGGCCCCGTGTGCGTTTATACTATCCAATAGGAACCCCCAGAAGATATTTCCGTCGATTTTGGGTCGAAAAAGTCAAATTAATTTTTTTCGATTTTGGCCAAATTTAACATTGGGACCTTATGGGGAGGCAAACTTAAATTTTTTAAAATTGAATTTTTGGCCCCGTGTGCGTTTATACTATCCAATAGGAACCCCCAGAAGATATTTCCGTCGATTTTGGGTCGAAAAAGTCAAATTAATTTTTTTCGATTTTGGCCAAATTTAACATTGGGACCTTATGGGGAGGCAAACTTAAATTTTTTAAAATTGAATTTTTGGCCCCGTGTGCGTTTATACTATCCAATAGGAACCCCCAGAAGATATTTCCGTCGATTTTGGGTCGAAAAAGTCAAATTAATTTTTTTCGATTTTGGCCAAATTTAACATTGGGACCTTATGGGGAGGCAAACTTAAATTTTTTAAAATTGAATTTTTGGCCCCGTGTGCGTTTATACTATCCAATAGGAACCCCCAGAAGATATTTCCGTCGATTTTGGGTCGAAAAAGTCAAATTAATTTTTTTCGATTTTGGCCAAATTTAACATTGGGACCTTATGGGGAGGCAAACTTAAATTTTTTAAAATTGAATTTTTGGCCCCGTGTGCGTTTATACTATCCAATAGGAACCCCCAGAAGATATTTCCGTCGATTTTGGGTCGAAAAAGTCAAATTAATTTTTTTCGATTTTGGCCAAATTTAACATTGGGACCTTATGGGGAGGCAAACTTAAATTTTTTTAAAATTGAATTTTTGGCCCCGTGTGCGTTTATACTATCCAATAGGAACCCCCAGAAGATATTTCCGTCGATTTTGGGTCGAAAAAGTCAAATTAATTTTTTTCGATTTTGGCCAAATTTAACATTGGGACCTTATGGGGAGGCAAACTTAAATTTTTTAAAATTGAATTTTTGGCCCCGTGTGCGTTTATACTATCCAATAGGAACCCCCAGAAGATATTTCCGTCGATTTTGGGTCGAAAAAGTCAAATTAATTTTTTTCGATTTTGGCCAAATTTAACATTGGGACCTTATGGGGAGGCAAACTTAAATTTTTTAAAATTGAATTTTTGGCCCCGTGTGCGTTTATACTATCCAATAGGAACCCCCAGAAGATATTTCCGTCGATTTTGGGTCGAAAAAGTCAAATTAATTTTTTTCGATTTTGGCCAAATTTAACATTGGGACCTTATGGGGAGGCAAACTTAAATTTTTTAAAATTGAATTTTTGGCCCCGTGTGCGTTTATACTATCCAATAGGAACCCCCAGAAGATATTTCCGTCGATTTTGGGTCGAAAAAGTCAAATTAATTTTTTTCGATTTTGGCCAAATTTAACATTGGGACCTTATGGGGAGGCAAACTTAAATTTTTTAAAATTGAATTTTTGGCCCCGTGTGCGTTTATACTATCCAATAGGAACCCCCAGAAGATATTTCCGTCGATTTTGGGTCGAAAAAGTCAAATTAATTTTTTTCGATTTTGGCCAAATTTAACATTGGGACCTTATGGGGAGGCAAACTTAAATTTTTTAAAATTGAATTTTTGGCCCCGTGTGCGTTTATACTATCCAATAGGAACCCCCAGAAGATATTTCCGTCGATTTTGGGTCGAAAAAGTCAAATTAATTTTTTTCGATTTTGGCCAAATTTAACATTGGGACCTTATGGGGAGGCAAACTTAAATTTTTTAAAATTGAATTTTTGGCCCCGTGTGCGTTTATACTATCCAATAGGAACCCCCAGAAGATATTTCCGTCGATTTTGGGTCGAAAAAGTCAAATTAATTTTTTTCGATTTTGGCCAAATTTAACATTGGGACCTTATGGGGAGGCAAACTTAAATTTTTTAAAATTGAATTTTTGGCCCCGTGTGCGTTTATACTATCCAATAGGAACCCCCAGAAGATATTTCCGTCGATTTTGGGTCGAAAAAGTCAAATTAATTTTTTTCGATTTTGGCCAAATTTAACATTGGGACCTTATGGGGAGGCAAACTTAAATTTTTTAAAATTGAATTTTTGGCCCCGTGTGCGTTTATACTATCCAATAGGAACCCCCAGAAGATATTTCCGTCGATTTTGGGTCGAAAAAGTCAAATTAATTTTTTTCGATTTTGGCCAAATTTAACATTGGGACCTTATGGGGAGGCAAACTTAAATTTTTTAAAATTGAATTTTTGGCCCCGTGTGCGTTTATACTATCCAATAGGAACCCCCAGAAGATATTTCCGTCGATTTTGGGTCGAAAAAGTCAAATTAATTTTTTTCGATTTTGGCCAAATTTAACATTGGGACCTTATGGGGAGGCAAACTTAAATTTTTTAAAATTGAATTTTTGGCCCCGTGTGCGTTTATACTATCCAATAGGAACCCCCAGAAGATATTTCCGTCGATTTTGGGTCGAAAAAGTCAAATTAATTTTTTTCGATTTTGGCCAAATTTAACATTGGGACCTTATGGGGAGGCAAACTTAAATTTTTTAAAATTGAATTTTTGGCCCCGTGTGCGTTTATACTATCCAATAGGAACCCCCAGAAGATATTTCCGTCGATTTTGGGTCGAAAAAGTCAAATTAATTTTTTTCGATTTTGGCCAAATTTAACATTGGGACCTTATGGGGAGGCAAACTTAAATTTTTTAAAATTGAATTTTTGGCCCCGTGTGCGTTTATACTATCCAATAGGAACCCCCAGAAGATATTTCCGTCGATTTTGGGTCGAAAAAGTCAAATTAATTTTTTTCGATTTTGGCCAAATTTAACATTGGGACCTTATGGGGAGGCAAACTTAAATTTTTTAAAATTGAATTTTTGGCCCCGTGTGCGTTTATACTATCCAATAGGAACCCCCAGAAGATATTTCCGTCGAATTTGGGTCGAAAAAATGAAATTAATTTTTTCGATTTTGGCCAAATTTAACATTGGGACCTTATGGGGAGGCAAACTTAAATTTTTTAAAATTGAATTTTTGGCCCCGTGTGCGTTTATACTATCCAATAGGAACCCCCAGAAGATATTTCCGTCGATTTTGGGTCGAAAAAGTCAAATTAATTTTTTTCGATTTTGGCCAAATTTAACATTGGGACCTTATGGGGAGGCAAACTTAAATTTTTTAAAATTGAATTTTTGGCCCCGTGTGCGTTTATACTATCCAATAGGAACCCCCAGAAGATATTTCCGTCGATTTTGGGTCGAAAAAGTCAAATTAATTTTTTTCGATTTTGGCCAAATTTAACATTGGGACCTTATGGGGAGGCAAACTTAAATTTTTTAAAATTGAATTTTTGGCCCCGTGTGCGTTTATACTATCCAATAGGAACCCCCAGAAGATATTTCCGTCGATTTTGGGTCGAAAAAGTCAAATTAATTTTTTTCGATTTTGGCCAAATTTAACATTGGGACCTTATGGGGAGGCAAACTTAAATTTTTTAAAATTGAATTTTTGGCCCCGTGTGCGTTTATACTATCCAATAGGAACCCCCAGAAGATATTTCCGTCGATTTTGGGTCGAAAAAGTCAAATTAATTTTTTTCGATTTTGGCCAAATTTAACATTGGGACCTTATGGGGAGGCAAACTTAAATTTTTTAAAATTGAATTTTTGGCCCCGTGTGCGTTTATACTATCCAATAGGAACCCCCAGAAGATATTTCCGTCGATTTTGGGTCGAAAAAGTCAAATTAATTTTTTTCGATTTTGGCCAAATTTAACATTGGGACCTTATGGGGAGGCAAACTTAAATTTTTTAAAATTGAATTTTTGGCCCCGTGTGCGTTTATACTATCCAATAGGAACCCCCAGAAGATATTTCCGTCGATTTTGGGTCGAAAAAGTCAAATTAATTTTTTTCGATTTTGGCCAAATTTAACATTGGGACCTTATGGGGAGGCAAACTTAAATTTTTTAAAATTGAATTTTTGGCCCCGTGTGCGTTTATACTATCCAATAGGAACCCCCAGAAGATATTTCCGTCGATTTTGGGTCGAAAAAGTCAAATTAATTTTTTTCGATTTTGGCCAAATTTAACATTGGGACCTTATGGGGAGGCAAACTTAAATTTTTTAAAATTGAATTTTTGGCCCCGTGTGCGTTTATACTATCCAATAGGAACCCCCAGAAGATATTTCCGTCGATTTTGGGTCGAAAAAGTCAAATTAATTTTTTTCGATTTTGGCCAAATTTAACATTGGGACCTTATGGGGAGGCAAACTTAAATTTTTTAAAATTGAATTTTTGGCCCCGTGTGCGTTTATACTATCCAATAGGAACCCCCAGAAGATATTTCCGTCGATTTTGGGTCGAAAAAGTCAAATTAATTTTTTTCGATTTTGGCCAAATTTAACATTGGGACCTTATGGGGAGGCAAACTTAAATTTTTTAAAATTGAATTTTTGGCCCCGTGTGCGTTTATACTATCCAATAGGAACCCCCAGAAGATATTTCCGTCGATTTTGGGTCGAAAAAGTCAAATTAATTTTTTTCGATTTTGGCCAAATTTAACATTGGGACCTTATGGGGAGGCAAACTTAAATTTTTTAAAATTGAATTTTTGGCCCCGTGTGCGTTTATACTATCCAATAGGAACCCCCAGAAGATATTTCCGTCGATTTTGGGTCGAAAAAGTCAAATTAATTTTTTTCGATTTTGGCCAAATTTAACATTGGGACCTTATGGGGAGGCAAACTTAAATTTTTTAAAATTGAATTTTTGGCCCCGTGTGCGTTTATACTATCCAATAGGAACCCCCAGAAGATATTTCCGTCGATTTTGGGTCGAAAAAGTCAAATTAATTTTTTTCGATTTTGGCCAAATTTAACATTGGGACCTTATGGGGAGGCAAACTTAAATTTTTTAAAATTGAATTTTTGGCCCCGTGTGCGTTTATACTATCCAATAGGAACCCCCAGAAGATATTTCCGTCGATTTTGGGTCGAAAAAGTCAAATTAATTTTTTTCGATTTTGGCCAAATTTAACATTGGGACCTTATGGGGAGGCAAACTTAAATTTTTTAAAATTGAATTTTTGGCCCCGTGTGCGTTTATACTATCCAATAGGAACCCCCAGAAGATATTTCCGTCGATTTTGGGTCGAAAAAGTCAAATTAATTTTTTTCGATTTTGGCCAAATTTAACATTGGGACCTTATGGGGAGGCAAACTTAAATTTTTTAAAATTGAATTTTTGGCCCCGTGTGCGTTTATACTATCCAATAGGAACCCCCAGAAGATATTTCCGTCGATTTTGGGTCGAAAAAGTCAAATTAATTTTTTTCGATTTTGGCCAAATTTAACATTGGGACCTTATGGGGAGGCAAACTTAATTTTTTAAAATTGAATTTTTGGCCCCGTGTGCGTTTATACTATCCAATAGGAACCCCCAGAAGATATTTCCGTCGATTTTGGGTCGAAAAAGTCAAATTAATTTTTTTCGAATTTTGGCCAAATTTAACATTGGGACCTTATGGGGAGGCAAACTTAAATTTTTTAAAATTGAATTTTTGGCCCCGTGTGCGTTTATACTATCCAATAGGAACCCCCAGAAGATATTTCCGTCGATTTTGGGTCGAAAAAGTCAAATTAATTTTTTTCGATTTTGGCCAAATTTAACATTGGGACCTTATGGGGAGGCAAACTTAAATTTTTTAAAATTGAATTTTTGGCCCCGTGTGCGTTTATACTATCCAATAGGAACCCCCAGAAGATATTTCCGTCGATTTTGGGTCGAAAAAGTCAAATTAATTTTTTTCGATTTTGGCCAAATTTAACATTGGGACCTTATGGGGAGGCAAACTTAAATTTTTTAAAATTGAATTTTTGGCCCCGTGTGCGTTTATACTATCCAATAGGAACCCCCAGAAGATATTTCCGTCGATTTTGGGTCGAAAAAGTCAAATTAATTTTTTTCGATTTTGGCCAAATTTAACATTGGGACCTTATGGGGAGGCAAACTTAAATTTTTTAAAATTGAATTTTTGGCCCCGTGTGCGTTTATACTATCCAATAGGAACCCCCAGAAGATATTTCCGTCGATTTTGGGTCGAAAAAGTCAAATTAATTTTTTTCGATTTTGGCCAAATTTAACATTGGGACCTTATGGGGAGGCAAACTTAAATTTTTTAAAATTGAATTTTTGGCCCCGTGTGCGTTTATACTATGCCAATAGGAACCCCCAGAAGATATTTCCGTCGATTTTGGGTCGAAAAAGTCAAATTAATTTTTTTCGATTTTGGCCAAATTTAACATTGGGACCTTATGGGGAGGCAAACTTAAATTTTTTAAAATTGAATTTTTGGCCCCGTGTGCGTTTATACTATCCAATAGGAACCCCCAGAAGATATTTCCGTCGATTTTGGGTCGAAAAAGTCAAATTAATTTTTTTCGATTTTGGCCAAATTTAACATTGGGACCTTATGGGGAGGCAAACTTAAATTTTTTAAAATTGAATTTTTGGCCCCGTGTGCGTTTATACTATCCAATAGGAACCCCCAGAAGATATTTCCGTCGATTTTGGGTCGAAAAAGTCAAATTAATTTTTTTCGATTTTGGCCAAATTTAACATTGGGACCTTATGGGGAGGCAAACTTAATTTTTTAAAATTGAATTTTTGGCCCCGTGTGCGTTTATACTATCCAATAGGAACCCCCAGAAGATATTTCCGTCGATTTTGGGTCGAAAAAGTCAAATTAATTTTTTTCGATTTTGGCCAAATTTAACATTGGGACCTTATGGGGAGGCAAACTTAAATTTTTTAAAATTGGATTTTTGGCCCCGTGTGCGTTTATACTATCCAATAGGAACCCCCAGAAGATATTTCCGTCGAATTTGGGTCGAAAAAGTCAAATTAATTTTTTTCGATTTTGGCCAAATTTAACATTGGGACCTTATGGGGAGGCAAACTTAAATTTTTTAAAATTGAATTTTTGGCCCCGTGTGCGTTTATGCTATCCAATAGGAACCCCCAGAAGATATTTCCGTCAAATTTGGGTCGAAAAAGTCAAATTATTTTTTTTCGATTTTGGCCAAATTTAACATTGGGACCTTATGGGGAGGCAAACTTAAATTTTTTAAAATTGGATTTTTGGCCCCGTGTGCGTTTATACTATCCAATAGGAACCCCCAGAAGATATTTCCGTCGAATTTGGGTCGAAAAAGTCAAATTAATTTTTTTCGATTTTGGCCAAATTTAACATTGGGACCTTATGGGGAGGCAAACTTAAATTTTTTAAAATTGAATTTTTGGCCCCGTGTGCGTTGATACTATACCGTAGGAACCCCCAGAAGATATTTCCGTCGATTTTGGGTCGAAAAAGTCAAATTAATTTTTTTCGATTTTGGCCAAATTTAACATTGGGACCTTATGGGGAGGCAAACTTAAATTTTTTAAAATTGAATTTTTGGCCCCGTGTGCGTTTATACTATCCAATAGGAACCCCCAGAAGATATTTCCGTCGATTTTGGGTCGAAAAAGTCAAATTAATTTTTTTCGATTTTGGCCAAATTTAACATTGGGACCTTATGGGGAGGCAAACTTAATTTTTTTAAAATTGAATTTTTGGCCCCGTGTGCGTTTATACTATGCAATAGGAACCCCCAGAAGATATTTCCGTCGATTTTGGGTCGAAAAAGTCAAATTAATTTTTTTCAATTTTGGCCAAATTTAACATTGGGACCTTATGGGGAGGCAAACTTAAATTTTTTAAAATTGAATTTTTGGCCCCGTGTGCGTTGATACTATACCGTAGGAACCCCCAGAAGATATTTCCGTCGATTTTGGGTCGAAAAAGTCAAATTAATTTTTTTCGATTTTGGCCAAATTTAACATTGGGACCTTATGGGGAGGCAAACTTAAATTTTTTAAAATTGAATTTTTGGCCCCGTGTGCGTTTATACTATGCAATAGGAACCCCCAGAAGATATTTCCGTCGATTTTGGGTCGAAAAAGTCAAATTAATTTTTTTCGATTTTGGCCAAATTTAACATTGGGACCTTATGGGGAGGCAAACTTAAATTTTTTAAAATTGAATTTTTGGCCCCGTGTGCGTTTATACTATCCAATAGGAACCCCCAGAAGATATTTCCGTCGATTTTGGGTCGAAAAAGTCAAATTAATTTTTTTCGATTTTGGCCAAATTTAACATTGGGACCTTATGGGGAGGCAAACTTAAATTTTTTAAAATTGAATTTTTGGCCCCGTGTGCGTTTATACTATCCAATAGGAACCCCCAGAAGATATTTCCGTCGATTTTGGGTCGAAAAAGTCAAATTAATTTTTTTCGATTTTGGCCAAATTTAACATTGGGACCTTATGGGGAGGCAAACTTAAATTTTTTAAAATTGAATTTTTGGCCCCGTGTGCGTTTATACTATCCAATAGGAACCCCCAGAAGATATTTCCGTCGATTTTGGGTCGAAAAAGTCAAATTAATTTTTTTCGATTTTGGCCAAATTTAACATTGGGACCTTATGGGGAGGCAAACTTAAATTTTTTAAAATTGAATTTTTGGCCCCGTGTGCGTTTATACTATGCAATAGGAACCCCCAGAAGATATTTCCGTCGATTTTGGGTCGAAAAAGTCAAATTAATTTTTTTCAATTTTGGCCAAATTTAACATTGGGACCTTATGGGGAGGCAAACTTAAATTTTTTAAAATTGAATTTTTGGCCCCGTGTGCGTTGATACTATACCGTAGGAACCCCCAGAAGATATTTCCGTCGATTTTGGGTCGGTAAAGTCAAATTAATTTTTTTCGATTTTGGCCAAATTTAACATTGGGACCTTATGGGGAGGCAAACTTAAATTTTTTAAAATTGAATTTTTGGCCCCGTGTGCGTTTATACTATCCAATAGGAACCCCCAGAAGATATTTCCGTCGATTTTGGGTCGAAAAAGTCAAATTAATTTTTTTCGATTTTGGCCAAATTTAACATTGGGACCTTATGGGGAGGCAAACTTAATTTTTTTAAAATTGAATTTTTGGCCCCGTGTGCGTTTATACTATCCAATAGGAACCCCCAGAAGATATTTCCGTCGATTTTGGGTCGAAAAAGTCAAATTAATTTTTTTCGATTTTGGCCAAATTTAACATTGGGACCTTATGGGGAGGCAAACTTAAATTTTTTAAAATTGGATTTTTGGCCCCGTGTGCGTTTATACTATCCAATAGGAACCCCCAGAAGATATTTCCGTCGAATTTGGGTCGAAAAAATGAAATTAATTTTTTCGATTTTGGCCAAATTTAACATTGGGACCTTATGGGGAGGCAAACTTAAATTTTTTAAAATTGAATTTTTGGCCCCGTGTGCGTTTATGCTATCCAATAGGAACCCCCAGAAGATATTTCCGTCAAATTTGGGTCGAAAAAGTCAAATTATTTTTTTTCGATTTTGGCCAAATTTAACATTGGGACCTTATGGGGAGGCAAACTTAAATTTTTTAAAATTGGATTTTTGGCCCCGTGTGCGTTTATACTATCCAATAGGAACCCCCAGAAGATATTTCCGTCGAATTTGGGTCGAAAAAGTCAAATTAATTTTTTTCGATTTTGGCCACCGTTAACGCTAGGACTTTAGGGCGAGGCAATTTTTCATCCCACTAGTTAATCATCCTACCTGCAATATCTTCGTACCCAGTATATGACTTGTTACAACTTTTGTTTACAATTTTGCTTGCAGGTGACGATCCGAGCGGAAGAGACGAGCACCTATCTTTGCTGGACGCGCCTCAAGCTTCTCCGGGTCCTACGTCATAGGCCCCTCTTAAAGGTCGTTCTGACCACTCTAATTGGCAAAGACATCACCTCCAAACTGTATGCATTGAACGAGCAGTTGGCAGGTGTTGCTGCGGCCCACGAAAACGCGGTCTCCAATCCCTACAGAGGTATCGCTAGAAGCGTCAGCGTTGACGCTGTCGATACGGAAACCGCGGGGCGCGTCAGATCGACCACTTGGAAGGCGCGGCGACACAGCAACCCACGTAACTATTGCAAAATAATTAATCACTTATTTCAGATCAGACTAATCATCGAATTTTAGGCTTCCGGGTGAGAGCAAGACCAAGTTTGCCCATTTCATATTTTTAAGTCTTTGCAGATCTGAATGCTAGGTGGCCGAATGGCAAAATCGATTGCAAAATAATTAATCACTCGGTTAAAATTACGCTCGGGGTCGATGCACTAGTTGAATTCAGTGTTCCAATTTCTCGGATAATCACTCGTGCAATGAGAGACTCGCTGAGCAATTTATGGTTGATGAGATAGACAAAAATGTAGGTTCGGGAATTATGTGTAATGAGAAGGACATTGAAGCCTTTCGGCAATTTCCGCGCTAGGCATTATAATTTATACACGGAGTGGTTTGAACGCTACTCCTTGGTAATTTATTCGAATGAGATCGCCCAAATGGTTGGAATGAATTTCAAGGGATACAAATTTAATAATTGTAATGTCGAGCTCTCTGAAGTGCAGTTCAGTTTTGAAACATTTTGTTCATTGAAGACATCCTCAACAAAAAATATATGCCACATTTCTCTTTGGTTTAAACCCATGAAACTTCCTTGCTTTTCGTTTTTTTTATCAAGTGAAGACCATCACTTAGTTTCTCGTGAAATGTATGATTAAAGGTTGAGATCATTCACTTGAGACTTTAAACTCTTGACGTACGTCTTTGAAACGTAAATTGGTACTTTTTGGGGCATGCTGTGGATGTGCACCGGTAATTGAACCCTACCCAGCTGCATATGTCAAAGTACCATAATTTTCAGGAAATTCACCACAACATTATGGCCACCAGTACTGGACTCCAGTGGTGGCGAATCACTTCCCGCCAACATCACCATTCGTACAAACGCCGTACCTCGGATACACTCTGTTGCCCCAGGGTGTGACATTTTCACCGCCGCCTCGTGCACCCACTGCCACACATCCACCTTTAACACGACAACGAAGTGGTGGCTCCGGTGGGGACTACACCCTCCTGCCCACCACACCCAAACTCGAACGAAAACGCTCGAGGAAAACAGCGCGCGAGGTAAGATCATTTTTTTCAACTACTTAATCCGCCATTCTTATTCATTTTACAAATTTTCCAATTTTTTTGACAGCTCTGAAAGGTTTGACATTTTTTAAAACTCTGAAATTTGGTCCTTCTGAAAGTTTGGAAGTTTTCGCAATTTCAAAAATCTTTAAAATTATCGAAATGTTTTACATTTTCGAAATTTCCTGCAATTTTTGACATCTCGTCCTCCACACCTAACATCAAGCCCAAGCTTTCAAGTATAATAGCCCGTGAGGTGCGATAACATTTTTGCACCAATTTTTCGCTTCTATTCTGTTCAATCGAATGGAAGATTGTCGATGGTGACATTGGGACGAGAATTAGGGGCAAAAAATCGTCTCGGAGAAATCAATAGCCCAGAGGGGAAACGAGATAAATCTGGACAGAGAGAAAAAGTTTCTGGTGTGACGAAAAAAAAAGAAATTTAAAAGCCAAGTCACAAACCAAAATAAGTCAACATATCCCAAGGCTGAATTTTGGTGCGCCAATTTTTTTGGCAAATTATTTTGACAAATCCAAAAATCTGCCAGAATATTATCATAATAATGTGGAAAAAAATCAGAACTTCATGACACACTGTTGAAATTTTTACCTATTCATTAACACCTCATATACTTTTAAAAAGATATATTTGACACACGAGAACTCTGAAGGAAAAAATATTTCGAATCGTGGAAAAATTGTAGATTTCTAACCGTTTCAGACTGTTTATTCCTCTTAAAAAAATCTTTATATATATCCCCCCACATAGAGAATTGGAGAGGAGAAATGAAAGAGTGATACCCCCCGGATTCGTTTCGGAGTGTTTTCATTCTCTGTGACACTGAGACGCCTCTCGTCTATCTACAACGCTTCTTTGTCTTTTTCCATGGATCCTCCTTTTTTACCGCTTCTCCATTCGCTTTTTGCTCTTAACCGTTGTAAGAGGCATCACTTAACTTCTGCTCGACAATGGACACGTATCCACTTGCATCGTGTGTTAGCGTCACCCCCGGCCCCCATATGCTGTGGAAAGTGGAGAACAAGTGGAACGTTCCGGTTGACTGGGAAAAAAATTTGGGAAATTAAAAAAAAAATCGCAATATCAAGACTTCGAGAATTGAAAAAAAATTAACGTATTCGTCTTATCTATTTCAGGTGACTTTCGAAACACCAGTATGACGCTCGCTCGACGGGGAGGGCCCCGCCAGTGTGCCGCTGTTAACACTATCTCCGCAACGAATCGCCTAGCCCCGTCGAACCCACCATGACACCCGTGAAATTCAGTTAACGAGGTTTGTTCTGTGAGTGTCGTTCCACGTGCAACTGTGGCCTAAGACAGTTCAATTGACTGAACGAAAAAAAAAAAAACTAAATAACGTGTTCTTCCAACTCTTCACCGAGAATCATCTAACCCCGCGGTTGGGTTGAGGTCGAGATATCGCATGTCAAAATATACAGTTGCCATTGTTGACCCGCGTTTTCAATCACGTCCCTATACATTTGTGTGTTTGTGTCTAAGGGTGTATTGTTTTGTTTCAACTATTCATTAACAAAATGATTCACATGTCAGAAAAATCTTATGAATTTCTCATCTTTAGCGGAAAGTTATTGGTGAGACCCGTTGAGGATCACGTTTGCTGTTTATTTCATGTAATTTGAAGTGTAATATTTTGACTGCTATTTCGACATATCCCTTTGGCCATTCCGACAACCATATATTGCGGCATGGGGGGGGGGGGGCGGGGGGAAGTGGAGCGAAAAACGCATGAAAAATAAGGATAAAACGAGTGCGGGGAATCCAGGGCTTCCCATGCCCGGACAATTGTTCGTTGAATTTTTGATACTCGCGAGTGACTGCCACAAAATGTCCAACGTTTTTCGTCATTATCGATCGTCGACTGGCGATAGTCGAGTGATATCAATGGACGAACTCGAGGCAATAAATGCCGAATGATTACCGCGCGATAACCGCGAATTCAGATTTTAGGAACACTATCCCATACTTGTGTATACCTTTTGCATCGACTGTGATTATTATAACGGATATAAATTGTTAAGTATGAGGCTTAATTAAGGACAAATTATTGCGGATAAAAGAATATTGAAAGTGGTTGAATGCGACGTCTCACTCGGGTTTTATTTAATTGCAATGGGAGCTGGAAATTTTCGGGGGAGTAGCATTTTTTAAATTGTCTATGCCCCCTTTTTTCCATTTCATTTTACACAAAATATGTCCAATCCCTTTAGTTATGCGACTGCAAATTGCGTAATATTTTTCCCGGATTTATCGCGTCTGACGAGTGAATGAAAGAAGTACCTAGAAATTGTTTTATAAAAAAAAAAAAAAATGAAGAAAAACATAAAAAAAAATGGTGAAAATAGTGAAACACGCTTTTGCCTAGATGTTGCTCAAAGAACACGTACAAATTCCGTACGAAATCGAATAACATATCTATACATAGGTCGCCTTGGAATTTATTTCCACATTTTATAAAGTCCATGGAGCATGAGGGAGTGAAATTGAATGGACGGGAGGAAAAAATCACGTTAAAGTCAGACGTCGGGAAAAGTCTGCAATTGCGAGGCAATTTTTTTTCACTCGTTTAATCCAACAATCAACTACACAAAAAATTTAATCAGTTTAACATCTCAAGGCTTAATAAGATTTTTGAAAGGTCTGTTTCTGAATTTTAAAAGACGTGACCTTTGTCGCGTTTGAATGATTTAAGTAGAGTCGTACGAAAAAGTTAAAATGAGACACTCAAAAAACTTATAACATTTTTTTTTGAAAAATTTTAAAATTTTTGAAAAAATTTAGAATTTTGGAATTTTTTGAAAAATTCTAAAAAATTTAAAAATTTTAAAAATATTGAAAATGTTGAAATTTTCTTAAACATGGCAAATATTGGAATTCGCAGAAATTTTCAAAATTTTGAGAATTCGAATAGTCTTAATCATTGGTTAGGTCTATAGTCTGGTAAAACGAGGTAAGTTACTATAGCTCCAGGCTCGTTTCCAGATGAGTATGTCAAAAGCAATGAGTGATGGAGAAATTTCCCTGAAGAACTTTTGATAGAGCCGAATAAGTTCATCAAAAACAGGTCAGGATAATTGCCGCATCTCCCTCAGATCCCGAGACATTGATCAAAAACGGCGCCTTGCAGTAAATCCACTCATCTCGTTTTACCACTTCACCGCAGAAATGGAGATTGCGAGACATAATTTATTTATTTCGTGCACACACAGGGGGATGTCGCATTCACATGCCAAAAAAAAATAAGAGGATGATTATAGTAAAATCAGCTACAAACCCGAGTAATGCAGTGCTATTATGGTAAATACTCATTGTGATAAATTAGAAACGAAGTTTGCGAATTGAAGAATAATCTGATGAATGAGAATAGTCCGAATGACTCAATTAACGAAAAAAAGCAATCAAAGTGACGGAAGAGTTTCACTCAGAATTACTGCAATAAGTGCTTCGTTATAACGAAATAGAAACAAATATGTAACATTTTTAACCAAAAAAAAAATAAGTATGCGGTCAAGTGCTTCATGAATGGAACGAAACTGTAGTTTATAGCAATGATGAATGGAAATGGGCATCATAAATGATTTACCTATTTTGCTGATGAGATGCTGGAAAAATTGCGATTTGAATTTGACTAATTTTTTTCATCATCAAAAATTCATCGTGAATCTAAAAATTGAAAACAATTATCGAAGTTGCAATTGTTCGATCAACTCATTTGCGAAAAAGGCAGAAAAATGTAATTAGGAAAAATTGCGGAATGTGCGTTTGTATGTTTCTATGTTTTATATAAGCCCCAGTGAGTGTCAGGGCATTGTGCTAAGTGAAAAAATGGGGTTGAAGAAATAAAAGAAAATTATACCTTTTGGATTTGTCTTCGTCAGTCTAGTCTTGTTAAAGTTGACAGTTAATGTCGGTTTCTGAAGGGGCGCGGTATTGTTGCGATCCCGAAGGGGTGAGTTAAAATGCCATGTTACTAACACACAAACACACACACACATGCACACGATGGCAAGGAAAAAATATACAAGAGTTACGTGGATGGAATAGACGAGCGGATGGAAGAGAACCAACTGACGTCGCTCGTTTACTGTGTTGCATTACGTAGGGCGTTGAGCACACCTAACCCTCGAATATTTACACACATGACAAATTACGGGGTTTCCCGGCAATTGCTGGAGCTTTGGGTCAACCTCAACCGACATATTGGAGAATTAAAATTTCACACTGTCAATTTTTTTTTCATTATGAACGTTTTAACAAAATTTTCAAATTTCAAAATATTCGAACTTGGACGATTTGTAAAAATTTCCAAACTTTTCAAAATTATCCGAATGTTTTAAAAATAATTCTAGAACTGAGTAGTTCTTGCAACTTCGAAAAAATCTTAATTCAGGGAAACAGAAAAATTTTGAACATTCAAAATTTTCAGTTCTTCAATTGTTGAAATTTTTGCAATTATCGGAATTCGAAAATACGGAAATGGATCAATGATTGCCATCACTTTATGAAGGTATGAAATTAAACAAACAGTACATTAATAATCCTCCAATTACATACGGTTACGATTGTTATTATTCTTGCGAATTGTGCAAATTCGTTGTAGAATATAGCCATGGAATTGTGTTCATTCACCTGTCATTGTCGACATTGGCATGCATGTGAGTATCGCGATTATTGGCACGATACCAACATCTCATGGACGAGGAAAAACTGAATTTATCCACGAGCTCTCGATTTTAAAAGTTGATTTATTTATGCATCACTGATTTCATCCGGCTACATAAGCCAGCACAATTTTCCATAGATTTCTGGGCATACACCCATTTTATTCGTTTTCCATTTCAGGTATTTTATGATTGACCATACACGTCTCATTTCATTTGCATGCCCTTTCAACCTACCTCTGTACGTTCCAAATTACCATTTTCCAAATTCTGAAAATTTTGTAAATAAAACAAGGCAAGTTTTTCAAAGTATTTTGCATTTTTTCGTCTATGATCTAATCAAAGCGAGGCCAGTCAAAATTGCAAAACCGGAAGTTCCTTGTATGGCCCCAAGGCTTATATTCACAATCCACATCTCTTTCCCCGAACAATGATCAATTATCACGCGTACTGCTGATACACCCCAGAATCGACAAGTAGGTGACAAGAGCTATACTCCGACTCGACATAATAAAATCACGATTGCGTTTCACATATTATGCAACATATAGCTAGACGTATTCCCGTGTTTCCCATATTCACCAACAAATCTCATTTCTCTGGCGATATGAAACCCATTTCCTAGTTGACATGCGTGTAATTTTCTTTTCCATGCCATCGTCTATTCCATACACTGTCCCCATGGGAAAATTTATACGTGAAAAGTATATAAGTCCGATATGCACTATATACGCTCAATATATCTGATGGATACACCAGATATATTTGATCCTATAGAATATATTCTATACTCCCATCACGATTCGAAAAATTCCAGGCGCTTGCCATATTCGAAAAACTCTTTCAGATATTTTGGTACAGACAAACGTGTTTTTAAAACATGGAGGTTTTCACAGTTTTAGAACAATTATTTATATTTTATGGTAATGTATAGGCTCAAAATTTTTGTTTGTTTCTCCGTTTTCTAATGAAAATAATTTTGTATTTTTATGGTCATCTTTGAGCGGTAATTATCTCAAAAGTACAGAAAACTGAATTGCACAAAATCAATTGTGCGAAAGAAGAACTGAGAATTTTTGAGATTTTTTATTTGAAATTCGCTCAAATATTTTGGATGAACACAAAGCACCGCTTCTATATGTGAATAACACCGGAAAAAAATCCAAAAGGCGGTTTTGAAGTCTACGAACTCACGGAAATTTTTGCCGCTTCTTTTATGGATCACGAGTTTGTCTATAATCAAATACATTCAACAATAAATTAATCATTTTTTATTTCAATACGAGAGATTTCAATTTTCACGTTGATATATTTTTTCATAGCCCATATATATGACGGCTAAATTCTCACTTTTTTTTATGAACATCGCAATTGTCCGCGGGCGTACACGAATGATATAGTCCAGTTCTTCATGTTTTTTAAATTTAAAAACGGCGCAAAAAAAGCCTTTCAAAAATTGAAAATATATTCATTGGAAAACTGAGAATAAAACGGGAATTTCGCGTATAAACTCAACTGCAATATGTATAGTTATATTATATTATATATTAATACAGTATACAATATAATACAATATACCAACGAATGAATTGATATATATTATATAATCACTTATATATTTTTGTTATATATTTATTCCCATGGGGTGAATTAATAACATACACGAATGACCGAATGGTGAATGTTGTGAATGATGAAAAAATGAATTCATGTAAAATAAAATGTTACAAAGCCGAACGAAATGAACAACCAATTAATGCTGTATATTATTAATGATAAGTGTACGATTAATATTGATTACTATTATTATATGTTCGTTGACTAATATGTTAGAAATAAAATGATAAAAAAACAGCTGTTGAGTCGTTCTCCCTCCGTTTGAGTCATTTTGGGGTTTTTTCAGGGATAATTCACGTTTTTGAGCAAAAAAGTATGAAGTCCTCTCGAAATTTACGAACATTTATTTTTTTTTCTCAGATTATTTCGGCACGTTTAATAAACGTCCTACGTAAATTTCGAGGCGATGTTAACATTTGCGTACTTCTGGCATAAATTTTAGATCCCTTGAAGGTTTCTAGGATATTCCCAAGATGTCGGAATCACTTGCTGATATGACGAATTTCGTGGGTAGGATGGCGTATAAACTGGAGTCACGTTTCCCACATCGACGACCTCGGGCTTTGCCAAATTGTCATCTCGAGAAATCTTGATTCGCAGCTTTGGCTTCTCGTTTTTTATAAACTGCAAATATTATCACATATCAGGTGAGTAATGTTGATCGAGTGTCTAAATCTGATGAAAGCAAAATCCTCAAAAAATTGTGAATCGGGTGCGCAATATACGCGGCGTTATTCCCTCTGAGATCATCACAATCATTTTTTCTATCGGACATCTTCATATGGCCGAAAAAAATGATCAAAAATGGCCAAATATATAATGTCAGTGTACCACGCCGACCCGATATTTTTTGTCCACAAGCCACGCGACATGAATATTGAGAATGATAAACCGCGGAAATTGGGGCTGCTCTTTACCCTGGTTAGAATGTGTTGATATTTAAATATCCCGTTCATTCATTTGAATATAGAACATTTCCCGGGCAGATGCTGCTGGAATTTACGAGCTACAAAGCTATCAATTTTACTTTAAATTGGTTTAATTTGTTAAATATAGTTAAAATTCCCATCGTCAAAGGAAATATTTAATTTTGCATGGAAAATTGACACTTGATCATACTGTATATGTACTATATATTTCTGGAGCTATATATGCTTTTCATAGAACGGGAATAAATTGAAAATTCAAGCCTTCTCACCTTAATACTTCCCCTTTTTCGTCCAACTGTAAACTCGAGCGACTCGTAATCCTCATCGTCATCATCATCATCATCAAAATATCCATAATCATGATGCCGCTTGCTCCATTTGTTCGAGTAGCGATGACCCGCAATTACGTCAGAGTAATTCGGAAGTTCGATTTCTATCGAGTGAGGCTCCTTAACTACCGTATGATGTGTCGAATAGCGGGTTCGATGCCTAAAAGAAATATTGTCTAAATGTCCACTAATAATTTGTAAAATGTAAGGAAATTGTCCCCCCCCCCCCCCCCCCCCCCGTAAGTATGTCGCACTGAAGTTACCGATCCCGCGAAAGTGAATCCACACCTCTATTAAAAGGCTGAATGAGTACGAGAGCAATTTTCCATGGATCAGCCTTCGTCATCATCAGAGAGTTTACAAGTAATAAAAATTCTCCAACAACTGTTTCTCTCCATTGATATTACTGTTCTAGTGTACCACATTCTAACAATGAAAAGAAGGTCTCGATTTCCCCAGTTGTAACTTTATTAAAGAACCAAACGAGAGTTCAAAAAGTATTTGGAATACTGCACCAATACTACAACTTCCAATAATAGGGTCAATTGTAAGATTTGGAAGGAATGTCAGTGATATGGGAGGTAGCCACGAAATGAGACCTCAAGGCCGGGTCATCCCGACGCCAGAGGAAGGGGTAGGTTCCATGATAGATATCACGGACGTTTTCTGGGTAGTGTACTCTGTAATTACGGAATGGGGATCACACACGCACACACACATACCTCCCCTCAGAATTTGCTGGCGGTCATTTTGATTTCAGTGCAATAACTTCGCGAAAATTCGAACGTTAAAAGTATATATACCACTCACCAATTTGGTCGACGAAATTTCCATGGTCTCTTCAATCGATCTTTTTGCGATCGTAGAACCGGATGCCATCGGGGTTTCAAACGATGTATTTTCCAGGGTCGCACATATTTACGAGCTTCCGGCAATTGTGCCAATTCGAACAGCACCAGAACGCTCGTGAGTAGGAACGCAATCTATGAATGAAAACATTCTGCCATCAATATCCTATCAATTACGTTTAAAAAACACCTGATAGGTAGGAACAAAATTCTATCAGATTTCATTGGAAATGCGTAGAAGCTTCAATTTGAATTCTTATCAATTTCCTATATATTTATTGCAGGAATTCCAATAGGTACTCTGTAGGGATTCCTACGGTCAACTGATGGCAATAAACCATTAGGAGTGTGTAAAAGCCTATAGGAAATTTTGACCGGAATTTCTTGTATAAGGAAACACTGGCGAAATTACATGAAGATTCATCCTATCCACAAAAAGTTGGGCGTTCACACTACTTCATATTTTTCTCACTCATTAACTTCCGAATCACATCACTCAACTTGGCAGTAGATCCACGTAAACTCCATCGGTCTAACTCCAGGTAGTCGCACTTATACTATCCCCCCTCGAATAACTCTCCATCGCCTGAGAGTAGAGCATTCGAAAAAAAAGACGAATGCAATTTTCACCGCTCATGGCGTCAAAACAATCACGGTAAAAACTCGCGGATCGAGTGAGTGTGGCCCTTAGGGCCACTTGAAAAAATACGTGATTTCAATTTTCTGGGCTGAATTTTTTTTTCAATAAATTTAAAACGCTGGATTTTGTGATTTTTTAAAATGTTTCAAAATTTAGTAATGTGACACAGCCTAATAACTTGTCTTATTTAGTCTCGCCCTTTGCAGACGTTTCCTACAAGATATCCCATTGACAATGTAGACATTTATCTCCAGTAAACCTATAGAATTTTCCATAGGAGCTCTTCGTATGTGACATGAGCCACGTTCGTCGGTCAAGATTGCATGTTCTTGACAGAAATTTCGTAATTTTTCACTCTGCTCAATGCTTTTCTATCGAATCTCACACCCACGCGCTACCAGACAGTACCAAGGTTAAACTCACCGTAAAATTATTCCAAGTTCCTAGAGAAGAGTCGATTAGCATCGCCATAAATTCACCGCTCACGGGCTGCACTGTAATTTGAATCCTCGGGCGGAAAACTTTCCTGCCACTTCCTTTCGA
Organism: Asobara japonica; assembly: GCA_026005395.1. Taxonomy (NCBI): domain Eukaryota; kingdom Metazoa; phylum Arthropoda; class Insecta; order Hymenoptera; family Braconidae; genus Asobara; species Asobara japonica. Next base: position 444,040 of record BQMI01000560.1, on the reverse strand, counting down.
TTTTACCTGGTGAATAATGATGATACGGAAAAAACACACGAAAATTTACATAATTTTCTTGCCACCTTGGAGACCCGGACGCGCGTAATGACGATGACAATAAAATATTTTTTGGGGGTCAGGATTAAAATTTTTTAGCTACTGACAAAAATTTGCGGATTTTTGAAATTTTTTGAACTCTTGGTTTCGAGTTCGAAAATTAATTTCTTTCCAATGATAAAAAATTGTTTTTAAATTTATGAATTTTAAGGAGGTCGGAATGTTCAGTTCCAAGGCCCTTAAAAATTCCAAACGATGCGAAACTTTCACAAATAACAATAATCAATATTCAATATCAACACAACATTCTGGCCACCTTAAGGTCACCGCAATTTTTCTTTGAAGCAACTTTTCCAGCCCGACGTTCCTTAAGAATGCGTTATGACCCTGACTCTCACATAGGTCACTTTTTACAGCTCAGTGTAAGACACAAAATCAAGGTGAATGGCATAAACTCTTGCAGATTGGCAGCCATTTGTGTTTCGAAAAAATGGGTGAAATTATGGGGTCGGTAAGGATTAACCAGTAGGATGTTCCCATTGTGATATATGACCTATGTATATGAAATGTCATTCATAACCATTGTTCACGTTGGCATGGATCAACAAGATTTACATTCTGGTACGCAGGTTGTACTCATATGCCACATAACTTTGGCGAAATATACGACTTGAAGAAATTGCAGGGTACTTCATTTTTATCAAAAATAATTACATATTGATGTATGCTTTGCCGGGTCATGGGGTTAACAATATTCTATGAAAGTGGCGAGAATTGTGTACTATGGAGGCCATCTTCATGCTTCGATGCTCCTGCCCCATCCGTAATAAAAAAAAACGATAAAATACCCTTCGAGGATTAAAAAAAGCGGCGATGAGGAGGTAACATATTCGAAACAAAACAGAATATTTTATCTCCAAATCTGCGAACTTATACCCCTGCCTCGGGGATGTCTCCTCGACATTGTGCGCCTGCAGTATTTTTTTCCATTAACAATCAGAAAAGTGAGTGAGAATATAGCCCGCAACTCAGAGACTCCTGGTATTGACTTAATCCCCTACCCACGCACTTCCTTGAAAATACGTTAATTGGGTGTTTACGAACAGAGTACTCCATACCCGAGACTGTGAATAACTTCCCTCCTTAACAGGGTCCTCGATTTCACCGAGATAATTCCACAATTACCAGATCCCAATAACTTTCTTAATTAAACTGAAGGGGTCGTCTCCAATACTCATTGTTATGAAGAATGTAGAAACTGAATCGCGGATGTAAATGTGTATATGTGCAGGATCTCCAGTTGCTGCATTGGCGGATGAGGAAACTTGCAGAGAAAAATAACATAAGGATACACACAGGATGCACCGATGCACACATACAGACATGTCTTTGGAAACTGATAAGCATGATATGGACATAGAGAAAAGTTAAAATATCTCGAATATTGCGGCCGTCCCATAGTGATCTGGGGACAGAATTTTTTCCGGACCGATGTTACAAGCTGTACTATATGTGAGATGCTGTTAATGTGGGTCAATTTCCCCTACAATCCATAACACTGAAGCAGTCCACATCAATGTTTCCGATTTCTTCCGCTGCCAGATGGCTATAAATACGTGCATAGGAAGTCAACATGATGGATGCCCCTAAGGTTGTCAAGACTCGCATAATGAAACTCCACCTATCGATTGTCACATGCTATTTATTGACCTTGGACAACTGCAGCAATACCCTTAATATATTCATTGATTTTCATACAATCTGTAAAATCTAATCTGCGCGGAAGATCTGATAAAATTAACTTCAAAATTTCATTACATCAAAAATCACATAAATGTATAAACGAAGACTAGAACCTGGCACAAAGCGGTTTTTGCCTATCCCCATGAGGGGGCATTATCTACTTTCAGATGAGCCTCTTTTATCCCAAGTCGAATATTTAGGTCTATACTAGCCTACCGGAACTATGTAATACTATATAATTCCTGACTGAACCTGATGCGCAACGATGAGCTTCAAAACTTGAATTTAGTTTCTCTCTTTTCTGCCCTTTTCGAGGGGCGCTAATCAACTGAACGGGTTAGAAGTAGGATTTAGTTAGTGCGCTATGCTAGAAACAGCTTAGAAATAACATTTGCATATGAAACTTTTTGTAAAACTGAGGCAGACCTAGAGAAAAGTCACTCGCAGATTTTTGAATGCATAAAAAGGCCTCCCCTATGGAGATCACTCTATATAGAGCACTGTGCTAGCGGAGGCGGAGGGAGGAGTAAGTGATTCATCATACAAGCTTGACGAGACTTTACCAGGTTTTGTGCATACCCTTTTTAGGCCTTAGAGCTGATAAAACGGAAGATAATCCTGGAAGAGCAGGCCTGCGAAAACCTACTTAGGCCTTTGGAGTTCGGAAAAATTAAAAAACATTTCTCAGATCTAAATATTCGACTTGGGATCTCATAATAACATGCAAACAGCGTATTCTCAATGATTAAGTATACATGAAAAAAATCTTTATGAATTGTAAAAGCATTATAAAAGTTGACTAAGTGGTTCTCCTGGTAGAAAGATTATGGAATGAAGACTCATGATATTATAATTTATGACTAGCAGTTGGAACTTCTGGGTGACTATTTCACACAATTTCATCATGGAATTGCAGACACAGTTCTCTTTATACAGGTATATAAGTCATTGTTATCGCGCGAGGAAGCATTCTCCCGTCGTTCTTAATGAACTTTCCTCTTAATCCCATTATCGATGTTTACGTCTAACGTAGCAAGTTTACTCATAGCGTGCAAGAGTACTTTATGTACTATCCTGATTTCGCTCGATGCAGTCTGTTGGCTTTATCTCGAGCCACCAGTCGTTTGGATAATGGTACTTTTGTAGCTCGATACCTTCGCGTGGTACTGGTATCAGATGACCACCAAATTGCTTTGCTGGTAATGGGGGTATTGCCAATTGTGGCGGGAAGCACTGTAAACTTGGTGATAATTCACAATCTGGGGGAAGTACACGTCTCGTCCAACCGACCCTCCTCACCATTTGTGTCTGAAATTATAGAAAAATAGCATGAGGTAATATGACGCTTAGACAACGTAGTATCCGTCAAATCATTCGAATAAAAATTAATTTTTTAGTGGAAATCGGCTAGGGGAATAGAAACGATTAATTTAGGAAATTACTGTATAAGGATCACATACTGGCCCAAGTGACGAGCTAGTCAAAACAAATAATGACTTTTAATTAAATGGAAATTCTGGTCTTAGCAATTATGTCTGTTTCCTCACCACTGTGTCTTCTTCAAACACGACGATCTCGAGCTTAGGGGCATCCTCACCAACCTCATGCTCCTGCACTCTATATATTCCCGAGGCATATAGATAGGAAGCACTTAAGCCCTCCTCCCTGAAGGCTTTTGTGATTAGTCCGTCATCCCTCAGTGTGTCTACCATGCAGACTTCGACTTTACGTGCCCAGGGCATGGCACGGCCAATGCGCACCTGACCCCACAGAGCTCCAAAGCACAGAAAGTGAACCAATCCCAATTTTGCTAGCACCAAGTGAGATCTAAATTGGATCATAATGCAATCTATATTAATGAACATAAATGACGACGACCATCACTTAAGGCAAATAAGCCTACGCTGGTATCGTTAAGCTAGTTATTGGGTGGCACGTCTTAAAATCTGTATCAAAATTTCTTTCCAAAATATCAGTTACACTTACAGTTCCTTCATATCAATTTCCACAGTAAATTATATTACTGTGGTATTAGATATAAAGTTTTTAGGTTGAAGATATATAGTACATAGGGATGATTGCAGCAAAATGGGCATTGCACTTTAATAATGGATTGAAATTAGTGGGATGGTCATGCAATTTTTTTGTAGCCCTGAATTGGCTTTACACAAAAAATTGTTATCGAAAACAGCAAGAGCATGAGCTTCAATTCTGGGGGTAACCATTTTGCACCACCCTCCCCTATAATCTATTTAGAGGATACATGTCGGGCTCATACCCTCTACATTCCCCATTATCAGTACGTCAAAGGCTTCATGAATAACTAATAGCAGCATGGACATAAAACGGTGCGACTGAGAACGCTGTACATCTTATGGTCTAATTTATTAGCAACGTAGGTGGAATAGGCGGAGACATGCCGCGATATTGAGTAGTACGAGTTGAAAAGTTTACATTCATGTGTCTAAGAAATACCAAAAAAATGTGCGTGTGTGTAGTCAAAACACTGAGTAATCAATTGAATCAGCTTCAAGTAAACTGAATCCTTTTTGTAATTGAAATCGGAGCAACATTGCTAGAGTTATCAACAATTCTAGTGGTTTGAACATGGTTTTTTGAAAGGAGGATAGGAAGGAGAGCAATTTAGAAGTCTTTTCAGACCCTGTCTCCCCGTGTATCCCCATCCAGTTGTTCTGAACTCTGATTTTTTCGCATTGCGATTGTCAACCTCGAATACCTGCGCGGTCTGTATTATCAACGGTGGCGTCAGAGCCCGTTTACGAAGCCCCAATCTCCCTCCGATAAAGTAGGTAGCACCCTCCAGAGTCCAACATACCTATGAGCAAGTTCATGGAGGCGCTCGGTAAACTGTTCCGGAACACTGCAAGGTGGTCTCGGTACATCCTCATTCAGCAGTCTCAACCAGAAGAGCAGAAGAATAATCGAGAATGCTGCAATTGCACGGAGTGGAGTAACGCGAAATCGTCTTGGTGGCCAAGTATTCATATCGGTAACTGTGTTAGGAAGACATCTAGTCCTGACGATCCTCCAGTAGAATTCTATACCAGAAGAGTGCCACAACAAATAGAAATGCAACTAGCGCTCGCAACGGCGTAATCTGGAATCTCGGTTGTGGGCAGGCAATCATGTCGATAATCTGTATTAACAATCAGGTCATGAGTGTTGACATGGGTTGTAAATCAAGCTGCGAAAATCAGTCGGCCTTTGTACTTTTCATGAGTCACGACGATCAAGCGAACAGACGATCTTAGCGACGTTAGACAGCGTTTAGGGAATTATAGTAATCATGCGGCAAACTATAGGCGTTATATAATATTAAACGGGCACATGAATTGAGGATGATCACACTGCTAAGGGTTATACTACTTACTTGGATTATGGACGATCTGCATGATTCATGGGAGTGTAAATATTTTATGGGAAACTGAAAAATTACAGCACTTTTCCCATAGTATAACACTTCTGTTGTGATTCCAATGCGGAGAATGGGTACATCACTTGCGCAACTGCGGCAACACTGTAGCACGATGATACCGATTGATTTTCCAACTGTTTTATCGGGTGAGACTCTGGGTGAGTGAGCAGTGGCGCACCCTTAAGGTCGAGTTTCTGCTCGCATAGGTATAGATGCTGGCGAATGGGGATGAAATATCTCCGTGGATTCGCAGATTGAATACTCGCGAGTCGCGGATGAAAATATCGTCGAATATTGTGCAAAGGGCGCACATTTCGTTTCCAAATGGCCGAATGAAAAATTGAAATGCAAAAGATGTGATTCCGAAGAGTTTCACTTCCGGGCGCGTCATTTTTTAACACGCTCCACCCTTGAAATTTAAATGTAACATTGCCACGTGAAGAAGATTTCTGTGATGGATGTACTGAGAACTCGTAATCTTGACTAATTTAGCGGAAGAATTACCTTTGATATTAATAGATTTTATTGGAGGCTTTCGGGTTGTCAGAGTTTGCGTATGAAGTACGCAAACACAAATGTGGGACTGAATAGTTTGTACAAGGGATTAAACAACTTAATGCGAGCAATTATGATATGAGATATTCAGTCTTGAGAAATTAAGAGAACACATCTCAATGAACATTTTTAACCCCTCTTCGTCATCATGTGCTCAATTTTTTTTCTAGCTTTTTCATTCATGCGAAAGAATGCAATTGAAATTTTTAGCAAATTGAGAAATTTTTTGAACATCGTAAATCTTTAAAAATGCGGATAATTCTGAAACATGAATATCACGTTGAATCATTTTTTCAACAGAATATCCTCCCCTCAAATCAAGTTAGCCATTCTGTTGGGGATCTAAATTTTGCTGAGAAACTCAAAAATATTGAAAGAAGCTTCTCACGTATGAAAAAAAAGGCTGATTAGAATGAAGTTCGAATCTGAAGGGATTATCAAAGAAAATAGTATAGAGACTGATTTACAACTCGAGATAGCCACGTGTCTTTTTTTTAAGGGAGTAATTGTTTCATAGCGATAAGTGACTTGCGTATTTCAAAAGAAATTACTAACACTTCATGAAGTAAAATCACATCAGGAAAAGACTTTTTTATGATCCACGTGTAATAAAAGTTGAATGTAGACTATTTACATTTACAATATCCATTGTATTTGCGAACTGACGTCACATTATTTATCGGCCATCACCACGTGTTTTCTCATGCCGTCTAGAATATTCAAGAACCGTAAGTCGGTTGATCATGGAGTCGAAATTTCCTGAAGTCGCAAAATTATAAAAAGTTTTGATATTTCAAGAAAAAACATTATAAAATCATTCGGGTGTGCAGACATGTCCAGAGGGGTGAACCGATCTTGAAAATTGTGCTTCGGAGCGATCACAAGACTTGGCCTAGGAAATTAAAAAAACAATTGGTAGAACTTTTGAATTTTCGAGATATTCAAAATATCGGAAACCTGAGAACCAGTACCACCATAATTGTGTGCTAAACATTGGTCTAATTGTACAAAAATTGATATGATGAATCTGCTAATTATGTCCCATTTCGTTATGCTATCGAATCACGCCTGAAGTAGTGTGGAATGTTTCATCGGCATGATAATCTTGGTTTGATTTTCTCCGTACCCATGTCTTTAGCGGCTAGAACGAAGGCTAAAACAAGATTTTCCACGGTAATGAACCTCTCTCGGGGATAACTCAAACCCCATCTTCCGTTCTTTGAATAAAACCCGCCAGTTGGACAGTTAGAAAGCGCGAATTATTCGCGTTAAATAATGCTGTACTTCAACTGGGGTATTATGGCACATTGGTATGTCACTCATGGCTTGATTAATGGCACTATAAAAATTCCATGTACTCTCCTTTTAAATGCATCCTTTTGGCATTCAACCGGACCAGTAAAGTTACACACTACCGAGTACAAACACCAAGTAGGTCACGCCTCGAATCACACCAAACTGCACGATCCCTTGGTTCTTTCTCGGTTGTGTAGTTAATTTCGTCAAAAAATTTCCTCAATTTTTTATCTGAACAATTGGGTCTATTGGGTATGCCCCATTAGAGGCACGCCAATGCGTTCCGCTTGAGTATGTTCCTGCACGATTATCGATTTCCCCAAAATGTCGCCAAAAAGCTGAACTTTTCGTGAATGGGTAGGGTTCCTAAGAAAAAACTCCCTCGATGCGGCACCTGATTGACTTCCAGATGTGAAAATGTGTGTGTGCGCGTGGGGGGAGGGGGGGGGGGAGTGCTCCGAAAATGATCTCCTCAAATGCATTTTTCTCGTATCAGGTGATTGACCCTCGACCAGCGGATTATATCACACCAAACATTAACATGTACCATACTAATATGATGCTAATATGGGAATATCAGTCTCTGATGATCTACCGAGGCGGCGTCCTTTGTCGTGCCTTTTCGTGCTCGGCCATCGCGCCCAATACTTTTTACGCCCTCGGAATCCACGAAACACTTTTGCCAATGTACGCCCAACAGACCAACCAATTTCAAATGCAACTCGCGTTTCTCATACTGGATCCATCACCCTCACCTTGTTCTCCATCTCACAGCATCCCATATACACACAAACGTTGAAACGATACTCGTCAATATGAGAGCAAGCACCACTCGTTTATTGGCGATGTTGGGGGGGAGGGGGAGGGGGAGGGGGTTGTGTGAGATGAGGAGATAAACCACTAATCCAACGGGCTTCTGCCATTCTCAACGATCAATCTCCAACTTTTTCCACTTGTCGCCTGGGTATACATCATTTTCGTTTACCGTGAAGGGCATTAAACTGCGATGGCGATGATTTGAGACGATTCGCTAAGCGAAGGAATGACATTAAAAAAAGTGGTTAATATATGCGGTCCTTTAAAAATCCGAAGCCTCTTTGCTAATTCGGAGTTACACTAGATTGTGTGGAATGAGGGTTTTTAAGGATGGCAAGAGGGTTCGGCGAAAAATTGTGATGGTTCGGATGTGGTGTGTTTGTATGCGTAACACCATCTGCATGCAAATTTTCTGTCAATGATTTCTCGCGAACCTATTATCCAAAAAAAAATTTGTTCTATTTATTTTCTCTATGTATAGTTAGCTCGGAAATGAGTCTGTTTAAGGGGAAATAGAAATAGATTATTCTCCTCCAATCACAAATCAGGAATTTTTCCGGCGGGTCACACTCATTCAACCCACTAGTTTAATTAATGATTTAGCTGTGATTAATGTAAGACGCGAGAGACACTTCATCCTTTTAGTGGTAATTTTAGTATCTTTAGGGTGCAGAATGACCCATACAATCGCAGTCGAATTTCCAGCTTTATGGATCATAAAATGAAGAACATTCCATTCATGCTCCGCTAGGTGCACAGTCCCAACTATTACAGCGCCTGGCTATACACCAATTTTTATAATAACGGTGATAAAAGATAACGGTTAGCACTGTTAGAAATTTTATGAAAGTGTATGCAATTTCGGTTGCTCGCGAAAATCGCGAAAACGACCTTTCACGTTTTCTCTAAAAAAAAATTTTTTAAAAATTTTTCCAAATTCTCTATCAATTTCTTTCTGTAATTGATCGATCAATCAACTAACTAACACAAGCATACCTCATTCCGAAGCAAAGAAACCATCGAAAATGGTGAATTTCAAATATTTCGCGGAAATCGCGAAAACGACTTTTTCCACTGACAGCCGTTGATTATAATTATTTGAGTCAGCTGTCCGCCCCGGGAAAACATATATACATCGCCGCAGAGTGAGAAATAGTTTGGATAACTCAGTCGATGTTTGAGATATGGAAAGCGTTCGAAGCATTCGTCGGCGTCACAAAAGATGTATAAAGAATTATTGCTCACTCGCAACCTCCGGTAAATGAAACATAAGGGGGTGGGAAGGGGGAGGGGGGAAGGGTGTGTCCGGCTCCCCGGAGAAATGATGTGTACCAGAAGTACTGGATTGGTTGCAGAATCAATATGGCCGGCGAGGCATCAATCGCCGGATATAATTGACAAGGTAATTGGCGCGCTTTCATACACACCCGACAAGTGCGGCGCGCGACGCGCATAACGAGCGAGAGCCGCGCATCGCCGAAGGGCGGGAGGGGGGGGGGGTGAAAAACTCGTCGAATTGGTGAAATGAACGCATTCATGGAAGACCATTCGCTGAGAAAAAAATGCTTGGTTCAAAGAAAATGCAATGAATTATATATGTAGTGGTTAAACGAGATCCGCAAGGAAAAAAATGGATAATAAAACCCTGGAAGAGTGGCCACAATCGAAGGGATGAAAAAAAATCTAATAACGTCTGACGTACACGTTTATGAGAGGAGGATACTCTGTGGGGAGTGCTCTCTGAGATCTGCATTAGATTTAGACGTAGTTATCCATGGGACGAAAATTGATTCACACACACAGACACACACACATAGGTACGTCCCTCCAGAATCGATATAGCAATCGTCAAGGAAGATGAAAATTTGAAATCTAATTTAGAAAAGTCCAGGCGGACTTGAGGGCGGTAAAGGTCATCTTGAGTCGCGCAGAGCTCGCCTTGAGTCAAGTAGGGCTCGTCGACTACAGGATTTGATGCAAATTATCAACCCGGATTCAAGTCTTTGACACCTACTGAATATGAGTAAATCACTAACGTTATTCTAATCGGGTAGTAACTTCTAATAATAATTAAGTTGAGTACAAATTACAAATTGAATTGCGAGGCACTTTTAGCTGCATTTGTGGAAAAAGGAAATTGCTTATGAACCGGAAATGCAATAGATAATTCTATATTTCTTTCTATCAGTGTGCAGTGATACCGCCAACTGATAAAGCGTCGTTTTCAGGTATATTTCCACAGTAAATGCGGCATTTCCGATTCAAATCTATGACATCGTACGAGCCTATGCCCACATGATCAATTTCGTCCAGTTGATATCGATTGCTATTTCGATAAAAAAAAACATTGATATGCAGAACGTGTTTGTTACTATTATTAGAAACCAAAACATAGTTTCATTGATATTGTTCAGATTTGGCCATGACATCCTTAATGGCATGTGATTGTATCACCCATTTACCTGTAATAAATTCAAGGACGATATTTTTTTTCGTGAAGCCCAGAAGTCTTTGAAGTGGAATTGCCGATCTGAGTTTGAAGGAGTGTTATATTTGAGGAAGCCAGGAAAACGTTGAAAATCGGTGGAATAAATGGAGCAGATGTGAAAGAAATTTGTGGAGAATGACGGAAATCTAAAAAAATTTGCAAAATGACAAGAAACAAGAATATTTGGAAGATTTGAGCTGTCCTCAAAATGGAAAATTTTTGAAAATTTCAAAAGTTCTGACAGAATTTGCCACGATTTTTACAATAGAAAATAATCGCGCCAAGTCTCAAGCCCATAAGCGTATACGCTCCCGTATTATTGAAGTCGCTTCCACGCGCCACAAGAACCTCTGAGTGGCGTGATGTGAAATTCCCATATTTACCCCGTTCGCATGGCCCGAATGGAGTGAATTATCAACCCAATGAAAATGAGCATTTTATCGCACGAGTCTAATTCGATTGGCATTCCCGATGCAAATAGCTAGCTCAATTGGAATTTAACGAGCCGAATGAACTTGAGTGATTGGGTTTTTCCGTTTTCTTAATTCGTTCCTTAATTTCCATATTTTTGTCGTATTCTTGGCAATGATGTTGGGAAGCCAGCTTTAATATCGCCTTATGAAGCTTTCGTGTGGCAGGGGGAGGAGGGGGGGGGGGGCACGGGCCCACCATTTCCATTCCGCCCCATCAACCCTCATAGTGCGTTTAATTTACGTGTTTTCGCGAGTTATTTGCTCCTGCTTCAACCCCCCTACCCTCACAGTACATACATTTGTGTGGGTGTTTGTGACTCGTGCAAATTGAGGGTGGGTTTCTATGGTAACGTTGCCCGTAGAATCTAACCAATCGCGACGGTTTCATGGTAGGATGTGACCTCGCGCATGAGAGACAATTGAAACTGATGGAAAAACCTAGTGGACTGAGTGAGTGTGGCCCCAAAAAAAACTTCTCGATTTGCAACTTCCGTCCAATATATTAATAAACAGTAGTAAAAAAAAAGATTGAATATATTTCGTAATGAACTTTATTTTAAGTAGATTTTTTTGTATTCGTCGCTTGAGTGATAAAACAGGCCAAGATACTTATACCACCCCCCCCCCCCCTCCCCATCGGAAGTGCACGTTTTTTTTGGTCTCCATCCCTCTCGTTTCCATCCTACTCCCTACTCAGGGGGAGCACTGGACACCCATCCATGTGGCTGGGACCGACGTTCGCCATTTTAGGCCATCGTATTTCTAGACACAGGGTAATCCTCCAGAAATCCCGGTGCTACGATGGCGGGCGCCTATGATAGAACTCGCCCCCCCCCCCCCTGCATCAGCTTCACTTTTCGCCTGGTACTCTCATTTTGTGAGCACACGCGGAACGTTCCTGCTCAGGTTGGAAGCCATGAGAAAATATTTTTGAAAAATCAGGGGTGCATGTGTGTACGTAACCCGTCCCGAAACAAATTTCAATGCCTTGAATTTTCAGCATTAGAAAAAAAAGAACTTGCTATGATAGTCAACCAATTTTTTTCCGCTTTGTAATTGGATAAATGATAATTTAATCATTGTTCATTCATAATTATCCCCACATGCTCTATCTAGTCAATCAATCACGACCATGCGTACCAAAGTCAGTGATCTTTCAAGACCAAGTTAATTCTAACTACTCATTCAATATTGACACACGAGGGCTATTCCTAACACCTAATATAGCCTATTAATTTGTTTTTCACATTTTTTCCGATAACAATGACGGCAGAATTCCCCACTTTACATCATGTTTACTATTTTTTATATATTTTTTTTAATACCATAGCCACTATTGTTACTAGTAGTGTTAAATAAATAATCCACGGGGATTACCAATGGAAAATGTCTTCACCGTAATTTGTACCATAAATTTAGTTATTGTCCTCGGTAATTACTCGGATGTTTGAGTTACACACGTGTCTCGCCCAAAATTTGATATGAATGTTTAATTGTTTGTCACGTCATCGGGGCGCTTTGTATAGTGATATGTGGGTGGAGTGGGGTGAGATTATGGGTTTAAGTCACCAGTAGAGGCGTCAAATCGAGTCATTAAACTATCTGCTCTGAAGAAGGACTAATCGGCTAGTTTTGGTTTTCATACGTTGTGTGAATTCGGGAAAAATCTTGTGCTGAACGTGTTAACTATTCGCAGGAGAGCAAAATCACAAATTATTATTTCAAAATGTTCAAAGTGAGTGTTAAATACCAATAGAATGGTGAAGTGAAAAAAATGTAAAAAATATTTTTTACGAATTTTGAAAGTTCGGAAAAATTGGATGATCTCGAGGAGTGGTTTAATAAAGGCAGGATGATCCGCGGAAATTTTATTTTCACATTTTTTTCGCAAATCAATTTGTCTAAATATATTCGTGAAGTGTAACGATAAAAATATCTCAAAATTTAGAGAATGCACAAAATCGTGAGGAGCAAACGTATTTAAATGAGAGATTATAAGATATATGTTTTTTAAAAACCTAAATTCGAGATCAGTTGAATTAGTACAAATTGGGCTGTATCTTCGCTCGAAATTTGACGGTGAATTTTTGCAGATATGTCGTAATCGAAGAAACACAGCGGAATTTCAATGAAAACATTTTTTGTACAGAATCGACAGAACTACAAAAAATATTTTAATGAAAATGTGCCTGTCTTTCATAGTTTACGGAATATGTGACAGAGGAAACGCGTGAGAGTCAACGTAGCTTACCATTGGTTTCATGTGTGATATTCTGAACCTGAATGGAGGTAGAGGTGCCTGAGTGGGGCATGATGGTTCGGGGGAAAAAAGGGACATGAGTTCAAGTTGTGGCGCAATTTTGCACTTTTTTTAAAAGAGAAGTTCCTTGGCGTTTTTGACAATTTTACAAACATGTAAAACGATTCCAAATTCGCGCACCTTCAAAATTTTGAAAATCGCCACATATCCAATATGTTCTGTGGTGCAAGTATTCGCAAATTATTTGATTGTATTATCAGATGCTGAATTGCTTATTCAGCAGCTGCAGGAGGAAAACTTTATCGATTTATTGAAGTATTAATGCACACATCAAATTCGTAAATTTCGAGAATACAGAAGAAAATTGGAATGCAATAAATAACAAAGCTCTCAAATATTGACAATTCCAAAATTTTAGAACTTTCATGAAATTGGGAACCAACAATTTTCCAAAATTATAAAAACTGAAAGACCGGCAAAATTGGATTCTTGTGAAAAATCTTCTTTCTTGCAATGATCTTTTTTTTCCTCGAAACATTTTTTTCTAAAATGTTTTTAACATATTTTTCTCCCATGCCCCCTATTGTCGCGGTTGTATCACGTTCTCCTCAATGTTCCAGGAATCAATAAGAATGACCATCCTGGTGATCCTCGCGATAGTGGTATCAATCGTCGCTTCATTCCCAACTTCGGAATCCCCCTGTCCGCAAAGTTGGCCAAACTGTGCACCACTGGATCCGCCTAACCTCTGATATCGGCCTACAGGGAAGAGGCATGCCTGAAGATCTTGGCGCTCATGCCTTGGAAAGCTGCAGAAAATTGTAAAAAAAAGCAGAAACAGATCGACATAGGGAATAAATACATTATAATTCATTATTTAAATTCGCCACAAAAAAAAATCGCCGTTTTGGGTGTCAGTCGCAATGGTGAATTTATCGTTAAACGCTTATCATTGCCGTCCAATCCATCTCAAATTGTGTACATAACGCGCAGGAAGCCGTCAGCCCGGCTCTTGACGTCGAGACACCAAGAATGTCGGCGCAAGAGGAAGACAGATATATGCGATATAACGAAAAGCCTTGTCGTGGTTTTAGCAAAGCGGACGGATGGCTTGTGTCTCATTGTATGCATATTCGAACAGCTGGACGCCATTGGTTCACAGAATGCGATAGCCCGTACGTCGCCCATGAAGTGGGTTACACCGTTCGTCATGACACTTCATCATGAGCTAGTTCAGTGCCCGTTTTGCGTAAAATAAGCATATGTCTTATATATTGTAAAGTATATATGATGTCATGAAGTATAACCCACTTGGATAATTTAGGAATATTCCAAAGTCAAGCCAAAACATTTGGGGAACACAGGTTAAATAATTTTATTGGTATTCTTGTGATCAAATGCACTTTGGGGCAGAGTGGTGGAACTCTAAAATGATGAAGCCTAGAATCAACGTTTCGGCTTTCTAAATTGTTCACGACTTGCATCCCAAAACAGACTGGCTCATCAATCCATGAATTACAATCATCCAATTAGTTTAGTAGGTCATTTATCATAATAAGTTATCAGTTCGCATTGTTGTGGAATTCTAACATATAATACCACCCCCTGGGGTGGTTCAGTGTTGATTTTATTATTATTTTGCTTTTCAACCTGAGAAGTGTTTTTTGCTTTTGTAAAATAAAAAAGACGCCATTCAGAAATTGTTACTTGTAATTGATGAAATAATGTCTGATGTATGTGAAATAGTTGACTCTTCCACAGATTACAGAATATAAGCTTGTATTTTAGTTTAGGATGTAAAAATTGAATTGTGTAGTAAAGGACACTTAAAAATGAAATTATTCGTCTTAAGACAATCATTTTTCCCCCTTCCTGTTTGCTCCTCATTCCGGTTTAGTAACAATAGTTATATTCTAGTGCTCTTGGCACTGCGCATAACGGCTGCGCAGTAGCCCAAATTAAGGTTCCATCCAACGGTTGACGTTACATTGTAAAACGGTCCTACCTTTTGATTGATAAAATGTGTTAGAGATTCATTCAGAAGCCTCTATTTTTATTCTTTAAATATTGCTCATTGTTTTAGCCCTCCCGTATCCAATAATTAGTACTTTAATTAATTTCTGAATTTTTTGTTATTGAGTTAGGTTTAAACCGTGCAATATTTCCAATTCTCTGTAAGGACCAATTTTGTCCGTATAGATTCATACATATATATATATATATGAATGTCTTCCTATATGAAATTCTGACCGTACGATAGCGGAGAACCTTCCCCGGTACCATGAAAGAAAATTAATGATGATAAATTTGAAAAAAAAACAAAATGAAAGAATTATTCAGTAAATAAAGTTAAATATCTCTGTACCTATAAATTACAATGTTGTAATTTATGATACAAAGCTGTATTGCACCATATTTCTCTTTCCCTGTAATTAATTGCTTGAACTGGATAAGTAGAACGGAAGAATAAGTTAGATTTGCTCACAGAGCAGACATGACAAATCAAGATATTCAGACGCTTCTCAACCAATGAATATAAATCGATCATGAACACCTGGGATCTTTGTCCCCATTGAATCCAAACCACTTGATATCCGTGTAAAATAATTGACGCGATTGTTCCTCATTGTCCTCGCTCGTGATTCCAAAAAAAAACGTAGTTGTCGCGACATTACTCATTCTGAGGGCCCACAGGAATGCCCAAATCATGCTGCCTAATTCCCCCGGATCGTTTGGTGTCTTCGTGGGCCCATCGAGAGTGATCAAACGGGCGTCTCTGCGCCCCGGGGCGCTGGGGCCACCGTCCACCACCGGCTATCCATCGATATCAACAGTCTCTCATCTTTCTTTATTTCCAGGATCGCACGACCTCCTGAAATTGTTAAATATCATATAATACACTCAAGCAACACAAGCGAACTGAGTCAATGCTTCCCCCGAGTCTTGGATTAATCCGATAATGGAGTTCATCCAATATCTCTTTCTCGGATGAATGAACTCCAAAATGTCATGGCTTGAACCTACTGCCGACTAGGAACTCGCTTTAGACTTGAATTAGTCCGTCTCTCCGATTGATCCATGCTATCTAAGTTGCATATCGCTAGGCAGAAGGTTCCAGTTCCAGAACTGGAGGAAAATTGAAGTAAATGAGTGAAAATGCCGGGAAGACGGGAAAATACTGAAGATACCACATGTACACCATTTATGATAAAACACCCTATCAACCCCTCCGGCATAATCTCCATCACATCCGTCATCAACCTCTCCGTCTACCGCGTCCACCGAACTCTCCGTCCACTTCCACGTCAACCTGTCAACAATTTTCACCCCAATTATATATGAAAATTATCAGGGAACCCCCTATATATAGGAGATATACATGAACTAGGAGGCAGATAACTCAGTTAACTCAGAAGTTTTTTTGGGCAAGGAAATCTTTGGCTCAAATTTGTCCATCTTACCTAAAATTATCAACGTCAATTAACAACAGAGAATGATAATCTATAACCACCCTTAAGGTCATAAATCTGAGCTATGGGAGAGGTCGGCTCTGATCGCGTGGGGTCTCGACATAAGGATACACGCTCCAACGAAAAGCACGAAAAATCTTGTTGAGAATGACGAGACAGAATTTTTGGAAGTTGCCCAAATATCCGAGACAACTTTCTGAACTATTTACTCACTATTGATAATGATGTTTGTCTTAAACGTCACCTAATTGCAATACTTTCCGATTCATTGAAAATTAATTGTGAAGTGAACGGATTATGGGTCAATGAGAAGGTTTATCTCGTGCAATTCGTTTCTAGAAATGTATGTGCGTATGTGTTGCCAAATATTGAACGATTTCTCTTGAATGAACGAAGCAGCTCCACACACACACAGACATACATTTCGAAAACGTGTCAGGATGCCACCAACGGCCGAGAACACTGGGCCTCAAATATATATCACATTCTCTATTTTTGGCATCATTACAATACCTTGCCCTAAAGGAAAGTTAAACACAGTCAATAAATAAAATTGGGTTGTTCATTAAAGCGACAACACGCGCCTTACATATATCAATGGAAAGCCCAAAAAATAGATAGCAAAATACAAAGCAAGAGTAGACGATTCCCCCTGGTCAAAAGTGGGCAATTATTCCAATTAGACAGACATATTGAATCGTTCAATCGATTTCCGGTCAAATTAGGTAAAAATAAACCTCTATTAGATATCCGATATAGATATAGCCTCAATGTATAACTACATTGGGTTCACTCTATAAAACGATATTAGATGATATCATTAATGGAAAACAATGATGTCATGATTTTCCAACTTCATAAATATTGTTGACATTCAGAACAGCCGCACGTGTATGAATTAGCGTATGTGAGGTGCGGGTGTGTATGTTAAACCTTTAAAATTTTTTCATTAAAATAATTTTTTGCACTGGAAAAATTCTAAATTTTTCATATAGTCAACACTCCCCTAAATTCGATTTTTCTTTTGGAACTGCTGAATGAGCATTTGATGATCTGATAACAGAATGCAATAATCCGCGAATACTTGACTGGTCGTTCGGCATTGAAGGTCTTAAGAAAAACAGGAAAACTGCAGGAAAGGCGGTGAGGGGGTGGCCGAGGGGGAGGTGCCCTCACCTCGCAGTTTTTGCTGTGCATAAATGATGAGCGCGGGTATTTTAATGAAGACATTCCACGGGTGCTTTGGAGGCTGGGCTGGAGCCACTCCAGAGCTCAACGGAAACCACTCGTTCTCTTTCATTTCTTCATTCTTATATCTCTGTTTTTCTCAGTTTCTTCATATCTCATTCTAGCTGTGCTCCAGTTGGTCCCTCTACGCCGATATAATCCGTCTTATTTCACGGCAACATGGACCAGGCGCCGTTGGCCATCGACAGCTCCACTCGCTCAGTGCGTTCGACTCATTAGGCGCATAGTGGATGAATAAAATTAATGTGACTTTGTTGGGGAAGTGACGTAGCAATTCTGAGTGATAAATAGATTAATGCACGTGCTTACACGCTTCATTACAAAAGCCATTTTTTTATAGTGACATGAAACACTCCCATAGGCTTCTCCTATGCGAGGCGTGCAGGTAATGCACAGGTTATGCATTACCGGCATTAGATTGTGGAATATTCAATAAGAAATTTCTTTCTGCATGTGTGTGTGTGCGTTTGTATGTATGAATATGTGTATACATCAGGTACTTAAAATAGCATCAACTAGTGATCTAAATTGAACATTTGAAATCGCTTAGAAATGTCAATACCCGAATCTAAGATATGGCAACATTTGGAATAAAGACACTCACCAGCTTTTAACCAATGAGTCTAGCACACCTTAGCTTGGGGAATCTCCAGAAATTTCTTGGAAAATTCCTATGAAATTTTGCTCATTAAAACATTGCGGATAAGAGATGGTAAGCGAAAGATACATTAACTCCCCTTCCCCAGAACACCTCATGGGAATGACCGCAAAAATGGGGTTTTAGAAATTCGATGAGATTTTAATGTCTTACGAGGCTCGGGGAAAATTCAGACACGTGTTTGAACAAATGTTTGTGTTGTGTTCGTTGAAAAATTCTTCAAATTCCATTTGGCTACTCTAAATTTTGTCCCCAATATCAGTTCAATCACCTACGGCTGGAGTAATCAACTTACTGAACGATCTTAGTCACCAATTATATGGGTGGGGGGAGAGGGACGGGGGGAGGGGGGAGGCAATGAAAAGATCCAATAATTATGCCACGGTAACACATTGAAAAAAATCAACAATAATCGTGAAAGAAAAACTTTTAGAAGTGCGCATTTTAATCGCTCATAGCGCTCTATCTCGCAAGCTCTTGGAGATACGGAAAAAAGTGTGAAATGAATGTTGTGCCTCTCATCAAAATACACATTGTGTGTTTTACGACTATTTTTTCTACCTATCGTAACTTAAAAGATATCCTCATCCAGAAGTTATCGGTTCGAACCAGAAGCGGGCACATCTGTTTAAGTGCTTTGAATTGATCTCATAAAAAAGAAATAAAATATACGCATGGATTTCAAGTGTTGAAGACGTAAGAAAACTTCGCTATATGATTACGGAGGGCCGGAGCGTCGTTTGAAGTGGATGAAACGGAACGGGATAGGTGACACTGCCGAAATATGCCCCGCCGAAATTCCTAGACGTTTTTTCCTCCTTTGTCGTGGGACGAAAGCGGCGTCGCTGTGTTATGCGCCGACACAACCAATGTTGAGAGAGCCGGCAGCGGATTCAATTTTTAAGATCGATAAAAGCGTCTTTATTGAAAAAAAAACTGGTGGTCGGATACGTTGTAGAGCGAGAAACAAAAAAAATTGTTGATATAAATAGGTTGAAGTAGTTTCACGGTACGCTATGAATCATTGAAACGAAAATGTTTGAAAATTACAAATTATTTACCGTAGAAACCGTGAACATCCATTATAGGGGTAATGAACACAATAATCATGCCATACTCTATATGTGTTTTTATTTAATAGTCAATTAATGGCAGTTCCATTGACCAGCAACTAACATATGTTGGTTAGCGCTGCGGGCTCTCTTTGAGACGATTGCCTATTCTGATTGGTGTTCAGCGTTTAGCCAGTCGATGACCGCAGAATGTTATTAATAATTGTACAATAATTGGTCGCTGAAGTCAGCACCGCATAGATGGGTGTCCAGTACTCCCTTCCGATAAAATGCTGAAGAGCAGCTACCATGGGGAGTACGAGAGAGAGAAATGAAGGCAAAAAGAATAGTACTATGAAGATTCAGGAAATTTGAGGATGCTTCATATAGCGTGCTTTTTTATATAGATTTGATACGCTTTTTGGTCACGGCGCCACGGACACTTGGTAGATGTGAAGCATGGAAACAGCAGTAGGTAGGAATTGATTACATGATAGGACCGAAGAACGGGACGCGCGAAATTTTTCAATGAATGTTATTCGAAATATTCATTCTTGTGCATCATCAAGAATTTCTCTCATGCTAGCGTGGGGTTCATTGGGTCGCCATTCTTTATTGCATCTCATTTCATTATGTACTCTGAGAGTTTATAAAATCGGTAAGGTGTTTCTATGGCCCCGATGGCTCCGTTTTGCACCGGTTAGTAATCATTAAATCTGCAGTGAAGTGGTCAAATGAAATAAGTTAACTTACCTCCCGGTCGTTGTTTGAAGACTATCTTAGACGTTTAAGAAGTAAGTTTTAAGACGAAATGAAATGGCCAATTAGTATTTCTCATCCTGGAAGCTTTGTTATGCACGAGTAAATGTTAGCGTAACTAGTAAAAGCTAATATAAATTAAGAGATTATTGGATTTGAAAATACTTTTTTTTCAAGATAAAGAGGCGATCTCCTCCACTTGTATAATTCATTAGCATGTTTTATTGGTTCGAAAGCAAC
The DNA here is from genome assembly GCA_026005395.1 of Asobara japonica. Taxonomy (NCBI): domain Eukaryota; kingdom Metazoa; phylum Arthropoda; class Insecta; order Hymenoptera; family Braconidae; genus Asobara; species Asobara japonica. The sequence continues at coordinate 423,507 of BQMI01000560.1, read as the reverse complement.
CCTAGAATCGCACTTGGGACCCCCCCTCACTTGTGATCATCATCCGGTAGAATTGATATTCATATTTACGCTCGATTATTCCCCCTCGAATGCTCTTCTCCACTGCCACTGCATGCGAGGGGTGAGCAACCCCTTACGCTATTTAATTACCGAGCGAAGGGTCACAAGTGTACGTCATACACCTGGGTTTTGACGTTGCACAAAACCTATGTCTATTATCCGTCTTTTTACAATGGACAACTACGGTTTTGAACAACCATGAACATATAAAATTTAAAGGCGTTAAAAAAATCTTGAAAAATGAAAATTTTGACAACTTCGTCTATTTAGAAAATGTGAGCAATTTCAAAAGTGTCAGTTGGAATTTCTGAATTTATGGTTGTACATTTTTTTGCCGTATCTTCGAATAAAAAGATATATAAAGTGAGGTATATAGTTCTACTAAAGGGCAGAGCAACTATTTTGTCGATGCGTTTTTTCTCAACTTTTTGTTTGAGGCTCTTTTCAGCCTCAGGAAGTGCCTACATATGGTGGTCATGTGGCCTCCGGTTTTTCCATTGCTCGGCATATGTAAAATTTCATAATACACGATGGTATAGTACTCGTAATTCACATAATCGTGAACGCTTGAGGAAGGGGAACGCGTGGAGGCGGAATTCTCTGATTCATTTATATTGCTCTGAAGCGAACCTCAGTCTAACATCTTAAATCCTGATTTTTTTATTCTTGAAAAACCTTATTGTGAGGCTCTCGAGATGGCTGCATGGAGATTTTGGAATGCTTGAATTTTGGGCTCTTGATACATCTAGAACGTTTACAATGGTTTGCAAAGTTGAGAAAATTTCAGGAATTGTCAATTTGAGAAGTTTGTTCAAACTCCGCGCAGTCTAAAGAAATTTTCACAATTGTCGCACAAATATTTCATCCCTCTGAGTGCAAATATTCCGTTTGATTTATCTAAAAAATCTGGTCGATAAATTAAAAGTAAATGAGGAAAAAAATATGAGGGGGCCGCGCCGGGGCTAGTGGAGAGAGAAAATAAAGAAACTCTCGAGGATTTCGGTAATTACAAAGGGGAGAGGGGAAAGGGGGGCCTGAGGTGGAGACGCAAAAGCGTCGAGGGCGCCCAGTAAATCTTGAACGTCTTGCGCCTGTTTTCTTTCGTCCTTTTACCTTTCTCAATCCTGTCCTCTCTATCCTCATGACTTTTGTCCATGCTTATCGCGAGATCGTAAACCGCACACCTTCTGGCCCCTGAGAAGCCCATTATTTATCTCAAGATTTATTGGGTTCAGCTACTGTTTTATTGAAATTTTGGGGTCATTACAAAATCCATTTTCCCTACTCACAAATTAAATTCCATTAATTTTCTGAAGTATTAATTTTTTTGTCACATTTTGCACATGTGGTGCAGTAAGAGAAATGAAATGCGAGACACTAAATGTGGAAAATTTTGAATATTCGACAAATTTGAAAAGCGCAAGAAAATTCGTTGAAAAATTGAAAAAAGGAAACTAATTCGCGAATTTGGAAAATGTAGTAAACTTGATATATTGAAGTATATGGAGGACATTTTGTCATGTCGAAAGACAGTCCGGAGAATCGAGTCATTCAACTAAAGTCAGTATTTACCCAGATGTCAACATTACACGGTTTTACCGCATCCCAATCTGGCCCCAATAAATTTCTCACGAAATACGTCACAGATAACTTCACATTGTGTCAAGAATTGTCCTGTGGTAAAGTCAACGTAACGATATAGTAAATTTCGTGGCGAATTCAGTACAAAGGCATTCATAAACCTCTGACGTCATATGTTTATTGAAGCCCATATCAATTCTTCTGGCGCCAATGTACAGTTTAACGCTTTCACCGCAGATATTAAGCAAAAAATGCATAAACGATATAGTTACAGAGGAATCGCAAAAATTTTAAAAATTTTAATAATTTTGGAAATTTCAAAAAATGGCAGCTTTGAGTATTCCAAAAATTAAAGAAAAAATGACGACGAAAAATTTAATAAAAACAAAAAAAATGAGAAATTTAATGGCAATCATAAATGTTCAATTTTTATCCGAATAGAGTCGTTTTGTGATAGACACTCACCTCAAATATCCAATGACCCAATGACAATCCCATAAACTCGATGAAACGATGTGTGTCCCTTTTAAAAATCCCACGCTATTATGAAATGTTAAAACCAAAGAAAGAACTCTCTGATTTATCAGGACAACTCTGTAGAATCCCTGTGTGGAAAGGTCCCAGGGGTTCGGGCTCTTCGTCATCCCCTTCCTCCGCAGGTGGGCCACAATTTCCAGAAAGAGAAATCTTGGTATGAAAAACACTTATCGATATGTGGAGTTATTAACACGAGCCTTTAATTGTTGCCTATCCTGAGGTAACTTTCCATAAAAATTATGTAAATTTGAATATTCATTGCATTTGTTTGGAAATTTTTTTTTCGCTCACTAGTTACTAAATTTTCAAAAATATTCTTTTATTTTTTGTTTTTAATTTCTGTTTTAAATTCTGTTTTAAATTCTGTTTTAAATTCTGTTTTAAATTCTGTTTTAAATTGTGTTTTAAATTCTGTTTTAAATTCTGTTTTAAATTCTGTTTTAAATTCTGTTTCAAATTCTGTTTTAAATTTTAAATTGACATTACTTCCTCTATCATCATCCGTTCTCAATTATAAACAATTAAATTGTTATGAAGAAAAAAAAATTAGATGGCAAATTGAAGCCTAATAGAGAACGACGCATACAAGAAATTGAGAAAACCCTTCTCAAATACGTAAAACACTGATCGATCTGTCGAGTTATTAACCTCAGTGTTCAACTGGAGCCAACGCTTAGTTCATTTCCGGTTTCCGAGGTGTCGATGTTAATTAGCGTCTTTCTCATGTCATTAGGAAGCCAGATGTGTCAGAAATGTCGTTGACACGTGTTTCGAATGGTCCGACACAATTCCTTTCAGAAAATCGTCAAGAAAACTGAAGCTGTCTGAACTTCTCGATGACTATCTGGAATTTTGTGGGAAGAGGGAGGGGGGGGGCGAGAATTTCGTCATTACGTCATTTCTGGTGAAACGCAGTTCTTAAATTTTTAAATATACTCCCAATTTCTGAATTAACGAAAAAAAAATTCACGTTTCTTCAACTTTTGCGATTTCCGAAAGTTTTTGATTCTCCAAAATTTTTGAACCTCTGAAGTTTTCCAAAGTTGTAAAAAGAGGTCTAAATGTTATAGAAATCAAATATTCCATTAAAAAAATTCATGATACAACAAAAATTAAGAACTGTAATGGGTATTTATTGCAAAATACCCATTAGCTGCTTAGTCAAGCCGATGGGGCGACCTATGAAGTTTTGTGATGAAATAAAAGCACTAACTATTTAAATTAATTATGTTTCATTTACTCGTGATTGAACGTGGAATTCCCACTGGATATATATTACAGTACAGTATTTTTGCAATGTGAATATGACATATGGCAAGAACTTCAATAAATATATCCTCTTTCTCTGATAAATTGCTACTATTGATGAACTAGAGATCCATTTTAGTTGCCGGGGCATATCGCTTGGTGAAAGGAGGTCGTATGTACTGGTCATTGCGCTCAAGTAAATCCAAAGTTCACTTTTACACCTACTTCCTCAAGTCAAGTTTTTAAAGACTGCCAAGACTTTTACGGTTTAAAACTTTGAGCATACTTAGAATTTTTTCCACCATCCGCACATACGACTCCCTTCACCAAGATCGATATAATTAAAGCCCACTCTCTCAAACCCCTTTTCAATTAATTTAAGACTCCAGTTCCAAATGAGATAGCACTCCTATATTTTCGAGCACACAAAAAACTAAAAGTCAGAAACAATAACAATAATAATTCAATAAATCTCAATTTTTCTCAAATCATGGAACGAGCGGAAAGATCGGTAACGGCAAAAATCGTTCGAACAAACATATTTTCAATTAACAGAAACCGCTCATTTTCTCTCCCAATATCCATAATTTTTCTGTGTTTAACGTCGATTAAGACCTAAATATACTTAGAATAATTAGGTAACACTATGTACACTTCCTCGAACACTGCATCCGTCTTCAATAATAAAAATTAATTTCAGTTCCCTTAAAGTCTTCGCTGCGTTGCTATCAATAATCCTTTTCATGCTGCCATTCAGAACCAATACAGATCCTTGGTATCCTGGACCTGCGGGTCTAGACCTGAAATCAGGAAAACCCCATTAATAATTCGTTTATAATAATTACGCAATGCAGCAATTTTCTACAGCTTCACTGCCCCTCTAGCTCCCCCCCCCCTTCCACCCACCTACACCAATATTCACACTCGCACTCATATCTACACCGACACCCACAGCCACACACACCCACACCCATACTCACAGACCCAGGTCTACAAAAAATGATGATTAGGATCGTAAACTAAATTAATTTGCATTAATTCGCTCCCTTTAGACCGTCCCACGTTTTTTACAGGAACATAATTTCGAAAAAAAAAATTACTGTGGATAGATGATTTTTTTTTGCCTGGGATTTTGAGTGATGCGAGGGTGCCGATTCGGTGATGGCACCCGCTGCGACACCAGCGACAAGGACCGCAGTTTTCATCGTCGTTTAGTCCCACAGCGTCAGGGATTAACCAGTTGAGATCTACATGTTAAGCCCAATGTTACAGGCTCCCTTATCTACAATCTTGATACGTTCCCAACAGTTCAACTCGACTGATCATCGGAGACGATTGTACGCACGTTATTTACAGATTCAGAAATTATTTTTTTTTTTTCGATTTATCGATGGAGGAAGGAGGATCATTTGAAAAAAAATAAATTGAAATTAATTGGGCATTTCAGCAGCTCGGAAAATTAATACAACGAAATTGAGATCATTTTGATAGTAAATTTCGATGCGTCTGGTCTGTTTCAAACTCCAAGAAGGCGAGATCAAGAAGTAAAATCGTTATTCTGTATCTCTGAAGGTTTCAAATAATCTTCTAAAAAAAATTTTAATTTGAAAAACTTAAGAAAAAATGTGAACATTTGATGATTTGGAGGAATATGAAAAATTTGAACAGTTTTAAAAATTGCCAAACTTCCACGTGAGCTCAAAATATCATTAACTGGAGATCGTAGAGACCTGATAACGATCATTTTATGTATTTTCAATTTCATTTATTTCCCGCCTTATCAACAGTTTCGAGGACACGTGTCGGCACGTGCATCTCTACCTGCGCTCTTCACTCCCGTGTTCAACCACCCGCGAACTGTTGAGAAATAGATACTCCTTATTGAACAACGAGTTCACGCACGTGTGTGCTCGCGTGTGCCCGCGTGCTTCCTCTACCTGGGCTCTCGGAGTCAAATGATCTGCTTTTTTTTATCCTGCGACAGTGTTTCATACATCAATCGAGGCGCTCAATCGAAAGATTGTATCGCAAGCGAGATGGAGCCTCGAGTGTTATTCGATGGTGCAGTCAATGATCCGGAAAATTGTCGAGAAGTGGTTGGATGACAGGAGGACGAGTATTATTTGATAAGAACCATTACCGAGAGATATTGAGGGAGGATAAAATTTCCTCCATTCCAAACCAATTTTTTATGTCATCCAAAACTATGAGTAACTTCCTGATATCCGTCTTTTAAGCATGCTAAAATGTGCCCTGACAAATTTTGAGCCAGTATATGTGTGTACGAGCCCGATACTGGAAAAATAAATAAATAAATAAAAGTTTTAATGCAAAAATGCCAAAGTAAATGCTTTGAATTACACTAATAAAATTGTAACTGAAAATGCCAGAGCACTTTTCTCCCCCGGATAATAGATATTTTTAATAGACGAAGGGATGATATATGTTGAGCTGCATTGAGCCCAGTCAGGGGCATATTATGTGCAGGGTGGGCATATAATGTCAGAGCAAATATGTGGCGCATTATCCAGGGAACAAAACATCCCGAGGGTGCGGCTGCCCTTGAGGGATAGCAAATGGGGTGTCGGCTAACCCGAACAATATTGCCACTATTTGTCGAGTCACGGAGTCAACCTCTGTACCACCATCACCCTTCAGCATGAGTATCATGATTTTGCTAAACACTACAATTTTATGGAGCAAGAAGCAATTTTAATCATGTAAAAAAATTCGAGAAATCGCCCAATGATATTAGTATTTTCCTAAAAAAATTCAGGAAATTTGGTAGGAACAATTTGTTGGAAACCGTTTGTACCTCACAAAGCTCAAAGGATGCGAAATCAGAAGAAGATACAAACGCATCAGAGATGAGCGATTAAATAACAAAGCGACTGCGAAGAAGATCCCCTCAAAGGGCTGGAAACAATTTCCGTGTTTACCTCGCGAATTTCTCACTCACACAAATGCACACGGGGAATCGTAAATCGCGGGGTTAGAGGACACGTACCTTGAATATTGAAGTTAAATTAAACGAGAGCTCTCATTGTCCGTTTTTCCTAAGCACCGAGTGTCTCCTGTAGGTCCTACACGCGGCATTGTGATGACCCTTATCAATGGGGTCGCTGGGGACCCCCCATAGCCTCCGGAATTCAATAAAACTCCGAGTTGAGCCCCAGTCGCTCGACAATCGTTATGTGACATTCATTGAGAATTAGGGATGAATGCTTTATGGTCTCATCCACCTACACCCCGATTTGATCGATCCATTCGACTTATGACAATTTCCTAATTTTATACATTTGCTAAAGTTTGATTGTTTTTGAAATTATCAACATGGCATGCGCGTTTGTATGTGCGGGCTGCGATTAAAGTATAACATGGCAAAGAATTTCAGGGATCTAGGAACGTATTGAAATTTATTTTATTGAAATTTCAGAACGTTATTGTGAGAGAATTCTTTTTTTTTAATGGAAAACAAATTAAGTTTAATGATTTGAAATCATCTATATTTTTTTTCACTGTCTCCCTACACTTTCATTCGACAATAACGATAATTTCAATTGGCAAAAAAACTTAATTTGCCCGGCAGCATAAAACACCTCGAGAGATCAATGATACAGCTGGCTGGCTGTGTTGTGTCCGACCACTCCCCCCACCCGCAGCTCTGACCAATGGTGACGCGGGAATTGGCCGATCCCCAGACCAACAACCGACGCGTCTCTTCCCTCTTCACCTTCAATGCCCGTTGTGACGTCACACCGACGCCATTTTCAAGGCGCGTGCCAGCCCGTAGAAAATAAGCACGACGAGTGAGTACTACCCTATCCGGGCCAGACCGATAACTTCTCGATGTGGCGTCCTGCTCCTCTATTACCATTTTTTTTTTCAAATTCTCAGCGAGGACAAATATTCCGTGAACCACCGATTTGATAAATAAATTCTATTGAATATTTGACATAGGGAATTTTATTCACGCAAAAAAGTGATGTAACTTTTTTCGGCAAATTGACTTTTTTCGGGATCAATTCGAACTTTCTATTTTTTTTAGACAGTTCCATATGTCATGAGAAAAAAAATATTATATGCAAAAAAAATTCGACGAAGTATAGAAAGTTTTCCAAAGTCATCCAATGAAATTGAAAAAATACCACAGAATGTTTGTTCACCCAACGAATAGGTTCAAATTATTTAAAAAAAATTGGGCAGCCGGTCAATGATCCACGCCCGAAATTTTTCACCAACTTTCAAAACACTCATCACCAGAAAAACGCAAATTTTTATCATTATCGAAATGCGCGGTTCGATGACTCACAATTACTCAGAAAAACCACTCATTAATCGAGAATCAGGGCGACAACTTTTTCCAACAGCGAAAATTGCCGCGGGCCATTTCAATTGATTTTTAAAAATAAAACTGCTTCACCTTGCCCTTCATAAATCATTCACCTCGGCATTACCGATGTGCCAAATCGAATTTTGTCATTCCTCTCACACGTATTTACTGCACCTTTTCCCCTTAAATTGACTCCATACGCGATAGGCAGAAAAAAAAGGAGATTGGAAACACGCATGTAGGAAAATACAGCATGAATTATTCAAAGAGGTGTATAGAATTTGTCAATCGCCGATCGGACGTGGGATTAATGGTTTTTCCCCTAGGGCAATCGGTAAGTAAAATCAGTGCTATCACAGCACGCGGACTAGACCGTTGTAAGGAATTTTCAAAGAAGCGGTTTTGGAAATTCTAAATATGACGAAAAAAATTAATTTGTAATTTTGGAATATATGTAAAATTCAGAACTTCCTAAAAATTTGGCATACGAGTTGAAAAACTTGTACAAGAAAAACTTAAAAGTGTGTTGGACATGTTAGAAAAAATTTTAATTTGGAAGTCCTCAAATTTTTCAATTACCCATTTTAGAAATTTCAAAAATTTACTATTGCCGCTAAAATTACATAGTTCTATTAACTATTTCGGAAAATTTCATAAAAATGATAAATTTAAAAAATCTCAATAATTTTTACTATTGCTGAAACTTTCGAATTAGCGAAGCACTTCCGACATCCTTGAAGCGATCGAAGAGAATTCCGAATGTTCTGCATTATCAATGTCTTAATGAAGATGTTGAATTGGCCAATCACCAATCGGCCGTGGTGTTAATGGATTTTCCCCTTGGGCGGTGCAAAGACTAGGCCTGGAGCTGAATTACAATAGTTTAATGCACCCAAAGAAATACTTTATTTCAAATACTTTCTCAATTTAAGTTTCGCGCTTAAACAATTCCAGGCAATTAAGAAAATCGCAAATTTTAAAGTAAAAAAAAAAATTGTGAGACTTTTGAAAACTTTGGAAGAAATTGGCGAAAATTTTCTTCCAACGTTAGAAAACTTGTAGAAAAGAATTGGACAATTGGGTACAAGTCCAAAAATTATAATCATTTTAAAAGTTGAAAAAAATTTCAAAACTTTCGCAAATTCAAAAAAACTTTCTTCGCAAAGTAGAAAATTTATCGGACCATGTTTGGCGTAGTCAATTGAAATCCTGGGATAAACGGTAGCCAATTTATGCCATCCGAGTTAATTTACGCAATTATATAATTACTGGGGACGGTGAAAATCGTGTGAAAGAAGGAGAGACGCAGTTTAAGACTGGTAACTGCCTAACCGGGCACTCTCATCCATGTCCAATGTTATGTACTGGTCGGACCGGATAATAACAGGCCATTTAATTTAAGGAGGTCTAATGATTTTGCGTTTGGCGCGGCTTCAATTTTAGACTCAAATGGTACCGAGAAGTGCCTCTTCTTTGCTCTGGTGTAGCAATGCTGACATTTGTTGGGCAATTTTTTTTTGAACATTTGATACGGTACAATTTTAGCCATCTGCGGGGATTAATGAGGAATGAGAGACCACATCACTCATCGTTAATTATTGATAATTTTTTTATGGTTGTCATAATAATTGTCGAGAGAAATGGAAGACCACAATTTTTGACCCGCTCAAAATTTAAAATATTTCCAAAATCGATTAAGTTTCAAAAATATTAAAATTGTCAACCATTTTCAGATTACCATAAATTTGAAAATAAAAACTGAAAATGTGAGAAATTTATGCAAAAGTGAGAATTGAAATAAATTTGCTAGGAATTCCAAAATTCCTGAGAAATTCCAGATTCCAAAATTGGCGAAGGAGGTAAAAGTTGGGAAAATTTCGAAATATGTCCAATTTCCAAAAATGTTTGCGTGTGAAATGTCGAGATTCGTCCTCTCAATGATGATGGTTTACCAAGAATGACGAAGTAGCAGTCGAGAACACATCGCTATAGGGTGAGAGGGGAGGGTTTAGTCAGTAGCGCACGCCAGTTGAAATAGTGAACGTTGCCGGCATTCCTTTAAGCAAATTCTTGAGAACCCGTTTGGTCGGATCTATATACCATTGAGCCGCTGTTTCTCGTGCAAAGCTAGTCTCGGAGGTGATTTTAAGGCGAAACAAGGTGGATTATGTGCTGTTACCAGCTTCAATGCAACGACATGAGCCTTTTCCAGAAGCGATAGAGTTACCAGCCCCAGGGCTTTCGCATTTTCCCCATAGGATGCCGCCGTTTTTGGCAGTAGCTGGGAAACTTGCGGGCTTACAAGGGAGAGGGTATGAATTTTTAAAAATTTTCATTTGTAAAAAAACTCCAGGAATGCGACAAATTTCAGACATTCCGTAAATAGTCAAAATTTTATAACGGCAAACATTTGCATAAATGTGAATAGCCGATTTTGAAAGCTTAGGAATTCCTGGAGATTAAAAAATGTCAAACATTTTGAAAATGTCACGAACTTGGAAACCCTCAAAAGTTGATAATAATATGTTGTTTTTAAAAAATTTCAGACAGAAATTGCAAGCTCACTGAGGCCGCGGGAACCTAGAGAGGAGGGGGTTGAACGAATGGCTGCCAAGGGCTGAATCAGTGACACGAGCTCGGAGGGTCGGCGGTATCGATTTTGTAACCTCGTTGGGGATGGAGGCTCCACTCATGTGTACTGGGAGTGTACATTCTACCATTCGCAGCAAAAAACACAGTATTCAAATTTAAAAATGTTGGACAATTGCAGAAACCTCAAAGAATCCCAAAATTTTAAAAATCTCAATAATTCCAAAAATTATGTCCAATGTCCAAATGTTGAAGGAAAAATTGAATGTTGAAAATTTAAAAATTTTACGAATTCAATACAGAAATTTCTCATAAACTTTTTCAAATAGCAAATAATTCTCACCCATTCTTCCCCACTCTCTTTCCACCCATCAGCTAAATATTCGAGATAAAGAAATACTCGCCTTGACATATGAAAGCTACTTCACATCTTGGCACATTTCCATTATCTCAAATACGTAGCAATTTTGCATAAATGCTTGAGTGAAATTGATTTTAATGAGAAACGAAAGATGGGAGGTATGCGATAAAATATCATAACTTAATTAGCCAAGAATTTACAAAGAATCTTCAACAGTTTCAACTCGCGCAGCACATGATTAATGAACATTAAATCTCCAGTCAAATATGCTGACTTCTTAAGTTGATCCCTACAAAAAAAAAATTCACGTTGAACAGAATAGATAAATTTACATGAAAAGAACATGTTTATCTAAATGAAAAAGCTTCATGTATAAAATTTAAATGCTTTCAAATTTTATAAATCAAATTTTTCATGATTTCTAACACTTTGAAAATATCAAAAATTCTTTAAACTTCTGAACTTTGGATTGTTTTCTTCTCGCAACTGAGACGTCCATTATACCCATTGGTAATAAAAAAAAGTGTGTGTGTGTACGTGTGAAATAGTGCGTGCATGCGCTGGTAGTCAAACGATCAATACAGAATGTTGTCATTTTTGATAATACACTTCATTATTTTTTTCCTCAATTTTTCAGTTTCTGATTCCTCTATTTCCGCATATTTTCATATATTTTTCGTAGTTCGAACATGTGAGAAATGTTGTGCACATGTGCAAATTTTGGAACTCATAGTACTGTCGACTCAATAAAGTCGGCATTGAGGAAAAGCCCAAGGCGTGGCCAATTGGAGAAGGCGTGTCCTTGAGTCCCTGTCGAAGAAACTTCAGAGCGCAGTAGCAGCTGCATCGCCCCGAGCATATAGGGAAGCCCCCACCCCCTCCCCCCACCCCCCTCCCACCGACCGCGCGCTCCCCTATTTTGGCGCATACAGAGAAAAAGGAGAGGAATGAACTCAGCGAGTTCGAGCAAGACACAACAATCCCCCGGGCTGATTTTCCACCCACGCATAGAGTGCGTCCATGCTTCGTGAAAAAAATTTGATAAAAATTACCATTCCATACGGTAAACTACTTTGCATTTCTACCATTATTTTTATGGATAAAATTAGGAAGATAAGTGATGTGCAAATTTTTCTGTTCACCTCACAATTTTGGACTCTTTTTTGTTTTTTTTTTTTGTTTTATTTAAAGCATTTAAACCAACAGGTTTACTCTGCTGAATTTTGGATCCTTAGGCCTCCAAATTGGTCCAATCTATTAAGCTGAATATTGAAAGACAACAAATTTTGTTCCGCAAAACAGTACTTTTCGTTCTCCCACCAAACATTCCTCTCAATCACTCTCCTGATATGAATTTTCTCATCATAACCCACCTCTGCTTGCACCATAAAATAGTGTCTCTCACGAAAACCTCAAGAATTCTCCCCAGAATCCACTCCAAGATCACCATACCTGATCCTCCCATGTTTTCATACGACGTAAACTCGTTTATGCTGAATAATATTTTCCCCAGGGGTTGGCACACCTCAACTCCAAGAAATGGATATTTTACCGTGGGAATCTCAGAATTCAGTTCCCTTCCTGTCTTATATAATGCTACAGTTCTATATAGCTATGGGGACTAAGGACAAAAAAGATATGCGCCTTTTTGCGAGCCCCTCGAGCACCTCTGCGCAGAAAAGCCGAAATGATCGAAGATGAATTGTAAGTTGCTCTTTTTGGTTGACTTTCCATCATTTCATTTTCTCAACGCAGAGAGGGGACAAGGAAATGTGATACAGCGCTGGGATATATGTAGACAAAAAATGTATGGCTGATTTTTATACATTCATACTGAATATTGCATATAAGTTTTGAGTCATCGTATATTCAAATCTAAATATCGGCGAGTATGACGTCAGAAAAGTGCCTCATAAGTTCCCGATGTGAGAAAAATATAAATTCTACAAGTTCCTTATTCCTATGCAAAAATCGGTGGGTCCTATGTACCCGAAAATAGATGTTCGCGGATCTAATTCCGATGTCGTATATTGACTGTACCAATACATACACAGTATATAGGACACATATTTTCACATATTTTTTGCGTGGGGGTATCATGGGAGATGGGACCCCATTAAGCTCTTATTAATTGCAGGGGATCTAAGGGGCCGCCGGTGTTCTTGCCTCTACCCCTTTTCCCCCCACCCTCTTCTATATAGTGTGTATACCTGATGCCGTACCATTCTGCCAGTCCGCCGATCCGCCATTCGCATTTAGCAACCACAGGCCCTGTATCGGGCTTTTAGGACAAAAGACAGAGACCGATGAGGGGATAATAAACCCAGAAATTTCATAGCCGGCGACTTTTGTGCAACCCTCCCTCCCCGATCCACCCCCCCCCCCCCCCCGCCCCCACTCCAGTTGAGGCCGATTGCATGTTGTCCTGTGATCGATTGCCCATAGGCGGCTCTTAATATCTCAATGCAACGATCTCGTTCACATGATGAGATGATGAATCATTTTTTTGTTAAATATAGGGGGTTTTGTTTGTTTATGAGGCAGGGGGCAGGAACCAATTATGAGGATGCGGGGAAGTTTAGGCACTGAGATGGAGTTCCAGTAGCAAGTTATTCAGAACTAAAATTTCTGGAAGATGTGAAATTTTGGGAATTTCTCAACAAGTGTTTTCTTCATTTTTGTAATGCATTAAATTAAGTTGATGAATAAAATAAACAAAAAATCATTAAATTTCTATGTTTTTGAGCAAAAAGAAGAAAAGACGTTTATGTTTCATAAATAAAAATGAACAATCGTTGAGAATGGGACTAAACAATTTTTTTAGAATAAAGAGTTGGATTAGTGGTAGGAGGGGTGGGGCATAGTGGAGCCGGGGCCATAATGGAACATGAATAAACAATGGTACGCTATATATACTGGAACATCCTACGTCCCAGCTTATACGTGTCCCATCATGCCTCCTGTCCCATTAGGCCCAACATTGGTGTATAGAAGAATTGGGAAAAGTGGGGAAAGTGGGGCCAACACCGCCCCACAGATAGAGAGTACGACATATTGAGAAGTGAGTAAAAAAAAAAGTCTACTCGATTTGAATTTGTAATCGGTTTCTTTATTATAAATATCTTGTTTTTTAATATATATATTTATATAGTTTACAAATAACAATTTACACAGCGACGCGATATTCCATATCGTAGGTATCTTAGCTCAGATTAATCGTAAAACACTACTTGGGGTGGTGTTGGCACTTCTACCCCATTGAAAAGTCTTCGTGTACACAATTTCACTGCTGTTTTAGATAAGGTGAAAACATTCAATCTACGACAGTACCTAATTATTCTATGTCATTGTGACCTGTACAAAGCGACTTTTTATATTATTCACTCACAGTTTCATTCTGATCATGAAAACAAAAAGATTGTATGACTTTGTTCTCTATGCCTATTCGTTCGATAGAGTGGTTTGAGTGAAAAAAGGTCATATGTGAAATCAAGTCTTAACACCTCAGAACATGTTGAACCATGCAAATCAATTCGCGGAAATTATTCTTTCATTTGCCAGCCGTAATGTCCCAAGGGCGCCAAAATTCTCGAAAATTTCTCGATTGCTTCGTTGTTTTTAGCGAATTTTCAGGCTCCGGGACATTCGGCTGGAGAATTTTTCCCTCCGGAATTTCAACCGATAAGAATGCAAAAAAATTCAAATTTGGTGGAACGTCGACTGACTCAGTGGCATTTTCTTGAGCTACACCAACTCATCCTGGATGAAATTAAGACCATTCGAATGACACAGGAAGTACGAGTACTCATTAAGTACGTTTTAATTAACTAAATCAAATAGCTGAACTAAGTACTTTTTCCAACGTTTTTACCGAATTTTTTCTTTAGATATCTAGCATAAAAATTCAATACTACTGCTTTGAATCATCACTTAATAATTTGGTAAGGTTCATCATTATCCCATCTTAGTTCATTTGTTTTTTGATTTTAAAAATTCCTAGTTCCTCTGCAAATTATTCTCTACAACTCAAATTATGGTTTGCTACAAATCGTACGAGACCTCCTCAACGTTTATTTCATGAAGAAAGATTTGAACCAAGGATCTCACAATTCACAGAATGCTTATTAGTGATACCACAAACATATCGTTAAAGTTCCATTTTCCTTTAAATAATTACAATTGGTTCTCATATATTTCTTCATAAAGTCAACGCTGAAGAAGCACGTTAAGAAAAGGTGAAAAGATGTTATAATATTGGAGTACGGAGTACAGAGTAATATTGGTGTCCCATGAGACCCCGAGTGCCATCATACCCAACCTCCCTAGAGCTTCACCAGAATGTCCTTTTTCCACTCAATACGCTATTTACTTTTTTTGTCTATCTAAAGTACGCGGGGACCATGGGTGTCATTTTTTCAGGTCCAATACTCACCAGGCAGGGGCGCGTAGGGACCATGGGGATATGTGGGTGCTGAGGATGCGTCAACTAGTGATTGTGATGGTGTTGCTGACGTCCAATCCTTGTACGATGCCGCTGCATGCGCATGATGTGCCGGATGGTGGGAGGCGTGATGCCCAAGACCTCTACCGCCGCCTAACAGAAGACTCCCATAACCCGCGGCTGCCGCCATATTATGGTGGTGATATTCATGGACCGCTCTAATGAATTTCAAAGAAAAAACATGATTATAGCAATGAGTGGCAAGTCTTCAACTTCAACCGCTCCCACATTCATACGAAGTATCAATGAATTAGACCCATTTGAGATATTGGGCAGCGTTCATGGATCCTGTGGACAGGTGCCACAAGTCATGCCAATTCAACAACCGAATTGATGTATTCAGTGTTCTGCTATGGTTGACTACCCACCGACGTCCCCCATGCATTCAATAAATTTGAAAGATTAATAAATTGACTAGCATAAGCATTGGAAAATTACCTATGGTGATACTGGGGGTAATGGGGATGCCATGGATCCGTCGCGTACTCATAGACATCTCCCGGGTGCGGACTATTCCAGAAGGACGGTGGAAAATTTCTCGTTGACATGGGAATATTTTCTGGAACAAAATACGATGATATTATTAAAATTTCTCAAGAAAGTGAAGCATAGAAAACGGAATACTCCGAAACAACCTCATTCCGTCACAGCTATCTCCCAAGTCTCACATACGTACGTTCACCACACAACTCACATCATGTTCTACAAGAGCTCTAAGTGAGAAGCTTGTCGCAGTCTCATACCCACCCAAAAATTGTCCTGCGATAAAATCTCCCGAACTCTCCTGGTGTTTCCCTCAAACATCAAAGCCCACACTCTCCCTAACCGATTCTCTCATTCTATCGAATGTGTGACGCATCGGGTTATATTGTAATTCCCGCGGATTCGACCAACGAAGACAACACCAGTGCATAGCAGAATAGTGGAAGGAAGAAGTTGATACAGTCCGCATTGTTTCCCACGGATGGAATGCCGATCCATGGGAGTATCGCGGGGATGTTCTCCTCACTGTTTCGGAGTGGGGTACCCAATGGCTTGAAATATGCTTCGCCGGTCTTGTTCGTAGGCACGGCGAAACTGCCGATTGGCTTCCAGCCTTCATCGTCACCATAGATTCGCCCACACTGATATAACGATTTAGTTATTGCTAACAAGGGTCGTGAGCTATTAAGAAATTACGTAAACCAAATGAATATTCAATAGAGTTATTCCTGAAGCTCTGAAGTAAGCCTCTTCAGACAATTTCGCTTTTGACCGGCCACTTCAAGGGGCATCAACTGACAGAAACATATTTAACAAAAAAAAAGGCATAAAAGCACAACTGTTGAAATGAAAAATTTTAATTCCACTCATTCTGAAAGTATCCGTGAACAGTGACCAAATGGTCCTGCAAGTGCACTTCGACCCGTCGACGCGATCCTCGTGTTAGCCAGTCGCAAAGCACTAACTATCGCGTTAAATATTGCGATTTGCCCCCAAACCAAGATCCGACGATAAGTTCCTGCCGCGCCTTTTCAGCTTTTTCATGCTTCTTTTTTTATTTTCTTTCCTCCTGGTTCTCGTTTATTTTTCGTCCTCCGCACGGACGCTGCCGGCCCAACCTCGGGACTGTCCTTTATTTATTAACGCAATTAAAGAAACAGAGTGTCGGACCCGGGGATCAGGCCCCTCTTTCTTCTACGCCGATGGGGCTCGCTCTCACGCCTCGGTCAAACGAAGATGGGGACATGGAGACAGGATGGGGGAGGATAAGAGATTTGCCGCGCTCCGGAGGATGTCCCGACGACAGACGGTGAGGATTCAGCATCAGTATATGGATTGACGACTTGTGGGAACATCAATAGCTGAGTCAATATGAGACCTCAGTCGATAGAATCGATATACGAGATGGAACGAGACTTCTGATGAATAAGATGCTGTCACCAGGGCAAGCAGTGCTGAGCAAATCCGATCTTCCTTGTGATTTAACACGAATCACGCGGACTAGATCGTTTTCAGTCATTTTTTGGCACATATTCACGCCAAAAATTGAATTGCTAGAGCTCGTGGTAGTCAGCGGTGACAGCGTTAACAAGCCCACTCGTCCTTCCACGCAATTGTTCTCATTCCCGCGAGTTAAAATTCAACCTGGAATGACTCCCGAGCATGAGGTGAATAGCAACGCTTAGCTGAGGTGCCGAAACAGGAAAAATGTGGAAAAAACCATGGGGAAAGAAATAAGAGAAAGCCCATCGTAAACTCGACTTTGGCAAGTGATCAGGGCGCGTTGCTATATTGGTGCCGTTTAAGCCCACATTTATCTCGACCGCAAACTTCGGAGGATCGGTTCACTAGCCTGTTTAGAATTCACGACAACGCCGACCTAATTGTTACGCGCCTCAACCCTCCGAATTTTTCCTTCCTTTCCTCGCGATCCCTTTGCCCCTCACCATCCGCTTAGTTCTATATACATTAGGGTACAGAGTGGTAAATTAAGAGCTTCTCGAAGTAAAGAACGCGGAATGCTGAGGACGGTTTTAGCTCCGGAATTTTTTTGGCCATACGGTTTTTCTGATTTCCATGTTGCGAACATGTCGACATTTTTCAAAATAGAAGTCTCATGATGCTGGGCAATTATATTACAATTGGAATTGAATTTCAATCACCTGTAACATAGATTGCAGGTTAGACTACGATTAGCTCAGTAGAAAGGGTCAAATTGTATAACTCTATTGATTAAAATTTCAATGGAAAAAATAATAATTGAAACTTCCAATTTTTTTTTTCTCAAATGTAATGCCACACTTGAGCTGAGCCCCCCGCAAAAAATTTTCCCGTTCTGCAAAAACTCGTGTTTCCCGCTGAAATTGAGCATGTCGTTACGCATTGTGCCGTCAAATTAACGCCCGCATGAGCGTGCAAGCCTGTCCCATAGCAAATGGGGAATGCCCTGATGCCCGTGGATAGAGCGACAGTAGCCGCAATTACTTGACACGCCGTCTCTTCAGAATGGCATCACTCAACCCCCCCTCCCTGCCCCCCTCCTTGGAAACTAATACCAAGTCATTCGTTTGCTTGACTAGTTTCTTCAAAGAGTCCCAAGTGGTGTGACACACACGGAACAACGCTCTAAATCGGAATAACAAGCCATCCAGTCGCGCCGGCACATCAATCCTCAAGTTACGAACATCAGGCCTCGAACAACCTGAACAACCAGAACAACCCCTTGATTCGCGCGAGCTTTACGTTTTGACGGATCGTTTTAGTACACGCATGAGCACCCAACGTCTTTATAATGGCCAAGAGTTTTGGCGTAGCGCCATGTGTGTGCGATAAGTCACCGTCATGAAGATGAGAAGAAAAATCTTCCGACTCGTTGTTTTGGAGTGGCTGATGGGGGGAAAAATTCATTAGATATGCTTGTGGTACTTTCTGGGTAGAATCGATGAGTTTTCGATTGGGTGGATATTCAACGTGTGTTATTTCCCAAGCTATGAGAGTTAGGATTTTTTCTTCATCATTAAATACTGAACGTGAAATGCGAGACCTACGCATGCGCCATAGAACCGGTCAAATGACGATTATCGATAACTATAGGAACACTTGATGTCAATATAAATACAATATAGCATCAATTTCGGTTCACCTGGACATAGATAGTGCCAAGTCATATATCCGATTTACCCGTGAAATTGCCCTTGTCCTTATTTTGTCTCACATTGCATGACCTTAATCACATATCATCTCAGCAGCAACAAGAGTTCAAAAAGTCTGCTGATAAAATTTTGGAACCAGCGCATTTTTTAAATCGTGAAAGAAGTATTTTACAGACAAGAAATTACGCTTTTTAAAATAGTGATTCGGGGGGGGGGGGGGGGGTAAATACTGATGTCCGGCGAAAAGTACCTTGGCCCGTTTCACCCCATCCCCTCATGAATCACTATTTCGAAATGATGACGCTCGATTGACATATTACGAATCACGAAGGCAGAGACCTGCAATTCTTTCATCATCATTTGATGTCAAGATTTATTCTGACTGTGATTTTGGTCGTAATAATTCAAGTGATATTGGCAATGGATAATGCTGCATCTAAATTATAATTAAAATATACCTTTGACTTTATCGATTGCCAAGGCGCGCTGAAAGTGCTCCTCGACCTCGGACATCGCATCGCCTCGGTAATGAGTGAAGACAACGCAATTGGCACTAACATACTGCGCTCTACTCTCTCCGTCGTCCGAATCGTCGGCCGTCGTTGCCGTTGCACCTACAGCTGATTGACAGATTTCGTTACGAAATTTTGTCGTTATTTTTATTACTAAAACAATTGTAAGAAATTTTTTTTCATTAATTATCGGTAGGTAAGCTCATGTGCATGTGGGGAATATATTAATAAAAATTATCACTCCATTTTGTCAGCCCTGTTAACCTCCCCAGATTTCATCAGGTTAACGGCAATGGTGACGGAAAAGTTCCGGGGGATGCTGATACGCCAGGAAAAATTGGGCGACTACCGGAGGGTTAATATATAACTAACTCACCATCAGTCGATCTATCATCATCAAGTGTTCTCGACGATTGTGTTGTGGTAGTAGCTAAAGGTGCTCTAGGTTGGGGTGTGGGTCGAGGTGATGCAGGACTCGGTGCTGAACCAACTGATCCTGCACTGCTCGGCTGTCCCTGCGGTACACTTCCGCTTGCCGCGCACAACTCGAGACCCGCCGCCTCTAACGATCTCTGGTGTACATTCAACTGGAGGCAAAGAAAACAAAAAAACACATCAGTAAAATTTGTGAAAGAAGCTGATTGTTAACTCCGCACGGCCGTGGTCAGGCTCTATAAGAGTTCAGTCTTCATCGGTACTGACATGTTTTTCAAAACAGAATGAACGAAGTAAAAATTCAATAAAATATCTTTATCTGCAGGTAAAAAAACAGAAATGGAGGAATTATGAAAACTGAAGTGAGAAAATTCAAAGCGATCGGAATCTCTGATGCAACCGCATTAAGTCGACTCAAATCTCTTTATAATCCCATTGTATCCAACGAATGCTCACGATTTTCGAAACAATGGAATTTATTGTCGCAATTTTTGCCCGACAATTCAGGTTTAAAATCCGGATAAAATCGTCATAATTGAATTCTTTCTGTGTCATGTAATATCGTTGGTATTCCAAAAATTTGGTAGATAAAAAAAAAGCAAGCAATGGCTCGTGACGCAGCCAGAACTGCGGATTTGTCGACACCTAGTACTCACTCGGCTTCTTTGACGGGAAATTCTCGAAACGATTTAGAGTGCTTGCACGTCGACAACACAGAGGCGTTTTGCCAAGAGATCCAACAGTTTCGCAATTTTAAAATGTTTTTAGGAGACGTCAGTTGATATTCCCGGTTTATGGGAGTCCTGGGAGGATGGGCAACTGATGATGGTGTTGTGGCTTTGGAAGAATGGATTTTCTATTTTTGGGGACATGAAATTTCGAAAAAAAAATTTTATCGACTTTCCCATGGAGGATATTATTGTCCTTTCCTCAAATAAAAAGGAAATAAACAATAACGTTTTTTTTCGTAAAATCAGTCGTTCAAGAGACGAGTCCATTTCCAATTTTAATAACTTCCTCGTTAAGTGGAAAAAGCGGGTGTGAAAGGATCTAGTTCCATTGATTTGCGTCGAGCGCCGCCAAGCGGTGGCGTCCATTGTCCCGTCAATAAAATGAGAGGTCGAAATGGGAAACTGCAAATAGCACTCGGACTATGCAATGTCCCTCCCCATCCCCGTCACGGACGGTCGCAACCAACAGAACGTAATGCTCGGTATTCATTAGATCCCAACGATGCAAATGCCACCATGGGTCATGCCATTCTCCATAATTTTTCCATTCAAAACACTCTCTCCGATAGTGTTCGTCACTTGCATCAACAGTTCAATCTACTGATCCATCAATAGTCACGGTATGTACTTTCACCAACATTTGCAGATTATCGAAAGAATTTCAAACAATTCAAATATTGGCGCCAGACCAGTTCAATGCCTAAAGTAATGGTTTCAGTTAGTTTCGATATAGTCCTCGGTATTGACTGCACAATAAAACGTTCTGATGATTCACGCGCCTAACGCAATTTAAGAGCATGGGCTCATCAGTTAGATTTTCTGATGATAATTATATGCCATTCAATATTTCATGTTGATCATAGATAAATTAATTTCTATAATATCACCTGATTGATGATTAGGGACAAAAGACCAACACTATTACATTATAGTGCGCCCGTGGCAATACTACCTAATCGATGCCTAAAATAAAAATTCTATGTCGAAATAACGTTCTTCACAGCAGTAAAAAAGGTGAAAAAAAATTGTTGTCTTATCGCTCGTAGACGATGAAACATTAAAAACAGTTTAAAATTAGTTGAGCAAGTTTTACAATTACCCAGTAATTTATCAGTCATTGGTGGCAATAGACTGGGAAATTGAAGCAAAAATACGATTGAATAAACTTTGGGAATTGTCGAGGTTCTCCGAATTTCCGGAGATTTTTTCCAGTCAAAAATCTGAGCCAATCATTTAGTATTCTTTTTAATGCGCGGATTTTTTTGGAACAACCCCGGGTCTAGAGTTACCATGGACGACGGTGGCGAAAGGTCGCGAGTATTCGCGGATGGCACGCGATGCTGAATGCCGGTCAAGATGACTCTATTTTGTTGAACGCCATTGGTGTTGGATCTAGTTGACATTTTGGTGGTTAGGATCGGATTTTTGCAGATGATTTTAAAGCACCCATCATGAAACCGTTCCGATCAGTATAATGTTTCTCTTTTGCGTATTTGGCTGTGATCGACGGGGCGTGCATGACTTATGATTCAATACAGCCACCAATCCCACGGAAGCTCCAAACTGCGATTTCCTGGCGATAAAGAGGTGCGGGAAAGTGGAGGGAGTGCATAAAGTGGTCCCTTTGCATTGCCCGGACAAGAGGGCCATTCGGCATAAATACACGAGCTCAGAGAGAGAGACGTATAGGCTACCACCGCCTAACCAATTACCTCCATGCGTCAAGCGTAGTGGCGCGCGCGGTTTATCCTATCCCTGCGACAGTCTCAGAAATAAGTTGACGGTGATGTATGTCTGGTCCGTGGGGGTGTTCTCCATCTTTTCCATCTTCGTCGGGAAAGAAAAAATCACAAAGCCAACGCCTCGAGATGCTATCATTATCTGCTCTAATAAACCTGCCACCAACAATTTTAGAGAATTTTTTCAAGTGAAATTGCATAGCCAAAGGTTGAACGCATTTGAACAGATCTTTAGCAAATTTTTGAATCTCAAACATTCCTATGCATATAGATATGTATTGCAAAAAAAATTCAGAACCATCACGCACCTCGGAAACTACCTATAGGGCAGAAAAGCAACTCTACTCTCAAAAGTAACCATAATAACTTCGCCTTATCGCAAAGTGAAAAACCAATGGGCTGACATCTGTTAGGGCTAATAACAAAACTCGCGAATTGGTTCTTACGTGAATTGATGAGAATGGTAGAAAGTACTGAAGACGCAATATGCACCAGCGACAATGTGGTAATTAATCGAGTGGTCGGTACAACCTTCGACTCTATCCCGTGTGCAGGCCGCTGGGAAGGACGCGGATCCTGTCGCGGTCCTTCAAAGCATTCCTCATGTTCCCCACCACTTGGCCGATCTTTCTTTTTCCGTCAGCCGCACGCTCACCCCTTGCTCTTCTTTTTCATCAAAAAACTGCATCGCGAATGTTTAACCATTAACATCAATAGGGGACAATAATCAAAAAAAAATTGAAAATACCTGCTTTTTCTGGGAAAACGTATAATGGTGTCCACAACCTCATATGGATGGCGGTGAGATTTTTTTTCTCAAATAAGTTCTCGATATTCCCTGAGCATTTATGTACGACACCAATGAGAGACATGGAATAACTGGATTCAAATGGTTTATTATTCTGAATTATAAAAATGGCTAAAAAAAATAGTATGTACGTTTTTGGAGCAAAATCTGTTCAACAGCCCCAAAAAGAAGTTCTCATCCACTCATCCATCTAAAGAAAAATCAGTTTTCTTGAAATTTTAATGGTGGTACCCCTTGATGAACTGCAAAAGTATTTAATTAATTTCCCACGGTGGATTAATCGGTCGAGAGAATGAGGATGTGCTGATCTCCCGTAATTTGTCGTCGATGTTGTTCCACCTGGGGCTCCGAATCAGTTTACCCCGCTAATGAACGCAAGCTTAACTAAAGGGGGATTCATTCGCGCGAGTTTATCGATAGACTTACTATCCTCAACGTCGACAACAGTGGCAAGGGGCGATTGGAGGAGAGAGTGGTGTGGGAAAAAAAAGGTGGCGGAGGGGAGTGTGAGGGGGAAGTCAGTGGAGTGAGTGAAACGGCGGCCGCTAGAGGTCGGACTTCTTCTCATCTTGACCGAAGATAGGAGAATCGTGTCGACGAATGGCCGTGTCTGGCAAACAAATTGCAAGATACCCGATGGTAGCTTGTTACCCAAGGGACCCTTTGCCCCACGTTTCCCGCGCACAACGTCGATCGACCATTTTAGTCCTTTTACTACCTGTGGCCATATCTCTCAGCGCCCCCCTTGGCCCCCTTCGAGATTTTGTAATTGATGTGGGACATGAGCATAGTCGCCATCTCAGCAGATCAATTGGGGGTAGCCAATTAAAAAAACGAGGAACAGACGGGAGGTGGTACATTGGGGGTCAAACCAGTAATTTCCGGATTTTTATTCATCTCTTCATTCACCAATTTCGATAAAATCCTCTGTACTGTTCTCCTGCTTTTCACCGGACAAGGCAGCATTTGCGGGTTCTTGATTGACCATACATTCATGCAAAAATTTCAGAACCCAAAGATATCGGAAATGGTGCCTATTACAGCTGTACCAAACGAAAAGGTAATGTTCATCCAACTTTTCTATTGGTATTCCATTCGTAATAAAAAATGAGCTGTCAGTGAAAATGACTTAAAATGGCCTGCAATGTGAATATTTGATGCTCCCTTAGGAACAGACCACATACGTCACGTTTCGTGCTCCACAATTTTTTTTGTAAATTCATCCATAATTTCAACGTTTCACGAACCAAAAATTCCGCGCATTTATCTTCAAGAAATGAAGAAATAAAATGTAAATAAGCCCAACTTCCGAGATCAAATGCGCGATCGACTGCAACGACCGCTGAAAAAGTCGCATCAATTAGCTGACGTCACTGCACTAATGTCCGATCGTATACGATCCCATCCCGATAAGTATATTCCATATGGTGTACAATAAATTTCCCTGAAAAATTATTCATTAATTTCTTTCACACATTTTGCGTGTTGCCGACAAAATCGTGCCATTTTTTTATAATCAGTTGCGCTGCGGGTGCGAAAATACAATTGACAAATTTGCCATTTACCTCCATTTCTAGAGCGCTTAACCTTTTTCGGTGTGATATTCATTCGGCAATACAGGTGTTTTCTCGTTTTTTACATGCAAACAAGCTGAATCGTGTTATTGCAAATCGAATGCAGGTGCAATTATTCTTGAGAAAATTTATGGACGATTTTTTATTTATTTCTTTTTTTAAGGAAGGAGCGTTCAGGCGAACCATGGACTTGGATGCACTTTTAGTCCCATTCCCTCAAAACTCGAAAGGTAATTGCAGGAAAGGACTCGGTAGACTCTGTTCATAACTCAATCGAAATGGAGGCTCAATCCTTCAAGGATTGGATGTTATCACCGCGATATTATGAAAAATCGAACGCAGGTGCAGTGTTGCGCGAATAAATTCCCAAATTTTTTTTTGTCTTATTTTCGGCAAACCGAGCGATATTTCAGGCCGGTCGGGCCACTAAAACCGAGAGCTTTGAGTTCCCAGATAGGGTAACGGGCCTCTTTAGTGTCTGTTATCAGGTCGCATCCGATACGGCTCGACTCGACTACCTACCGCAGACTGACCTGTCCAATTCCACTCGACTACCGTCTCTAATCTCTAAGAGAACCTCTCAGCAATGGCCATTAAAAAAAAATAATTGTCAACTTGGGAATGGCTCTTGGGGCTCGCTCATTGAGCCTGGACCAGTGTTGGGAAAGCCGTAAATCTATCATTAATGAGAATAGTAATAGTCGTGTCACATGTGCCCCGGGGTATGGGGAGGGGGCAAGGACTTTATGCTAATGTAGAAACTCGCCGTAAAACTGGAAGCCTTGGAATGAAATTTTGGCATTTTTGCTTTCTGAGTAATTACGTTGAGACACGCTGACCATAATGATTATTATTTTTTTTTTTTAATTTTCAATATTTTCCAAATGATTGAATCATTTTTTTTTCAATTTGCAAATTTTGGATTGGCCTTTGGAAAAAAATATTTGGGATCGTCGGTGGATAAATATTTTGCCATCTATGAAATTCACCCCGCGCCCTCAAATAACCTACCGTCCTCCGCTTGATAAATTTGGCTTGAAAGCAGTAGACAGGGGCTGGAAATTTCAAATTTTCAGTTTTTTTCAGGTATAGGTGAGACGCGCGACTAAACGTGTAGGCGCCGGGCGCTGATGGGCGTGAAAAGTTTTACGAGGTCCAGTCCTAAATAACTTTCCGGCAATCGCTCTTGATAAGCAGCTACTCAACGGCGAATATTTTTATGAGTATTTAAATGATTGCGGCTTCTGAATATCGTGTTACGTATTGCAGCCACTTTGTAGTAGTTTTTGCATGAATTTTTCATATAGATTTTGCTCGAACTTTTGACGGTGAGAATAAAAAATACTTATTTTATGACGCATAATGTGTTCCTCCAATTGCCTCAAATGAAATTCTCTACAAAAAAAAAGATGAAAAATGAGGAAATCAGGAAGTTTTTTTGCTCAGCCCCAATTGTTTATTCTTTCCGTGTAGCGAAAAACCTTGCCAGCCTCACAAAACAGAAGCGGATGTTGCATTGGAATAATAATAAACGCAATATATCCTCTGGAGCGGATAAATCGATTAATTATTGAACCGGCATCGGACCACAAGGCCACTAACTCTCCCATGCACATCACCAAGTCAATTTCTCAACTACGCGATCTAATAGTAAACTGACAACTACGTTCTGTCCAACGACACATTTTTACCTCCGGTCATTGGGTTTTTTTTCCGTATTTTTTTCCCCTCTTCGAAAACATGCTACCGCATCACATTGGCCCCGTTGTGGTCGAGGACGCGCTTTTGCCGGCGCGTTTGATGCTGCAAGGACGCGACGAATCACGATAGAGATCGTCCCCACTATTCTGTGGGACGATCTCTATCTCTACGGCTTTTCCGTGAGGCCGGTCCAATTTTCACGATGAAAAAAAAACAGGCTTCGGAGCATCCTCGGGCTTTTTTAGATTCTTCTCACTTGTCCTAATTCATCATTAAAATTTTTCTCACCATTTCTGGATTTTTGAAAAAATACCTGTTTCCAATTTTCGATCTTTTCAAATTGCGGCAATAGGAATATGTTTTTTAAATAAAAAAAAGTGTTGAATTAACGATGGAGACTACGGAGATTGAACTATATAACTTGGAAAAGCCGGAATTTACGTAAAATCTGGAGAAATATGTTAATATGACACAATCGTCACAGCTAAGATGGAATTACAGATGGACGATAAAAGCCGGAATACCTCCTAACCCATAAAATTTGAATATTGTGTTTTAAATTCTCCGGAGCAGTTATGATAAGCGCACATTTGTCGCAATAGCATCGTTGTGATGGGTGTGTAAAAATATTTGCACGCTATAAAATAACTTATGAAAGTCGTTATGTTTTCACATGGTCATACAATAATCTAAGACTGTAATAGTGTAAAGGATAGACCAGGAACACACTTAGAAAGTGATAAAAACCAGCCTGCAGAGACCTGGATAAATTTTTCTAGAATTTAGTTGAAGAATTTCACTCCATGATCACCGATGATTGTGGTTCATATTTTTCGATAAAAAGAAATCTTTGCTCCTGAAGATGATTAGGGGAAAATGGAACGTTGCACTGATGGAACGATTTACCTTCAATTTCCATGACTAATTTTTGAAAATTTTTCAATTGCTTTCGATTCTTGAATGTCCCTTGGCATTCGCGCGTGGCGTCGAAGAATGGCGCACCTAGTACTAAAAACGGAACAGCCCGTTGGAATGCAACGTTGCGCGACACACAACCAAGCACCTTGATACTTTAGCCATTGCTGGGCCCAAGCGGCAACTCATCGAGCCAAAGACCAAGATCGAGCAAAACATGTACATCGGCAAGCCACCACAGTGACGACATTGCAACGACAGTTCGTACGTGAGATATGGGAATGATGTGAGACCGATAATTGTCCCACACATCCCAACAATGTCGCTACAGAATCTCATTCTGTCTGGTCTTTTGCCATATTTGATGGTACACCGAGAGATTGAGGGCTATATCGTCGTAAGTTCAGCATTCTTCGCGGTTATCATTGCAATGCGATGAGCGATCGGTTAATTATTTCAATGTATTCTGAAAAACCGTGTGCCTATGGGTATTCAAAAATCCCAAACGGGTCCCATAAAAATTCTACGACCGATTGGCACCCTTCCTTTAGGATTCACATCTGTCAAAGTTGTTACTTAATACGCAAGTAATATGAACTCAAATAAGTGAAAACTACATCGCATTGAATAGATTGAATTGTTTATTCAGTGTGCAGTAGGGGCTTCAACTTCATAACAGTGGTCAATATCATCTACTCGATATGGTAAGACACAAGGAGTTTGGTATCGCAAGTTTTCGTCTTCTTATCGCAGTAATATTCGACTCCCAGAGGTGCCATATAGCAGTCGCTCTTCGTTTCGCAATGGCGGTCTAAAATCACAAATCATTACAAAAGGTTTAACTGGAATCACATGCCTACAAACCCCTGTACTTCAAGATAACAATCACTCATTTTGGGGACAGGTTAACTTATCTAGGTTTATCACCTCCCGACTCATTTGAAACAACCCCTTTTGCAGGTGTTACAGAACATACCTGTCATGTTCGGGGCTACAACCTGTCGTCTGTAACACGTTTTCGTCGCTTCATCGCAATAGAATCGGACTCCAAGAAGAGGCTCGAAGCAGTCCCGAGCGGTCTGGCAGGCTTTGTCTATATAACGAGTCATCAAGTTAAGACCAATGAATGTGCCACAAGGAATAGATTGAATACACTGTCATATTACCTGTTTTTTGTGGAGATGTAAGCGGCCGGGTATAACAGAGCTTCAATGCCGGTTCGCAGTAGTACCTGACGCCTACTGCTGGCCGAGGTTGGCAGTCTCTATCAGTCGAACACACATTGCCTAATGGTTCAAATCTTCATTAGATCCAAAACGTATGACGATAAAAAAAATAACGATCTAAATTGAGCATACCTTTGGTATCTGCAAACGCAGCGAGCCCGACGATGAAGAAGAACAAATTGGAATTAGAAGTCAGATAGTTAGAACCAATAGAAAAACAACTGAGGATCAAGCTGGATTCAACATACCTATAGTATCAGCAGATACAGCAACCACGAAGATGAAAAGAGCAGCTAGAAATGTCATGGTGAAGAGTTCAAGTGATGAGCCTCCAAATTCTCCTCGTACTTAAATACCCAAAGATTGAAAGCAATGCAAACACAAATGTCTCGCGCTATGATTTACCAGATGATCGCACGGCATATTTACTTTTCTCTTCATTTGCTGATTTTGCCCAATTGTGTAATTACGTGCAATTGTATCTTTAGAAGATACATGTGGACCTTTATAATTTTAATTGCGGAAAGATTATGATGATTCAAATCCGCCTTTCTCGCAGTTTAGTGCGGCTCGGGGAGTCTCACATAGAGGGAATGAATTGATAGGTAAGTATGGTTCATCCTTTCAGAGATTGGGGCTCCTTGTACTTGGATGTTTAATATGATCTGCACAATTATTCTGATTGTTACTCTCGATCTTTTCAAATTTACCTTCTTTTTTTTAACTGAGCGTTAGGGCGATGAGTGGCAGCCAAAATACCAACACGATAAGATCGGTAAAAGCAACCGAAGTTTCGGTTATAACCATGAATTACATGCGAAGCGACCATTTGGGAATTCGCAGCGCTAGACACTTGTGTTTGCATTGGGATCGATCTAGTGAGTATTTAAGGACAAGGAGAGATTAAGGTTTCATCAATAGAAATCTTTACCATGAAGTGCCTAGTCGCTCTCTTCATCACTGTGGTGACTATATCTGCTGTAACTACAGGTATGTTCAATTTGGATTGCTAACTTTCTATGTCGTATGTTTTTGATCTGATGATCATTTGAATCATCAGGAAAGGTGTGCTCGATGAATAGAGACTGCCAGCCTCGGCCCCCGGCTGGCCTCAGATACTACTGCGATTCGACCCTGAACCTGTGTTACACCCGGCAGCTGACAACTCCACAGAAAATCGGTAACATGATAGTTTATCCGGTTTATTGCTTATTGCACCTTCATTGGTTTTAACTTGATGACTTGGTGAATTAGACGGTTCCTGCACGACATCTAGGGACTGCGGCCCGGCTCGTCACGGAGTCAGATTCTATTGCCATTCTACGGTAGGGACGTGTTACAAACGGCAGGCTCTAGAGCCGAACATAACAGGTATTTTCTGGGACAACTAATAGGTATTTTCGTCACAAGGCCGTAAAAAACTTTTCTGGCCTGTGTGTATTTGCAGACCGAGGCGAAGCCGAGTCAGAAACGTTTTTACGGCCAGTATGACGAAAAAGTATTTTTCTAATGATTTATCCCCAAGGCTAAGCTATTAATGGACATCCTAGCATATGATATTGATCTGACGGATGAGGAAGACATGTTTAAAATAATTTTGGAAAATTCATAATATATGTCGGCAATACAGTCTATGATTAAATATGAGAGATCCGATTGCGCTTACTATTTGTAATTGGGTACAACTCGTCAAAAGAAAGCCTGAAAATAAGATAACTTATCACCTTTGATTACTTCATTACTGGATTAAGGAAATGGTGGTTAAAGATTTTCTGCTTCTAGATCGTTTCTGTGAAACATGGGACGAGTGCTACAATGCACCTGCAGGAGTCGAGTACTACTGCGATAAGGAGACAAAAACTTGCAATACCCGGACAGTCAATCGTACTAAATAGCTAATATGAATATTGTAGGCAGTTGTAGTTTTTATTGATCACTGAATAAAGAAGTATATCTACTTAATATAATATATGGTTTACACATACTTAACCGTTCACACCCCCACATCCTTATGAAACCGGATATTGTTGGTCCATCACTAAAACGTATACAGTGTCTCAGGATTGAGATAACAAAATTATGAAACATATTTTAGCGATATGATTCTTACCAGAAAAAATTTCGACTCTTTTACTTGGATAAATCAAAAACTTTACAAGAAATGGAAAATTTTCTTAAAATTATGAAAAGAAACTATTGAAGGAATTTCGACCAAAATTTGACACGTTCAATGTTATCCGAGGGCACGGCGATTAACCCCTCATATATCTCAATGAATTTATCTATCAAAAATTTAAAACAGAACACTTAATTGTATATCTGGAAAGCCTAGAAATGAGAAATAAAAATAGTCAAAAATATCAATCTGAGTCTTCGAAACTCTAATTATTTTTTATCATGTTCAACTAGAAATATGTGTGTCCATTAGTGCTCCTCTATCACCTAAGATTTGCATAGAATTGAGCGTTTATCGATGTAAAAAAAAGATGGGTAAAGAAAGCTCCTAGTACATCCAATTAGCTGTTAAGTGGCATCGCACGATTTACTCACTGTACTCCCATAATAGCGATTGGTATACTTATATGACTACTAGATTATGCAACAACTGCGAGGATGCGCAGAATTAGACATATTGAAAATTTCTAAAGTACGTCAGAAATTACAAAAATAAAGAAAATTTAAAGATTTCAAAAATTTCAAAAACTCCAACACTTTTTAATACCTATGGTCTATTAAATCACTTCGTAAGCAAAATAAGGTTAGGGCGATGGGTGGCATAAATTCAGATTATTCATTTGCATGGCATCATTCATGTGAAAAATTGTCTCCATTGTAAGACAGTGCGATTACGCAACAGTCTCATTAAGTCCATTCTTCTCCTTTTCATGAATAAAACCCCAAAAATAAGGCTATCATTTGAATCCCTTGATTGAGAATTCGTAGTGTACAACACTTGTGTTTGCAT
Organism: Asobara japonica; assembly: GCA_026005395.1. Lineage (NCBI taxonomy): Eukaryota > Metazoa > Arthropoda > Insecta > Hymenoptera > Braconidae > Asobara > Asobara japonica. Next base: position 392,056 of record BQMI01000560.1, on the reverse strand, counting down.
TGAGTCGAATAGGCTATATAAAGACCTGGCCGGACTGACTTTCCATCGACCGATCAATTCTTGCGTTATCGAGATTTAACCCTTCAAAAATTTCACCATGAAATTAACGGCCATTTTCTTACTCATAGCTATAGCTATGGTGTCTGCAGATACAGTGGGTATGTACCAATTTTTCTTGCTGCATCTACGGGTTCAAGTGTATTTCTGTGTGTCTGTATTTTCCCCTCCCTCCCTCTCATATTATGAGCCCCGCCGATAGCACACTCGGAATGGTCGTGGTGTCGGTCGGAATTCGTAAGAAAATATTTCATCATATAGATACAGGCTATCGGCTACAAAAACCTGTACTGCAAGTGTGGGTGTATATATATATGGTCAAATTTTGATCTTGTATTTCTTCCGAACGAACGACAAAATCCGTTTGACCTCCTTCTCTCGACTCTCTGAATTATTCGTTCATATTTTATCAAATTATTCAAAATATCAAGTTGACATTTTTGCAAATTTGTATGTCATTTTGATCCCACTAATTTCCAGGCAATAAGTGTACGATCAATGAAGACTGTACACCCCGTCAACTTGTGGGAGTCCGACATTATTGTGATCACAAAACACACACATGCTACATGCGACAAATAACATCTCCAAACCACACAGGTAAGCCTCATCGAGATAAAAGAGAAATAAACTTAGTTTAAGATCAAAACTTCATTGATCAATATTTGTGAAAACTCAATTTTAGGCTGGCAAACTCGATCTGAAATATTGATCCGCCAAAAAAGGCAGTAGCAAACATTCCGAGATATTTCCCTCCAGAAAAATGTGTTTCATTTGATAGTTGAACCAACTCATTTTTAATACCCGACATTCACCTTATCCATTGATTTTCAAAGAATAATGACTTTTTTCCCTCAGACCAGCCCTGTAATCACCATAAAGACTGCTATCGTCTTCGTTTCGGCGTCCGATTCTATTGCGATGCTTCAACGAAAACATGTTACTCAAGACAAGTTCTAGCCCCACATCCAACAGGTATATCCAATTAAAAATAGAAACCATTCTGAATAGATGATATCAACTTTCTTCAATTGATGATTCCTCTTCTTTCAGACCGTTACTGTGAAACGCTTAAGGACTGCTATGCTCTTCCCGTTGGCGTCGAATATTATTGCGATGAAAAGTCACAAACTTGCGCTAAACGACCACTCGTCTAATTTCCATATGTAATGTTTGATGGATAATGTGATTGAATAAAGAAAATAGTTTATACTTTTTCGGATTCCTCTGATCTGTTCCTTTTCCGTGCGGCGCCAATGGAAGCCGGCTTTTTCCCGACTATAGCATTTGCGCCAAGCGTGCCCACTCTCCTTGGTCTTTGAGAGAACCGTGGAGAACATCAAATTGCACAGTCTTTACCTTTACAAGAGCCCGTTACGGTGGTGAGACCTTCCAAGTGAAGTGGAGTCAAAAAAACCTCGAGTTTGGCTATTGGCGGGGCTTAAACGGGATTCTCTCAATGCCAAGGATCTGGGAGGCCTTCAAAAAAAATCCAGACCTTCTGAAAAAATTGTTCGCACACACACATACGCGCGCGCGCGCGCGCGCCCATACGCATGGGTACAGACTCATACAGGCAATTTTCCTAATTTGTTTGATCATGAGTTATGAAAATTGAACTCTGGGGAAATTAGTCATTAATTTGAGGAAAAAGTCATGTAAAAACTGCGGCAACTCGCCACGCATAGGTTAGGTACCATCTTTTACTAATGTATGTGAATGAACTATTATTCTACCTTGGCAATCGGAATCGCTACTAAATGATGAGAGTATTCTCACCACGTTTTCTATTCGCTAAAGAGGAACGGCATATGCATGGCGGATATGGCGGATATGGCGGATCTTCAAAGAGCCGCGTTGGCATCGTTAATATAAATTACCCACGCGCGTCTACATTGCTGGTCCTTCTCTCGCGCAATAATTTTCTTCTCGTTTCTTCTGGGGGGTTATGTGTGTGTTGAGCTTCTGCGCCCACCTATCTCTCATCCTTGTCTCGTTTTCTTGTCGTGGAAGGCCCCGTGACACTCAAACACTTGTGCCAGTGTGTGTCGACGTATCACCAGATTCCACGGAATGCCCATAATTTTCAAAGGCCACTTTAATATTCCAGCTTCTGTCTTGCCATTTTGCAAATCTTTCACATATTTGAATACATTTTGTCCACTCACCGTGCAAAACATTTCTCATTCTACTAATTTTTCATTTTACACTTTAGTGAATTCCTAGATGTCGTGTGTATGTAAAAATCCAGTAAGATATCTCAGATGCGATAGGAAAAAAATTGAATAAGGTAAATAATTCAGAGAGAGAAAAAAAAACGATTCATGTTTGAAATTCGAACCGGGGTCTTTCAACTGAGCTACCGACGTTGTTTATCGTCATTAGGTATCACTTAGACAATTAACACCAAATCAATAAACTTGCGAAGGAAAAAATCGAATGGAAAGAAACGAAGAAAAAAGTGTAATTAAAAAAATCGGCGGAAAACTTCGTATTTCTGGTTACAGAAACACGGTACATCAGAGATTTCAGAATATGTCTCTGGAATCAAATCGGCAATTCGTCAAGATCGGGAAATAATTAGAGAAGGATAAGGAATAGTAGAGGTCTACTCTTCTGAACAATCTCAACTTGGATTAAATAAATAGCAGGCGCCAAAAATCTGTCTCCTATTTACTCAAGATAAGCCATATTGACTCAAACTGAATGGCAGTAACAATGTCCTCATAGTCACCGTTAATGAGCGAGATTAATGATTACCCAATTATAATTGGCGAGTAAATTAAATACAATTACGTCCCCTCGTTCCAAGCCGACCCATCATAAACGGCAAGTGGACTTCGGGGATTGAAAAAAACCTTTAAAAAATGTGCGAGACATCACCTGTCAGTTGGGCGGTTATATTGCACGTTGCACCTTTCTCAGTTTTCCTCGAAATTGTTCTCGATAAACCAATATCAAATATCTTTAATTTCCAATTTCTAAACTCGTCGATTTACAAGTTTGGCTTAACTACATTTCGTTTTGTTAAAGGTCGGCCAGAATTGACAGAAATTCCTTGATACGCGGAGATATGATAAAGAATTTTCACCTTCTAATATAAAGCAAAACGATAATTAATTTCGGGAAGTTAAAAAAAATTCCAGGTAAAAATTTTCTAATCTCGATTTTTGTAAGGAAAATTTTGGAATTTGAGACCTGTAACCCAACTTGCTTTATAGGAAAATTGAAAATGAATAAAAGCACTTTCGACTTTTTAGGGATGCTCAATAAATTGAGTATCAATGACCAAATGCGACATCGGTAGAACGAGAGGATGATTTTGTATTATCCCTTAGCCCATGTACCAATGACTCAAGAAACTGACTCGACTCGTTCGATTCGTCACTGTCAGCCAAACGCGATGTCACGAAAAGTTAGAAGCCGAGACCTCGGGTACCGGTCACTGATGAGACTCAAGATTGTAAGGGTGAAAAATGATCCGCGAAAAAGGGGTGGACAGGCGCATTCCAGAGAGGTACAATACTCTTGGGGTTTGTCAAAAATGTTAAAGAGTTTATTTTCATTTCCACTCCGATATTCATTTCTATTCAATGGCTTGAATTCATTTCATATGTCATGAGCTTGGTCACAGAAGCTGGTGAAATTTTTTACAATTTTTTTCAATCCCTAATCCTCCACAAATTTCACGTTTGTGTATTTATGTGTGCGGTCGAAATTGTGTTTGAAGATTTCCCACGAATGAAACACACGATTGAGGTCATTGACATCGATGGTCAATGGAAAAGGTGGTTCTCATGTTGCCCCTCCCCAGTTCACCAACAAATCGGTTATACAAAATATTAAACCCTCCTGATAAGGTTATTATCTCCAAGTAGTTTGGATGCTCCACTAACTCAACCTCCCTCTCCAACTACCTACCATGAACTTTCCACAACATAAATTTTACGGCTTAATGCAAAAATAGAGACATTGAAAGAAGTTAGCCAAGTCCAAATACAGATAAACATAAGATCGTCGACGAGCATCGTTTCCCTTCGAAATTGCCCGAGAATTGTGAATGATTGTTCCTTGTCATGACATTGTCCAATGGTAAAAACAATTTACTCAAGAAAATTATCCGCCATTTAATTCCCCAGTAGGACAATATGCGCAAGCTGCAATCGCTAATGAGCTCGTCATCCAACCATCCTTTTAAGAAATATTTTAAGACCTGTCAAATTGCCACACATCAGATGCAACTTACCAATTAAAAAGACACCGTATAATGACGACTCAATTACTCGCTTCATTAGTATATAATTTAGAATAGGATTTTATATCGCTGCAACTCTCGAAAGTTTAATCTCTTCTGTCTCCTTAGAGAACTTCTCGAGTTGCCCTTTAATTGTCGGTTAATTGTCTGCACCTCATTGCCCTTGGTGTCTACCCAAGCTCAGAGCTCAGCCGGGCTAATTGAAATTCTCACACCAACCCAGAGAACCTCGAAACTCCGTCAATTAACCAGTCTGTATCGATTGACTTCAACAAACATCAATAAATAGAAATTTCGAATTGATTTGAGGACAATCAAAAAATTTAATACACCAATTGAATGCAGATGGGTTGAAATCACTCAGCTTTATCTCTAAAAAAAATTGACGAGATGTATATAACAAATGGTTTGCTCATTGATTATATCGTCCTGTATAGTGGAGGCAGGTATCTCCATAGGTCGCCCGTACGGGGAGTCCCCGTTCAGTCCAGAGTGAAATTATCCAGGCACCTAACTCGTCTAACTCGTACGAATTCATCTTCGAACGACCGTAAAAGAGACGGTTGTACAAATTGACATTGTCCATGGTTTTCCTTCAATTACTCGCATACAATGTCCATTGGGCACTGTGTTCATTGGTTTACACTGAGTGGATGCTGTACAATTTGGGAAAAAGTCGGTTTCCATTGACGCCGCGGGGGGGGGGGGGGGGGGTCGGGTCCATTCCATTCCATCCAAAATTGAACGTTGTTCGGTCACATACATTCTCGGATAATCAATCATAATTGAACAGGGCATAAAGTGACGATTGTAATATTATAACTGTTTTATCTTGCTACACATATCATTAACTCACTTCAATTCTTATCAGTATAAATCACTACATAGTACTGGCATTTCTAGCTAACGAGCATTCGCTGATAAGATTGTGACGTTTTAATTATCGTCATAAGAGATCTAATATAACATACGATATAGTGGATTACTGCATTATGTTGTTTAATTATCGTAAATTATCAGTCAAGCGGAGAGCCAACCTCACGTATTGTTCATTAATAACCATTCTATGCAGACATAATGAAGACACCTGATTAATGATTCTTACGCTATTAACGAATACCTCTGTATTTTGCCATTCGTAATTATTGCAAAGTGGAACGATAAAGTTGCCAACTGTGTGAGAAAAGCACAAAAAAAGAGGAGTAAAATGGGGCTTAATTAAAACTTTGTAAGCCGTGAATTTCAAAGTGAGATCAATATCATCAGCTGCGGTGTCCGAGTTGTTAAGGAGGTGGACTTGAAATCATGCGGGGAGGAAAAATATACTTGATTTGTATATTCAAGTCTAGATGTGTTTCTGGAAAATTTTCACAGTCTCACATTTTTTTTTATTATTATCATTTACATAATTTATTGTTTATAATTATCAAGTAATTACAAAGATTTGCGCAAACCTTTGGCATTTCTGAAAATATTTGCCATTCGTTAAATTTGGGGATATTGGAGAAAATTACGAAGATTTATGACTAGTTGCACATTTTTGAAAAGTTATAGAATGGGGTGCATGTAAGCTGACCGTACGCTGCTGATTCTGCGCACATATGGCGCAGGCAGGGACTTCTGATTCCACAGCCTCCAAACTTGACTGACAAGCTTCAAAGTCAAATCAGATAACATGCTTATGGTCATTGACGACATATATACACTCGATATCGATTCTCTATGTATCGATAAGACACCGGGCAGGTGTTTGTATTAACTCATCGTTTTTTTCAAGTGCTGCGGTGTCCGAGTGGTTAAGGAGATGGACTTGAAATCCATTGGGTTCTACCCGCACAGGTTCGAATCCTGTCCGCAGCGACTTTTTTTTTTTATTTAATTGGAACCCTGGAGGACGGTAGTGACATCTTCAATATTCAGAACTATATATGTTATCACACAAATTATTTATAATGAAGAATATGTAAGTACATGCGTTGGGAAGTACATTGGTATCAGAATGTCGGGAGGGGTTCGGGGCCTGGAATGCCATACGCAGGTCCTCCGAATTTCATTCGGGTTTGCAGCTTTAGACCGCGATATCTCGCGAATCATGGGAGTTACGGAAAATAGTGATAAAAGACAAAATGTGTGTTTTTATGTGAGGAACCACTTTTGTTTAACAAAATTTTGTCCATCTCTCATTGTTCTCGAGATAGAGGGTTACGAACACTTGAAACTCAACCAACTTCACCGAAAATCTTCCTCGCAATACGAATATAATTGAGAAAATTAGCCGAAATTAATGGATGCACATATGTCGGTGGTATGAATAATTGGTGGGCAGCATTTTTTCCGTAATAATATTGCGCAATATTTAGCCGGGTCATGAGGAGGGAGGGTTAAGAGGAACTGAAAAGTTAATGATTTTCAAGAAAAATAATGAGTGTCTTAATATAACATTTTTTGCTCGAGTAGAATATAATATGTTTTATACGAGACTCGAGAGGCGTATGAAAGCATTCAACGACCGCCCGCTCGTCTAGACGCATAATTGAAGAAACAAAGAGCAATTACAGCGACTCGGTATGTCTCGGTCCCCGGAAAAAAATGTAGGCAGTCTTTTCAACAAAATTACACCTTCAGATATGGAGATAATAATAAAATTCCATATAAAAGCCCTCAATTTCTGAACAATTCGAGTTGTGTTGGGGAATTTTTCGGGCAGTTTCTGGTGAACTTTTCTTTCCGTGCAATGGAGGATGTGTGATCCCGAATGGGGGATGCCATAATGGAAGAAACCAATACGCACATATATGCGCACACACACACACACACACTGCTTATCAAATTTTTCCATGCGTGCACTTTTCTCATCGAGCTGCTCCAAATCACGGCTCTCCACCAACAAAATAATGTGATATAATAAATTTTTACACAGAGGCTCGACATACAAGTGCTCGTAAAGAAGCCTGAGGTATCGTAAAGCTGTCAGCATAGGCTACCGCAGATGCATTCGCGGGGCTGGGGGGAGGAGCGTCCTTAATAGACGGGCATATAAGCATTGTTTTGTACTTTGAGCATTCACACAACTTCCTTCGACCATTCACTATCCACACACATTGGTTTCTTTGCTCCGATAATCATGCTGCAACTGGTGTTAACGCCTTTAATTACTTTTTAGAGCACCAACAATTTTTTTGCCCCTAATAATTATTACTCTTAATTCGGTGTGTAGTTTTTTCCAAATATATTCTTCTTCGAGACCAGAAGATACTTTATATTTATGGGAATAAAGTACGATCAAATAATGTAGGCACGGGAATTGAGTGAGAAAAATTATCTTTGGTATTTCTTTGAACAATGTATTGTTGAAGATGCAGATACAATCTGGACATACAAGAATACATGTGTGTGGAAAAGTTAAGGCTCTGTGGGTAACACCGCTGACGTCACAGGGTGCAACTGCAGCGGGTTCCAGGTCGGGTTCTCGACCCGCTCTTGCTACGCTTGCGGACTGTCCTGTACGAGGAGCGCCAGGTTACCTCCTCTTGTGGGCATAATCGACACACAACCTGCTCGTCTTTCATATTTTATACCGACAGCAGAATCTAGGTTCGCTGAAAAATTCCGGAGTTACAATTATCTCCAACATGTACATATCTTACGGCTTCAACCAGATTCATTGTCGCAGTCATTGAGATCGCAACACTTTGCGGTGATCAGATCATCGAGCGATGGTTCCAAATTCACGCCCGTCCAATCTAATGAAATCTGGAAGTCGATAAGCTCTAGCATGGAATCAAAAGATCTTCTTGACCATTCTGGGAAAGTTATGCTCAGCCAATTTAGATCCGTTTCATAATATTCCCGAGCCCTTTCCGAGTTTTCCTCAGAAACAGCACTTCTTCCAAGATTTGCTAATTGATATTTTTTTTTCACCGACCACCATCTATAATGAATTTAATTGGCTGATTAGTCCCGTGGAATTTCCAAGCACTCGCAATTGACCCACATAACCTCAATTATCTTCAAGTAATTACCCATTTCATTGAAATCCATTCGCAGTGAAAGTCAAACGTCACAAGTCTCAACCTCGAAAAACAGGGATTTAATCATTGTCGCAGCAGCGTCAATGAAAGGGGGATTTTAGCAAAAGTTTGAGCTTGCGTCAAGTGGCTTTTCATCGCGTGAATATCGAAGAATTTGTCGCTTAGCTTGAAGATCCCAAGCAAGAGGACATCAAAGGCATCCCCCATCCACCTCTTATATATATAACCTTAAAAGCTGGGTGAAACTTCTTTCGGTCCTCCCTCAGCTCTTTAATAATCATTTATTATCCCGGCAATGTTGCCTCAGCCTTTTTGTAATAATGAGTTCAACGAGACCATGAAGTTAGGAAAATTAGTGCTTTGTTTAAAAATTACCCCCTGTCCATGGATTTATCCAGGTTCGCCGTCATGAACTTGGGGAGTTATTTAAGAATATGGGTAACTGATAAAACTGGTAGAAGGTATTTTTTTTCTGAATTCTCCATGCCATGAGGTGGAACAGGTTGTGCATGCGCAGTACGACATTGGTGCTCTTAATATCTTTGGAACCAGTAGTTATCGACTCAAAATTACAATCCTTGATGACGGATGCCCGAGAACCTGACGAATTATGTCGACGTGAAAATGAAAATTCCGCCATCCTGCCATAGGCTTAATTATGGAAGCCTAACCTGGACCAGCACAAGCCCACCGAAAAACTGCAAAAGTATTTTCTAGACTCCCCATCATACTTACGCTCCCCATCTGTCTCTCACATTAGCAACGAAGTCAGACGTTTCCGAATTTCCGTCAGCCAATCGGGTATGATTGGAGTTCCCGGTCTCTCGTTGGGAATGTACCCTCATTAATAAGCCTCGATTCCAGCCGTGGTTGGACTCCCTGCACCAGATGCTTGCAAGACTCAAGCTCCAAAAGAAAGATGTGTAAAACGGCTGAAGAATGTCTGGCACGGGCGTACTTTGGCCAATTTTTGCTTTCTCGACTCATCGACAACAACTAGCCAACATTGGTGACATTGATCACCGAGTGCATCACAACTATGTAAATTAGACACTGTGGAATTTTTCGGATATTCAACTGACTTGCAGGATGAATTAATCTACCCAGAAATTACTTTACACTATTCGTGAGGATAGTTGACATACCGCGGAGGAAATTTATTCATTCGAAAACTAGCTCTTGGCATTGTGGTCACATTACACACAAGTCACCCTAATTATGCGCTCCGGCTGCTCTGAGTAAGCCAGCAGACATTTTCGGGTAAATTGAAGGTGTTGGAGTAGTCTCACATGAAGTTTCTTCGCACATAGTCGAGAAGTTTCTGCAATTAAGTCTCTAATTCACGCCGAGAACGCATGGATGACTTATCGAATTAGTGCACGGGGAGCTTGGTGTTAATTTGCGCGATTCATAAGTGAAACTCGCGGAGCCTTTGAATCTACGTCGTTAAAAGGGAAAAATTATTTTCAGGATAAAATGAGACCTCAGTTTTTCACAGAGCCATCACTGTGTGCTCACCATTACTAAATCCTGAGAAAATACAATCGATAAAATTACCAAACCGGGATTTCATCTGATGTGCCATCCTGGAAAATGGCAATCAACATCTGTAATCATGACTGCTCATTCAATGAATTATCCATTCTAGCTGGCCATTGCGCTGCAATCCTCGTTTTGGGGTGTGACACTGGTGACCTTGGGGCCGTGTGCGACTGGCTGAGATGCAAGGATAAGGAGAATGTATAAATGGTTCCTCTTGGCGAAGGGCAAATATAGACCGCAGGTTGGTTGGACGTATATAAAACTCGGGGTTGCCGTAAACGGATCGAGAATGGCACCAGTATGGAAATTGGCTCTTTAACCGATCGGCCAGGGGACATTGGGCATCCTTCTATGTTAATTTTTTGGTGAGCGTGTGGTACCACGAGGTGTAACTTCTGTTTATCTTCGAATCTAACCGATGTTAAGTTAAGCGAGCAAATGGACCACCTAAGTATTGGCCAGTCTGTGATTTTTGAGGATAATCATTTCACCTTTTGCAGAACTGCAGAGGCGAGTAGATATTATTATTGGACCTTATCAGCGCAGAGCTGATCTTTTGGTCTTTTAAGGACAACTATTCGAGAGCGTTTTTTTCCTCTAGAAGTCAGGGGCGATTGGAGATCATGTGGTAGCTAACGAAGTCATCTCGGAAGTACTTGTGATAAAAAGATGATGGCAAATTGGTGGCAATTAATTGTTTTTCTTGAATTAATTTATTGGACTTGTAATATCCGCCAAAATGGTCAGGCAGAGAAGCAGTACTAATTGCATTGAAAGCATTTTTTTGGCATCGAAAAACAGAAATTTTCGTTCAATAACATTGGAAGTTGGGGTGTGTACAGGTGAGATATCGCGATGAGTTTGTACAGGTTGCACAAAGTTATGACAAATTTTCCATGCCAAAGAGTCATGGATATATTCATCGTTCTTTGCTCATGACGCGGCGATAAGAGTCGTTTTGCCTAGTCACCTGTTTTATGGTGCAGTCGTTCGGGGAAAAATTTGAGTAACATCGTAGAACCGAATGCACCTTTTAAAAAATAAGAGTCATATTGGGTACGCTCTCCAAAGCTTCATCAAAAAGTTCCAAGTGCATCGCAAGCCCTCCACTTTCGACTGATCGTGGATCTATAGATCATCAAGTGTTCCAGTAGTCAAGAATTCGCGGAATGCAAGAGCGGGTGCGAAGTGATTAAACGAGTGGTTGTCATGGTTGACGTTAACATATCACCCGAAAAGACGAGCCGCGAATGAAAGTTAATAACTCGTTCTCGGCATATGATCAAATGTCGCGTCTTCCAAGCATGTTTATACAAAGCTTCCTTCTAGATCCCGAAGTTTACAACTGATACCACGACGATTTTCAACTGCCAAACATTGAGAAATTCTCCGGACCGCATATACAGTCATTTTTTTAAACTCTTAAATTGATAAATCTTCGAATTATTATGCAGTTTGGTCCATTAAAAATTTGCAAAAAGTATTTACACCGCAACAATGAGAACCGAAGAAAGAAAACTATAAACTAAATGATGGAGGTTAATGACGATTGACTAGACACAAAATGAAGTGGAAAATTCATTAAAAATGAAATTGATTGTGATGGTGTGTTGTCGACGCGCGAGTTAACCAGCTTTACAAATGACTCTGTTAATACCCAGGCCACTGTATAAATTTGCAAAATACATAAGCGAAAAGAGAGATGCCTTAAGGTAAAAGCATTAACCGCGTGTGTGACACACCAATACCACACAGACAGAATCGCATAACTTATACTTTCTGTTGCATCCAAGGGGAATTATATATATATAGGTGGATAAAAAACGCCAAGGGATACGTTTTCCATCTTAACTACGAAACTCGCCGTTACGTCCAGTTTCTTCCAAGTAAATCGATCAAAACCAGTGGCGACAGACAACACACGTAGAATACGTGATATTCCCGGTTTTCACACGACTAATGGTACACGGGCTTTTGAGGGAAGCCATCAGACGATTACTTTCACGGGAACCTCAACTTTCTTGTCATTTCCTTCAGTTTTGAACCTGCTATTTCTACGGAATATCAAAACAACGGAAATATGCTTTCTAGAAAATTGAGTCAGCTCGTCCTTCCAACATACACACACACACACACACACAATATCTCAAAATTTGTTCAAAAAATTTTGTACTCTGCATTCCGAGATCATTACAAGAGTTTGCCGTCTACTGTAGCCCATTCGAATTTCACTAAAATTCCATCATGTTCACATCGATTCAATGAGACTCTTTTAAAGAGCGAGACAGGTGGGAGAGGTCGAAGGTTAGAAGTTATATGATATTTCTCTCATTAACGCTTGGTTTCACGGAAAGTGTTTCCTTTCCAACTGTGTGTTTGTTTAAGAAAGGTATGTCATGAAATTTCATGTCCATTCCGTGCTACTACTTGCTGCCGTATTAAATGAAATTTATCTTCCCTTTTGTGACTTTTCGGTAGTATTCAATGATCCGGCCTCAATTTTCAATGGAAATTGTGGCAACTTAAATACAGAAAGTGTGACGTTAAATTAAAGACGGAATTTCCGTTCGGTTGTAAAAGACTGACTTTCGAAATATATTCATATTTTCACACATTTGTTGATGAACAAATTATGGGTCCCAAGGAATTCCCAATTACGCAGTGAAGAAAATCCATTTCCGGTTCTGCCCATCCCAACATCAAAATCGAACTCAAAAAATGGTAACTTCTCCTCGAAAGTGTTTGTATCACGAAGAACGTCAAAATGTTAACAATGTTCACACAGCAAATTGTTAAAATTTTCCAAACACCCGATTAATCCATCTCACCCTAAAATGGAAGAATGCACTCCATTCGAAACATTCCAAGAATCTCAACTACCTCCTAATGTGCTCGACATTTTAACCAAATTTTCCCAATCGCCACGAGCAATTGCAAATATTTTACGAACTTGTTTTGCCCCCCTCCCCCTCACCGCCCCCCCTCGTCCTATTTTGGTTGGCCACCAGCGGCCGGTTTATTATAGCTTTGTTATGACAGTCCAACGTTTCCCTGAATTACAACTGAAACAAATGTATCGTAAGTGTGCCCATGTACCTCTAATTGAATCGGTAAACATCGTAATTTACTCGGTAAGTAGACGCGTCGATATAAATCACGAAAGGATTACACTGAAAAAAGAAGGTTGAGATTGGAAAGACATGAGGGCGCCCCCTGCGCGGACATTTGAGGCTTAACCGTAAATCTCGGGAGTTTAGTCTCCCGAAATGAGCAAAAACCATGGCATTTTATTTTGGTACCATTAATCGTAAGCAATTAGCTGGATCGATGCATGAAACGAAAACGGTAAAGATAGTTTTTCGGTGGGTTCTCGGCGAATCCCTGAAAATAAGGCTCTCCCCAGGGACCGAAGAAAAAGCCTCCCCGAGGCATTTACCTCGAGAAAAATCGACATATGGGGAGGAGACTAACAAAAATTAGATCCCACACATTATCCCCCCACCCCATCCACCCCACTCCCGGCGGGAAAGCAGCACAGTACAAAAATCCTCAGCACATCAACGCGCCGGACGAAATCTTCCAGCTACCGATACACTAGTTACAACTCAAAGTTGAAGATAAATTTGGATCATGACTGAGGATTGAATAAAAAAAACCGTGTGAAGATTGTGCTTGGAAAATTGTGGTAGATCATAATTGCCGCGCATTTTTTGGTTGAACCGCAATTCCCACTGAAATTTCGTAGGTTAAAAATCTGAATGAAATGTAACGATTTCCTTGGAGCTGGCATTTTGCGTAACCCAAATATTATTCCAAGTGGCGATCGAGGAATGCCCCAATGCCTCAGCCTCCATCTGGCCGAGCCATTTGCAATTCCAAGCGACCTTTTTTTTCACCACTATTTTCTCCCATCCCTCGAACGTACCGAAGCCGCTATAAAAAAATCAAAACAGGGAAGAAGTAGAATTAATTCGAAATGAACGTATCGAGTCTGGCGCCCGATGACTTCTTCCGGTCTCGTCTATTCAATTTTTGTTTTCGCATCCTTCGATCTCGCATAGAGGCACAAATTTTAATTTCGGACTACCACAATTTCCTACACACGAAATTTTGCTTGCAGGCGATTTCCGCTTATCAACTCGCGCGATCGCGATTTATATCCCAGGAGGTGATCGTGAGATTCCCTCAACAAATGGGTTATCGGCAGCGTTGAAATCTGACTAAATGTCACTATCTATCAACGATTAATTAAACGTAAATCGACTATCTCGGATAAATCTATTGCGTCGTAAAAGCCCTCAACACTGCTGCTTGATTTGAATGCTTTCAATATGAAAAAAATGCGGCTCGGGGTGATCGGTGAGTTGTCCGATTGTGGTCCCTTGACCGTTGGCCATATCATCCTGACCGGCCTATCCCACACATCCAGTAATTGATTATATGATAAATGGAGACCCGAATAAAAAAATATGTCATACAACGCGTGGGAATTTTGGGCTGTTCACGCAGGGAAAGGTTTGACAAAAGGTACCGTGGTGACTGATAAAGCTATCAAATGTGCCCTATTTTTTATGCTTTTCCCAAATTGCGGAAATTCAAGACTTGTCCCAAAAGACTTGTCTTTAAAATCTGGGCTTTCACAATAAAAAAAAATGAACAGATGAAGATACCCAATAAACAAACCCAAGCCATTCGCTCCGTGTGTTCTTAGCTGGGAATAATAAAGAACAAACCTCGGAATAGAAATAAGTAGCGGAGTATCTCGATCTAAGTGGCGAATTAATTACCCCAACTTGCGCTAGGCAAAGTCACTTTACCTCTGTCTTTTTATCGCTCCCCGTCATATATCTTTTTTTCTCTCATTTATCTTTATTCATTTTGATTTCTTTGGAGTCCCGACGCGGTAGCCGGCAAAACGATAAGCCTCCATTACTGGAATACCGCGTGTTTGACCAACGATTGCCGGCTCTTGAATCTTATGCCTCCAAGCAATTACCCCGCGCTATTCGCAATTCTAAGTATTCCGCGGGTGTACAAAACCATCGCCTATATATATTGTTAAAAATTTCTGAGGGAAAATTATCGTGTGTGAGAAGTATACAGAGAGAAACATTTAATAGAAGTTATGCCTCCATTTGGAAAGACTGCGGCATGAGCTTTTTTGGGGTTCAAAAACCATTAGATTTACGGTAAAGCTGCTCAGATCCACGGTAAAAATTACCGCGCACCGTGCGAATAGACAATGCCATGGAAAAATCTGATATATGAAGATTTGATGATCCCCGACATAGTTGGAACTCCCTACTACCTACGACCTCCCTCATTCGAGACGTTTGCAATATGTTTTTTTCTCCTGCATTAGCAGCCATGCAGGAGAACACGAGAACACGAGGGCGGCAGCTGGTCGATGTGGGCGACAAATCATACTTTTGACAGGCTCGTATCCTCTCCACCTCGTTGAATCCGCATTGCTCCACCCCAGCCCCCATCCTCCCCCACAGCTAAAAACTTGCAAACGTTAAAAATGCCTGAATGCAAAAATAGGGATGGGATATTGGCTATGCGACAATCGCAAAATATCACATGTGGCAAGTACACGTACACCGCAAAAAAAACATAACTCTGTGGCAGTTTTGTCGTACATTTGCTGGCGAAAATTAGCATTTGGGAACACAAGCTGAAATTGGTGTAAAGAATATACATGTGTTGGATAGACCTGTTGCTGACGATGGTATAGGTGTGGACCTCAAACATTTGGATTGTTTGTCCTTCGAAACTTCGAGCGAACATAACAAATATTTTTAAAAAATTTCTAGTAGAACCTTTCTTCTTTTTCACGTAAATCCTCCATAGAAAAGCCCTCAAATAACTTGTGAAGCACATTTTTTCATTGCATTGAGTAATTTCTTCATGCCGTGTGAACCGGAGAAAAAAAGCGTACAAAATTGAGGTTGAAAAAAAATTTTGTAGGGGCCTCGTGCAAATCGTCTCACTGACAAACCGGCCAATGCGTTCAATTGAATTGCAGATTTTTGCGTTTTGCTGAACGACAGTCGACAGATGGACACGTGCACGGAGGCCCTCTGTTGTTTTCGCATTCAAGCTGCCTTTGCCTTTTTTTTGTGCATGATCATTTTCTTGGGCTCCCAACGGAATATGTCAGAAGCAAAAAATACTGATGAACAAAACGATACAATTTCTTTAGTCGCTTCTTCAACATGTCATGAGCTTCTCGTTTTTCTGATATACTATCTTAACTTAGATTTGCCGTAATGATTATTTTCAGATGCCAAAAGTTAAGTCGTTTATGCTTGAAGTTGGGTAAAAAATTTTAATAATTTTCCAAGCTTAGAAAAAATTTCAAAATTACACTAGCCAAAAGCACAAGGGATTCAGATCCGCCAGGATTTTTTTTCTCATTTTCTATGGCTCCCACCGGAATACGCTAGGAGCAAAAAAAAAGAAGAAATACCGATGGACAAAACGATAGAACTTCTTTCGTCTCTTCTTCAGCATGTCATGAGTTTCTCGTATGTGTTATAGACTGTCCCAGCTTAGATTCCACATACTGATTATCTGTCTCGTGACGAACTTGACGTACTGCGTGTGCCACACGAGTGACGCGTACGCGATTTCGATCTTCCGGAGCTCATGGGGCCTCATGGGGGCTGCCTAAGGTGAAGGAGACGACTTGGTGGTTCACTTTGACACTGAATAAGTCAATGTCGGTGGGAAATTGTCAGACGCATCCTGCGACTGTTATTGATAGTGGTAAATTCTACTGTAATATTTATTCACTCGGGAAAGACCTCCTGCATGAATTATTGCGGATAAATTGCTTCGGCCACTTTCATTTTTAACTTTCCCATTGTCGAAGTTATTGTAATAATCCTGAGAAAGGTACTGACTGAGTTTTTTCAAGTTTGACACATTTCCAGTAACGTTTGTGTGTACGGGCATCAATTTCTCAATAAAAAAATTGATTTCTCGTTTCCGTTTTGTTCCGTTCTTTTGGGGATTAATGAAAAAAATATGGAAGAAAAAATATTTCCTTTTTGGCAGGAACACTAATTGAGTTGTTCTCCTCGTTGAAAAAACCAATCTCAATCAATCATGATTTACCTCGTGATTTAAATGATGAGAAAAATCCTATAGTCTTAATGACGTGGCAGATGTAAGGAGACATATAACGCGTTTCTGTGGGCGTGGTACGTAACCGTTGACAAAGTGTAGCGCCACGTCGTTTTCCCCTGATCTATCGTTCTACACGTGTTTCACATCTTGTCGATGTCTTCTCTAAATCTTTTGTATCCATCGCCAGAAAATGACAACATTGAAAAGCTTCCGAAATTTACATTACCGTGACCGTAACGTTGTCGCAACGCTACTGCGACATTGTCGCAGCATTATCGTGGCGTCGGAAAAATGTTTTCAGACTAAAAAAATTGCAAGGAACATTCGTTGAAGTGTTCTTTACGTAAAATATATCGGTCACCGATTTGTACGATTGCATGTTGCAATCGCGGTTCTCATTCACTTGGTATATATCCGTGATTTCCATTAAAAATACGGCGAATCAATGACGAATTAATTGTCGGGCATACACGGAATGGGCCCCGATGGCATCCGACGAATTCTTGAGGAATGAAGAAAGTGAAATACAGTGAAAATTTATTCCGTCAACAACAAATTACCGGGGCACGAGCTCGATCTCTCCTAATACGACGCTGAGGAATGCATCACGCGGACGCTCCTCTCAGCCACTCACTTGGGGCAATATGGCATGATTGGAGTAGCGCAATAACTATAACTAAAATCTTTAAGTATTTCAAAAATTTCGATCAATTAAAAAATTTACAAATTTACAAAAAAATCACAAAATTCGTTTTTTTTTTTGCAATAACGTAAAAAATATCCTTTACAAGGCCACGTCTATAAAAAAAAAAACGTGTTAGTGTGCCTCCTAAGCACAGCTTAAAATCCGCACTTTATTGCCTTAAAATTGAATAATTAAATAATGAGCGGAATTTGAAAAAGGAGAAATAATTTCTCAAAAACCGCAATGCCAAAAGCAATTAAAATGCTCCAATAGGTCTTATTACCCTGCAATTATTTTTAATGCCTGGAAAAAAAAATTGCAGCGGAACTCCCATCAAGAGTAAGAGATATGTAAACGAGTGGCATAACGAGGCGCGACACGTCAATATTTTTTCTCCCTTTTCCCTATCTTCATCTCCTCTGATTTTTTCCCTTTCTGCCTTGGAAAAAAGACGCCAGAAATATTGACGTATCCCAGAGCGCTAGCGTATTTTTATAAACGTCTAGGATAGAAAATACAGCTCTAATTTAATATACTGAATATACAGCATTTGAACCAGATCCTTTTCAAAGAAGTAAGGAAAGTAGACATCCCATAAGCTCAAGCTTTTCCGCACAGTCTTAAATTATGCCATTGATCAATCTCAATTTAAGCACTCATCCTAGGACTTGACTCACAAATTCAGATCAATCTCAATTTAACTGCTCCATAAAACATAAATTAAAAGCGTACGTCTCAAAATAAGTATTTTTTTCCCTTTGGACATTTGGTAACAGGCGCACGATAGTTTCTAAAATTTTGCTGCCACGACACAAGTCGTCCAGAGTTTAATTTATGTTACAGTAAACCTAGATTTTACCGTACGAAAGAGTCGTCGCAGCCCGAAGGGTCGAGCGTTGCTTTAGACAAGAAGGAACATGTGACATGGGACAAAAAGTCAAGTCATTATAATTTATAACGCCTAAACGCCTCCTAAAACCCACCAAAAAAAAGTGGCTCATGTTGTATCCAATGCCACGTGGATAATAATTGCACATCTTCATCCCCAGAATAAATCCCCTCTCCAATTATAATTACTGATTAAAAATAACAACCCCGTCTGGAAAAATCCTGCGGAATTTTCTATTGGGAATCCTGTGGACAATCTAACGGAATACAATCTAACAGATAGTCAGTGTCCAAATCATTGCAATAACTTTGCCTATTGGAAAGTCAACAAATGGATAAAATCGAATCGACATACTAAAATAAAATCCGCCTTTTTTCGTGAATGCAGAGACAGCGGGGTCACGACGAATGACTCCATTGGCCCCAGAAACATTTCTCGTTGGCTTTGGAATAAAGAAACACGTCTCTTTTTGTCTCCGTAGTCTAAATTGGCTTTGCGCTGGACCCGAAAGGGGGTTTCCCCTAGTCGCGAATGCCCTTTACTTATTTACATTTTTTTCCTCACCATTTTATCTCTTCTTTTCTCACTTGTCCCCAAGCCGTAGATAGGAGCGTGCGTGTGAGAGAGTTGGGCATTGGTGTTTCAGTCGCTATACACAGATCCCGCTGAGCCGATAACCCCGCGCTGACTCTCAGGAGAGGAGAGGCGGAGAGGACACATCGCCACCTTGGCAATCGTAATACTTGGTCAGGTATAATGCCGCGCGGTTCGTTTGAGGTACAATCTTTTTTTTCAAGAGACAGAAGCTGAATTTTACCGCTTACAGGTTCAAAAATTCTCGAATACCGGATTCTCAGGTGAGTAGAAAAAACTTTGAGTATTAATTGCATCTTATAGAAATTATTGAAGTTTCCTGGCCTTTTAAAAGTTGCTCGTTTTTTTTTATATAACCTTCTCGAATTTTATGTTCTAAAATTTTCTAGCGATTCCCCACAATTTCTTCCAACTTCCTATAGCTTTCCCGAATTTCTGAAAATGCTCCCCAACACCCTAGGGTCCCCTAGTTTTCGAGAATACTTATTCCACCCTGGTCTAGGCTCTTCCACATTCCCGAATAAAAAATCGAATTGAGCCGATGTCCTCCGTAACTCCAACGTCTTCAAGTTGCAATCTATCGCAATTTACAGTCGAAGTAAATGCGAAAGCTATAGATGACTGACCAGTCCATTTGATCCGGAAACGGTCAGAAACAAAAAGTTCATAGATGCTCTTCAATACAGGTTTTCCCCTCTTCCATTACAATCATTGCGTAATGACCAAGGGAAACTTAGTCGGAACCAATCGAATCGTAACTCACCTCGTCGTCTCTTTCCCCTTTCATCATTTTACTTGATTTCCTTCTCGGCCGGAAGTCTATTTTTTTTTTATTGCGAAAGAACATCTCAACATTTTTCCGAAACTCAACGAGCTCAGAAATTCCGAACAAAGTAAGATCTTTCAGAATTTCCGTGAAAGCTCGAGTATCTCACACTTACAGAAGAGGACTTGAGTAAAGAAAGGAGTGCCGCGAAAAAACTGGTGAGCGGAAATTCAAAAAAGCGACCAAATTTGTAATGAAACTGTCGATGGGTAACGGTATCGCTTGTGAATCCCTGTGACACACACACACACAATTGCACAAAAGAGCGTTCCCTTTTACATAAACAAATATCAATATTCTCGAATTGGGTTTCACTATACACTCAAATCGGCTATTTTTTCCGCGTATGACATAAGCGGAATAGAAAGGCCTCAAAACCTTTGCATTGGATTTTCCTATTAACGGGTTTTTTCATTAACAGACTTCCACTAATTCTTTCTTCATAACCGACCGGCAGTATCGATCATGAGAATGCATTCAGGAAGTTGGCGAAGGAGTGATACGAGAGTGCTAATGAAGGATACGGTTCTTGTGTAAGGGTCTCGAGAAAACCCGGGTGACACACCTGTCCCTCTCTATCGCTCTTACATCACTCTACCTCTCTCCTTGCCTTCGCGATATACAACATCTTGGCCCTACTTTTTACTTCTATATTGTGCATTGCACTTGGCGACACGTCCCGTCACACTGACATATCGAACCGACACTAAGATCAACAGACACACCGGGACATCTACATAAACATCACACGCTTCCTTTGCTTTTCTTGGAGGCAGGCGACCCAACGAGATTTCAATTAAAAAACAATTAATCAATCCCAATCATCTGTGGCAATAAATATGTTGTCGAAATTTTTATTCGAATTTAATTGAAGGAAGCTGGAATAGTCTCAAGAGCAAACCCCCTTAACCCGGCATTTAGTGATATCGAAAAATCTAAAATGTACCGTTGCCCTCTTCCTCCCATGCAATTTCTCGATTGATAAAAATACCGAAATACCTATCCCTTGTTTTCCTTTTCCCTGTCAAAACGAAATTTTCTTGTCTCTTGAATGACACCAAACACCCATCCCTCCATGTTCTCAATCACTCAGCACTCCCAATCCCGCAAACATTATTTTTTCACCATAATGTTTCATCAAAGTACTTTTATGTTAGCCATAAACCGCTGGTCCGACGGGAGTGTGCTATGCCGTCGGCACTGGTGCTCCCCAGTACCAATCTCTGTCAACAGCGATCGGTAAGACAAGACATTCGTCACATGTCACAGAGTGCCAGAGAAATGAATAAAACAAGGGTCCAACAAAAACAGTTGACAAAAAAAAAACTGGCAAAAAACATGAACCCGAGATAATTGGTTGAAACACTAACAGAAATTGTCCATCTTAAGAAATGATCATACAGCATATCCATCTTAAGAAATGATCTCCCTCATTCTTATACACTCCATTTTCGATAATTTCTTAAGTCAGGATAATTGAGAATCATGGTAAATATTCATAGGTTCAATGTTGTTGCTCTTCACCATCTTTACAGCTCTCCTCAATAGTCCGAATACAGCCGAGTCGGCAATGGTGCGACTCATAGAGCAGCCCCAACACCAGTAATGAAGTATGAACTACCTCAAGGCAAATTAGTACAGTTTACTCTACACTAGAAACATTATTTGAGGAGATAACCGTCAGCCTCATTTTCCAACTAACAATCTACGCATTATTCCCCTCAGGTCAAAACCCCTCAAAACTTCCTCCATACTCAAAGGACCTCACCCTTCAACAAGCATATAATACATATCCCCCAGTTCACGATCGCGACTGCTGAGAGCGGAATCCTCGAGACACAAGTTTACTTTTATATAAACATTTCTCCGTTTTATTTAGGGCCTGACCCAGCGTCTCCCCATCTCAGTGTGAAACGGTTGACCAGTGTCTCTGCATCCTACTCTTTTCCCATTTTTTTTCCGCCTCTTAATTTCCCCTTGGCCTTTTCTTTTTCATTTTTTATTCACTGGGTGTTTTTTTTTTTCTGTTGCCAGCCCAGAAGAGCCAGGGAATTAATAGCCGAGCGCGTATTGTGGGGATACGAAGACACGAGCTTACCCGGGTACAGGGTACAGGCGGTGCGGAACGTTAAAAACTCTCCGCGGACGATCAACCCGTTTTCTCACGGGTGCGCGCCGCGC
Source organism: Asobara japonica (assembly GCA_026005395.1). Classification (NCBI taxonomy): domain Eukaryota; kingdom Metazoa; phylum Arthropoda; class Insecta; order Hymenoptera; family Braconidae; genus Asobara; species Asobara japonica. Next base: position 369,862 of record BQMI01000560.1, on the reverse strand, counting down.
GCGGATAACTCTCTCGTTTCTCCCTTCCTCCTTTTTATTCCTTCAGACATTTTTTTTTTACCCTCTTCCTCCTGGCATCCTTTCCTCTCATTCCGCATATTCCTATCCCGAAAAACTCCAGCGCACACTGAGACAGAGGACTGGTGCTTTATTGCTGTAAAATGCTCAAAGTTCGGCCTCTGACCGCCGCGCAAACGTTGTGCACACGGCATCGTGAATTAAAAATATATTACCCATGCATGCTGCTTGGAGTCCATGGAGTCACTCAGTAATTCAATCCCATATTAATCCCCCTAATTATCCAATAATTCACGGGGCGCGATTATCATTAATCCCACTTATCATTCTGCCAACCCTCCAGCCACGGCAAAAGTCGCCAATACCTGCAGGCCATTAATTCAGGGTCGATTTAAGGAATCCTTTTGAGATTTCAATCTCCTTAAGCTGCTGGTGAAATGCGGAAATTCAGTGTCGCACACCCTCTTTTGTAAACGAACGCGCATAAGTCTTCTTAGTATCTTGATTGTCCAACGAAAGTTCTACAAAATGAAGCACCTGATTGGAGCAGACCTGAAGCTTGATGTTATTTGCTAGGTGCCACGGCGAATGTCCTGAGAAATATTACGGAGGCTTTTCGTTCAGATTATTTTCCATCGTTTTTCTCCAATTTACGGTATATATACTGCGAGTGGGATATAAATTTTTGAAAAAATGTTTCCCCTACTTTCTCATTTTCTCCTGTTTTATGATTTTTCAAAATTTTCGCCAAAGCTTAGAACACCTGGTACCAACAAAGTAAGAGAAGATCAGCAATGATGAGTTGTTTCCCGAATGAGAATGTGATATTCTTCTGCGCCAGTCCGGTTAATAGGGTGGCAATGATCTAAAAATCGTGAAAACCAGAAAGGGTGTAGAACATCCTCAGCGCATAGCGATCGTTGAAAGCCCATCACTCATCTCACACTCATAAACTTCGACCATTTCACTGAGTGAAGACGTTGGATGTCAATGCCAATGGCAAACATAGGAACTACTAAACGCAAAAAGGGGGGAAAATAAAAAAAAATTCTGGGGGATCTACCGGTTGTGCAAAACGCCACTCGACACCCCGTTGAGCGTTGAAGCGGTCCGTGTTGCACGTTAATACGTATATATACAGGAGCACGCCTGACCTCCCGCCAGACGTATTAAAATGACGCACGGGAGGAGCAGTGAAAATAAAAAGTGACAACTTTGGAGACTACTCAGGAACCAGAAAACTATTTCAGTAGTCGAAGGCATTTTTCGAGTATTTCATTCCCTCCCCCCGCGCCACCCTACTCCCTCTTCCTTCCTCCTCTCCCCACGCAGTTAGGAGACAAAAGTGAGCGTTTCTTTTTACTGAAGACACAGCGGAATGTTTTGTAAACACCATTATCGGCCCACTCGGGTTTCAATGAGTTATGCTTCTGGGGTCTTTTGAGTGGTGAAACGGTAGGCGGGTGCTAACATTTTAATAAGCATGTTTATTTGTTTATTTGGGGAATTTGGGGTTGTCCAAACATCATTATGCTGCTTTTGTATTGTTGATGATGATGGGGAGGGGCTAATCGGATTAGATGGGTCGACATCTATGGGCAATTTGGTCAAGGTTTAGTGCCTTGTTTGAAACCTGTTGGAGGTTGAGTACCGAAACCGACTATTAATTTGTCATATTATTCGTTGCATCTATCCTATTGCACTCATACAAGGAGGTACGTGCCTACTGGGTTACCGAGTTTAAGTGAGGAATGTCAAAATCGCCCAGAATAATATTTCATACAGGGAAAAATCTAGAAAACGCAATAACTCTTGAAGCAATTGAACTTGAAGTTACATTTCCTGGTGAAATCGTGACATTGCAATTTTTTAGAGTGTTGTGTGGACCATGAGTGACGCTGTAGCCGGTAGTGGTTATCTTTGGACTATTGAGGGTAATTATTGGGCTCCTCCTTGCCTACTCTAATAACTTGTTCAATTATTCCACTATTATAAAATATTATATGCTGGATGAATCTTCCAGCTTCAATCCAGTACCAAAGTGATGAACTAGAATAAGTGCCGGTTGAGTTTTTTGTAAATATCTGAAATGTCAGGCAGATGGTGTAAGATATATGACCAACTTTTTTGGGGTGCTCAATTTCCCATACAAAAAAGTCTTCCGACACATTGGCTCTCTCCTATCCTACCACATTCATCAAGAATGATTATCAAGTACAATTACACTTCTTCAAGTTTAGCACTTCACTCAAGATTCAATAGTCATCTGAGATGTTATCACGCTGTTTTTTCTGTTTTCATTTGACGCTGTCATGTTTGCGAGCAATGAAAAACTTCATCTGTTGACTTACCCTGTCATACTGGTGGGTTGCCATCGTGGAAAATGGTTGAAAAGGCGCTGGTCTCGCTGGACTATGATGAGCAGCATGCGGGTTTGCATGTGCATGTGGATGAGACGCAGCATGAGGATGGCTGGGATGCGGGGGCGGCGGTGGCCTCTGATAGAGGTAAGGATAATAGGGTTGATACATCACCTCGGAGCAGCTCATCACACCCCCGGAACCCGGCACCCCAGAGCCGACTTGCCGACTTGCGTATCCGAACTGGCAGTCGTATCACGACTCTTGACCTTCGTAAAAAACTGATAGTCAACAATTCGTCGGGCAAATTAAAAAGGGGCGAATGCAGAGACTATCAACTTTGTGGCACTTAAACTAAAGTGGCATCGTCCATGCCATCACCCGCAGAATGCCGGTGGAGATAAAGTCAGTCGGCGACGTCGCATTGAAGACCTCGATAATGATTCACAGTCTGATCAGGGCCTCCAGGAAGTACAGGATTTCCTGGTTTTTGATTTACTTAAAGTATCACTCATCCACTAAACTGAAGGTTCATCAATCATTCAAGGATGACAACTATTCTCTCGTTTTTCACTGACAGTGCACTAGATACAAGGAGTAGTCAATCTCCAAGTCAATTGATAATTAATTCACTAGTCATCACAATAACACTGCACGGTTAAACTCAAATCCTTGGAAAGTGTGCAAGTTGATGCATTCACCAGTCACAAAGCGAAACCGATGATATGAGACGGTTAAACCGAGGTAGTAATCACTGCACCCGTGGATGAAATTTCGGCTGGACCGTTTGATTACGGATACAGCATCTCTGGTGGACAAACACAGACTGAACCTTGGTTTCCCTGGTTAGTGTCACCCTCTCTCCCACCGCTTCACGTTTTTCTAGCTGATGTGCCTTTCCCCCTGGGGCTGGGAGTTTTTAGTAAACCGGCTAGCCCCCCAGTTATCCCGAGTAGTCAGGCAGCCGAGGGTCGAGGACCGCCCGATCATCCCCCCTAGTATACAACTTAGGGATACGCCTCCTGGCAGTAACAGCCCACAGCCAATCCCAGCAATCCTTGGTAAACGTCCAATGAGACTACTGGCTGCCACTCCTACACCGTCCGCTCTGTTTCTGTATTGATCCCACAATGAACCCCAAGGCTACCGCACTGGTATTAAGAAGTTCGTACTTCAGGGTTGAAATTCATCCACCAACCTCTTTCGAAGGAAAATCCACCCTTTTCTCTGATGCCTGTCTTCCTCTAGTTTCCTTCCCTCCTTTCAACCCCATTTTCGATATAGGCTCAGAAGACTCACTGGGACACTTTACCTCGTTCCTCACTCCACCAACGCTGGATTTTCCTCCACTGCATATCCACCCTCGCTTCATTCTACCTTCGGCTTCTATCCTCATTCGTCGACATTACCCCAGCACAGACCAGACGGATAATGAGTCTTAATTAACAGTTTAGTGGTGGTGGCGTCGGGCTTAATTCTCAAGTTGAAGAGCACTACAGGATCTATACCTCGCCATAGTAGTTATCTCGATAACTCACATATGCACATAGTGTGTGATATCTCGCTAATTATACTGACTAATAAATGAACAGCCCCATTTGGTCAAGTAATGGTGGATATTGCGATACAATGGTAGGCTACAGAGATGAATGCTGCCGGTCTTTCTCTGTATTTACACTCGGATGTGAAGAACAATTTCATTGTTCAAAATCCAATCAGACCTGAATTGTAAACCGTTAGTGAGCAATATCGATAATCCATCGTGGCCCGACATACAACCAAGATGGTCGAATTATCGTTATGGTCTGTGGCCGTTTAAGGCCGTCACTTTCTACTCAACAGATTCGTATTTTGCCTCTCCATTACCGAAAATCACGATTTTTTTTTCCTTCCTCGCAACGATTTCTGACGAACTTTGAGCCGCCGTCGGTGTGTGTGTGCGTGTGTGAGCGAGAGGTCGCATATATGTATGGTCCGTATATGTATGTATGTGCTCCAATTGTGTTCCTGGATTTCTCCAAACAAATGACACCATAAACGTCATCGACGTCCGAATCAAAGCGTCCTCATGCAAATTAGAGGTGATTGAATTTTGGTTGTAATTGTTTCGGTATATATATCTATATGTATATGAAACCTCATAATAGTGAACAAGCTCGCTAGTCCTTTGTTTTTTAGCGAATCAATGTTCTAAGATCCTCAATACTTTGAATTATCAATATTGCAGAGATGATAATTCACTTTACCAGTGCGTTGAAATTCTTTACAATTTTTATTTTTGAATTACCATTATTCAGTGATCCACTTGCCGTAAGAGATGTATTTTTTGTCATGATAAATCGTTGTCCTCTTCAACGTCGAACACTTGACCGTGTGAAATCGGTTTTTAACGTGAACCGGTGCGATAATCCAATGTGTAATCTAGCAGGTCCCATCTAGGAGGGGGCGCTAGGCGAATCCAATAAGATCCAGTTCAGACAAGCGTGACATTGCACACTGAACTGTTTTTTTGTTGTATCCTCTATTTTGACCCCCCCGTGCTCACTGTTGTCCGGATCAAACGTGGACTCGAGGGGTTGTGATGTGCACGTGCGCCATCTCCACTCGACAATACTCAAAGTCGCCACCCCCCGCAGGCTAATAGTTGAGCATTAAATTTGTCAGTGATATTACGAGTGGGGTGGGCAACAATGAATGGAGCGGTATGATGGTAAATATAATGGTTGGCATTCGGCTATAGGTGGAAGGGGGACTCATCCTTCGCACGAATAAACCTCGTACGTGCATGATACTACGTACAAAGGTAAGGCTTTCACCCTCTTCCATCAGTTTTATTTGATAATTCATTCTTTGTCGAAGGTTTTCTATTCGCTCAAGGCTTTTTTGCAGATATTTTCAAGAGCGCACCACGTGTTTCAAGGAGCATGCCAAAGAAATTGGAAAAGCTAACATTTGGATCATCCTAAATTAATGGACATGGTTTTCGTGTCAAATTGCTCAGATTGGTCTTTGGTTTTTAACAAATTTTGAAAGGAAAATTGAATGACGTACGTAAAATTTGTTCAATGGTTTAAAATGTTGGAAATGCCTCTTAATTTTCGCGCTGGAACCAATAAGTTGCTCTAGGGAGATGTTAAAAAAAATCTTTCCCAGAAGCTATAAGTGTTATTGCATCAAATTAATCCTAGATAGAATCAAGCAACTTTCGCACGGTAGCTGCAGCGTAAAACTTTGTATCGTTCGGCCAATGCCTTTCGTGATGAGCCGGCAGTGGAAAAAACACGGGGACACAAGTGGGGTTGAATCACGTTTTTTGACAGATCAGCCAAAGAGTAGGGCCTCCTGTATTTCAACTGTATGCTCGGAGATCCCACGAACCTCGCGGCAAACCGCCACAAGGATCGTCGGGAATGTCGAAATAGCAAATTAGAAGATTCCACAGCGGACTGAACCAATCTTTTCACTCTCCTCTTACTTGTGGACATCGGCGCGTTCTAAATCGTCAACCACTTGGTGATTTTTGTGGGAAACTGCTTTTTAGTGCCACCTTTGGAACAACTATTATCCTTGTTTTCTGTTTCGTTAAGCTTCACCTCAATTTTATCTCTTTAAACTCCTGAATTAACAGAATATAATGGTGACCGGCCTTGAAAATCCCTTGTAAAAATTTCTACGGTCAATTTTTTTGGGAGAAAAAAAAATCTTAGAGACTCTGAAAAAAATTCATACTTTGGAAAAACATTTCAAGGCTTGGATAGAATTTTGGGGTTCAAGTATGAATATAAATATAAATACACAATAACCATAATTTAGGTGGAAAATTTTCCATTAGCATTTAAATTTTCAACGGACAAATTTATTTTCATTTCAAAAGAGGTAGTCCTGTATCTACAACTATTCGTCATAATCATAGAGAATTATTCAGAATTCGAATAGCATACTGTTTCTCCACCATTCACGCTGTTTTTTCAGCCTCCGCCTTAGCTAAAGTTTCTTTTTTCTCATCCTCTTGTTCCAAAAATTTGTCCCACTTGTCGAGTCTTGCCTCAATCTCAGCATCGGTTTCAGTAATTCTGGAAGATAAAAAAATTGGTCATAATTGATTGAATTTTGGGTTTATTTCGAAGGGACTTGCAAAAGAATACTTGAGATCCAAACGAAGATTGAAAACAAAAATGCAATGACCAATGGTTTTTTTGCAAAAAATTCCGTCTAGGAAAATCCAAACTAGCAGTTTGTCCCTTTCAACATGTTTAGCCATGAAATTATTAGCATTGATTGAACAACAAACGTCGGTCTTCTCCATGTAATTTCGATAAAAAAATAATTTATCCACTGTCGGTGAAGCAGGCTTTACACTGGACAGGAAGAGTGTCAGGTTATCAACTGTCGCTTGTGTGTATCAACCAAGGTGTTAGCCCAATTTAATCAACAAATAAATATTCTAGTTAGAATGTAATAAATGGGAGGACCATTGGCCTAAACGGTCGTCAGCAATGTTGAGATTTGGAAAACAAAAACAGTAAAGGAATCTTGGTCGAGTTGTTTCCTGGTCAGAAAATCCTCCACATATGAAATGTTATATGTAGGGAGCTGCAGGCCCAGGAAGAACAGAGAGATCTCTCTCCTATTCCTGTCCAAAACTGTTCAAGACTAGCTGTCAGATGGTAAAATTCGATCACCCGGCTGGCTGATACGAAGAAGTGTTAGTTGGTAAGCTGTATCTTCCCTTAATATTCATGCGCCTCCATCAAACGATCAATTACTAGCTATCGGTAAAGAAGAGCCCTTACTTGTACTTCGTCTGACCATCCCAGATTTCCGCAGTAAGTTTTCGTTGACCAAACCAACGACCATTCAACAATTGTATGCAAGCCTGCGCCTCCTCCGGTTCGCGGAACGTTACCTGAGCAACACCATCAGGATGTCTCTGCAATAAAAATCATAATGAAGTCTATAAATCAATACGGCATGTAATAAAACGATGATGCAACGAGTTTCAATTATGCAAATTTGCGATTGAGCAATGATGCATCGGGTGAGATCCTTAATTCGTTCATTGTTATAGCAATTGTTGATTGTCCCAAGCACTTGTCGACCAATGTTATGGATTTAGGACAGCCGCCTAACTTCGAACTGTAATCTCCACAGAAACAAGGCCGCGAACATAAAAAGGACAATGAACAAAACTTGACGATTTTTTGTGAGATGCAAATAAATCAGCCAAGAGGGGTGACCTATCCCCATAAATTCGTCTCGGCACCACACCCAACCATGTTGCGCGTTACCCGTGAATCTCTTCAATGTCAAAGTGAATTCTCGTTCTACGTTTTACTCCCTTCCTTTACCCGTGTCTCATCGTGCGCGAACGAAAAATAGAGTTCCATGAAGCCATTTAAATTTCGCTCTCCTTTGCCCAATAAACAAATGTACCTAATTTAATGCGGGTTACCTCAGTTCTGATGGTTCTTCGCGCCGCCCTTCTCGCACTGCTCAACTGGAGAAAGTGTTTTTTAGAATTTTCGATGCAGTTAGCTGATAGATCTTGACTAATTACAATATGTTACACCTTGACTCCCTTCTTTTTTTTTTAAACTTTTTCAACCCAAAACGACTAGAATATTTTTTTTGTTCTTGAGCTGAATAAGTTGCTCCTCTAATGTATGAAAAAGTTAATACCCTAAAAGTTGGAAAATTCAGAGTAGTCGGCTCTCAAATTAAGATCATGAGACATAAAACAAAACTTTGTTTTCTTTGGACGTTTCTGTGAGTCATTACAACGCGAGAAATTATTCATCTTGGTAGATGCAAACAACACAATTTGATCATCGGCTTAATTAGAAGAATAAGGTAAATTTACATAGAAATTGAGATGAAATACTGCGAGTTGACTACTAAGCAAAACGACAAGTACATGTGGGCTTGCCAATTTCCCTACGACCCAGTGCATAAAGAGTAATTTAAGTATGACGCGTGACTCCCTGAATAAGTTTTTTACGAGTCTTGAGTTTTCTTTTAACTGAAGTGATAAACTGGGTGCCTGCTCAAATTACAAATATCCCTATTGAGTCATATTTTCCTGTCTCTTCGAAGCACACAATAGTTCAGCTGTTTTGGAGAATTTTACGGCTCAAGATTTCTGGTATCGAAACGGGCTCGCAATGAAATGGCAATAACATCTTTTAACACAGATAACTTACATCATAAATTGTGACCTTTCTCACATCCCCACATTTATTACATTCAGAGCGTATGTCTTGCTGATACTCAAGAAGAAGTGCAACATCCTTATCGAAGTCTTCGGGAGTGAACAAGTTCTTTATAATGACGACGCGCTCGCACTTCATCGGCTCACCCGGCAAACGATCCGGTCGCCAATCGAACAACCTGCAAATAACATCATGATCATCATTGTGGCATGGTCAAGTTAAGTTACATACAAGCGTGTTTGCACCAGCAGACACGAGGCTTCAGCGTGATATCACAAAACACTAAGTACCCATAAATTATTCGAGGCATATTTTCTTACGCATGTGTACTATAATTCATCTGCAAATGAATGCAATGCGAAGCAAATGGATTGTGCATGTGATCCATGGGGGTCGCACAAGAAACTTCCCAATTTGTAACTCCTCGAGGATCATTCCCTTTGAAAGCGGTTTGAAAATGTTAGAAACACCTTGCTTTCTTTTTCAAGGATCTCCTCACCTCCAGAAATCAGAGTTCTGAACACTTCATCGTGAGTAGATCATTGTTTCACTGAGCCATTGACAGCATTGATGTAAGATTTCTCATTTGATATAATCGAAATATAAAAATCTTTGTGTTGTCGCTCCTGACAACCGCGCACGATAATCTTCTAAGAACCTCATCATTAATAGTAGTTAGCTGTCTAATACCCTTATAATCATTTCATCGGGGCATTAGCATAATTTCAACGACTCGGGCGATAGATCGAGAGCATGGATGTGACCGATACGTCATGGCGCATTCATATATATACACATACAATTTCTATCACGCATCATGAACGCTGATTGATATGTCAGAAGATTGGTCGCGAATGATCGTAATAATAGCAGAGTAATCACGTAACCTCATAATCAATCATTATATCGTCGATGAGTGTTTCAGCTGCAGATAAACGATTAAGTGCGGAAATGGGCTCGCATAACTGTGTTATTTGCTAAATGCAATTAATTTACCCGCAAATGCAGAAGTATTGTGATGAATTCACGAGCGTACGTGAGCGGCCAAAGAAAGTATGATTTTTTTCATAAGCAATGCTTCTTCCACTTCTCACTGGCGTCTGGTCATTATGCAAATGCTGGCATGTATGCAGAAGCCATTCCATTTCTTTTGTACATGATATTACACGTGATAAATCATCAGTTGATCGCCCACATGAAGCAATTTAATCCCTCAAATGGGCATCAACCAGTCTGATGACTCAAATATTTTTCCAGTGATTTATTAGACCAAATCCTCTGGTCTACTTTTTTCTACTCGCAGTATTTATTTTTGGTCAGCCTTCCCCCCGCGCCCCCTCCGCGAAAATGTTTTTTTTATGTTAGTAAAAATTTTGGAATCATTTATTTGAAAGAATTTGTCACTGGAGATGGAGTGAATAGTGCTGATGGGAAGACCAGACTATTCAGAAGTGCTTCAGGTTTGTCAGAAACGTTGGAACCAGGCAGAGTGTCCTGGATAATTGTGAAAGTCGCTATAAAGTTCTGGACCATTTTAAACGATTTCAGATGGATGCAAATTGTAGAAGCAATTGTCTTTTTTGTACATGGTATTACACACTATGTACAATCCACTTATCGCCCACATGAAGTGTTTTAATCCCACAAATGGGCATCACTCCGATGACTCAAATGTTTTTCGAGTGATTTATTGGACCAAATTCAGCCCGACTGTCCGTAACGCGGACATGATTACCATATTCCCACAGTGGGATGAGATATTACAAAGCTTGTTGAGATCAAAGTTGAAGGGCGAAAATCAACGGACCCTGTGTGATCTACCGACAGTGCTATTTTACATCGGCGAAACTCCTTGTCGATTGCATCTCCAAACAAACAAATGGCTTTCCCAGGAATACTCTACGGTCAGCCAGCATTAGCAATTCTAGCCAGAAGGCAGATCTCCCGACGTGCAGTCTCCTGCTTGAAGAAATGCAACGTAAGGTTTCAAAGGAGAGAAAAAAAGTTCATCCAGATAGTGGCTTTTCCCTGCGGAAACTCGAGTAAACGTAAGCTCTGCAATTTCAGAAGTCTTCAAAAAAATTGATGGGGAGAATTTGAGGTTGAGTGGTTGGTTAGATGGAATAAATTGGGGACTCTATGATTGATGAATAATTTCCGTACAGTATTCTTTGATCAATTCACTTCTGCCTACGAACACACAGATATCAAGCAGTTCTTTCACTGTATACAAACCATAAAATCACAGGAAAACCGACGGAGATATTTCCGACAAAGGAATTTTGGACTGTCACCAAGAGCGGGTCAGTGTACGTTTCTCTAGAAGTACCTTCATTCATTATCCTCCAAGTTCGAATTGAGAGCATGAATGGAGAAAGTTCTCATATAACCCTCAGGTCATTGAGAATTTTGGAGCGCTTACCGCAAGCGTAATGAATCACACTTTATTGCTGGATTATTGCGCTTGTCTTCTTTGGTTTGCAACTCGGAAATTTAACTGTGGCCTCACGGCGAGTTTTCCCCCCAGCCCCATGCAGGGACGGAAATTCCAAGGTTATTCTTGTACTTAATTATCCGCAATGCCTTGCACTAGAGAAATCGTTGTGGAATGCCGTTATTGGTAAGAAGTTACTGGTTATTATCCGTGTCACTTGCTTTTATGTAGCGATAATCGCCACCAAGATGAATCTATCAGGGAGAAATCGGCGTCTTCAATATGTTTTCATCCTTTGATTTTTGCTATTCGTTAATCAGGAATGGAAGGAGCAGGTGGATGCCAGGGAAATCAGTGGTCCCGTGCTTCTGGCAAATAGGTAATACCCCTATTTGCAATACTTCCTGAAAAAATAACCTGAACTAATGACGAGCATCTTCTGGCGGAAGACGAACATCATTACCACCGAAAAGGTAGTATTGCATCTTCAAACTTCATTAGCTAATTACGTGTCAACTCAATTAATTTTTCAAAATGATATTGAAGAGAAATTATGCTGCAATTGATCAAGCCCTGAAACCGTAGCACTTTCGCAAAAGACCACACGATATGCACCACACTGTCACAAAATATGATTAATGTTCACGAATTGATGCAGCCCAACCTGATTGCTGGTCAGCGGGCCTTCGCCGGGGAGAGCATGAAAAACAAGTGAAGATAAATAATGCCAGTGCAGCAACTGATCAATCGAATTAAGAAAAAAATACATAATGCATCTGGAAGCGTCTTTTGAAATGATTGATAACATTGCGAATCCTTTTATAAATTGCGTAAGACACCGCAACTCAATATGTATAATACTGGAGGATATTCTCAATTTCACAGGCATCAGGAGAAATAGGCTTAGTCGACAGCTTGCACTTGTACCTTTTTACTCTACGACTTGTGAAAAACGGTCGGAAGAAAGGAGGATCCAATAACAGCCTTAACGAAACGGAATAATGTTCGCTCAATTGAGCAAACAGCTGAACCCGCTTACAAGACCACACGTCATGCACTTCACTGCCACAGAATATGATTAATATTCCCGAATTGACGCAGCCAAACCTGATTGTTGGTCAGCCCACCTCCGTTAAGCGGAACATGAGAAACAAGTGAAGATAAGTAATTAGACGGGCGCAGTCGACTGAGCAAATAAATTGGGAGGCGTGTGCATACCACGCGATGCACTTTTCATGATGCGTTCTCTTTTCCTGTGGTCGAGCATAAACCGACCCACCAGTGTTTCTGGCCGTGCAAGCGCAAGACCTCGCACGTGAGACTTGTGGAAGGTATAAGAGGCATTTCAAGAACGGCGGCACGAGAATAAGGCGAGGAAGGAAAAAAAAAGACAAAACTACTGCTTGAGGATTTGCAAGTATGGGGCATAGTCTAATGCACAGCTGCTTTTGCCGACCACCGCCAAGCAGTCTGGTTGAGAGCATGATCATTACACTCGTGAGGCCAGACTCATGCAAAAACGCTCCTCCACACGCAAGACATACGGAAATTCAGTGGGAAGAACCATCCCGCCTGTCAACAACATTCAAGCGGAGAGAGACTTGCCAAATTGTTGTGATGATTTCAAGGTTCAAGAATTTCCGCGGAAAGATTTACTGGGGTTTCAATGCAAACACGGTACGGCGCTGTGCATTTTTTTGGACTCCGTCAAACCTGATCGCTTCTGGTTCGCTTTCCTCTCAGATCTCCAGCTGCACCATCGCTTGCACCGATTCCACACATGGAACATCACATGCTAAATCCGTCACCCGTGGCAGGACCAAGGTATATATTTTGTAATGATGTAAATATTTTTTAACTTCCCGATCTAGGGAAGTTATAGTAATGATCCCGATAACAAAGTCTCCCAGAAATCGAAAATCTTTACTTTTCTCAAAAAAGTCAAATTAATTTTTTTCGATTTTGGCCAAAGTTAACATTGGGACCTTATGGCGAGGCAGACTTAAATTTTCAACTTCGAGGTCTAGGGAAGTTATTGCAATAACTCGAAAAATAAAAAGTGAATTGAATCGTCGGGAATACGACGACTTGTTTTTTTATACAGACTGACCCGGGTGAGGAGCAATTGAATTTGAAGAATTAAAAAATTGATGGCCGGATGTTGATGAGCGTGCCACTGGCATTTTCCCTCAAGCTTGCCATTAAAATTGAACTACAAAAATTGACCGCGAAATGGCCCAGAAAAAGACCGAGAACATAAATTCGAGACGAAGCGATTAGCACAAATACCTGACATTAGTACTTACTTTTCCTGTATCTTCTTCTGCTTATTCTTATAGTTCTTCTTGCGCTTGGGTTTCAGGGTTGGATCATATTGACCTTTTAGCTGGAACTTAGCACGCTGAATGGAGATTGTTTTGCCACGCATTTGGGAGCCATCCAAAAGCTTCAGCGCCAGATCAACGGACTCAACCTGAAGAACAAAAATCATAATTGTAAGGGCTATTTTCAGTTAATGGAAAGCTCGCAGGGGTTATGTCAAGTCAGATATCTTGAACAGCCTACAATATGAACGAATTCTATGTGTAAGTCTTTTGAAGAGAATACCCATTTCGCTGTCCAACCTCGTTATCCCTTCATAATTGAGGCACGGGTAGAAGAGCCGTTTCAAATTACCATACTGACATGTAGGTGAAATACATCACAAGGCTTTGATTATGAGGAAGCGTTTAATCTTATGAAACTTGGTAACGAGGTATTGCGGAAACAAGTGTCGATGCACTGGTTGCCACTTCCGAAATTTGGTCTAATTGCTATCAGCTCCACGGATTACACATCAAATCGAAATTTTATGTTTATAATAAATATTTAGGCTTTGCTAAACCAGAAAACAACTAAACTGCAAATGCAGTTCCTGATAATTTCGCAACGTTTTTGTTCCGAAAGTTGGGATTGTTTTTTTCGGTCCGCTCAAAATTTTCCATTGTCCCTCTATATTTTACCTACTTTCCCACCGGTCACACTCCACCGAATTCATTCGCACTTGGCATAGGCGGCGCGGTCGCTGGGGAGTGAAGTAATTAACACGCACTGGGCGAAAAAAAAAATCGGCGCTCAATGGGGCGCGCTTCCCGAGTCCATTGTAGCGAACACGTTCCATTATTTCTGCTCGTCCATTCTCGCTGCCGTCCGCAGTTCTTTCTCATCAAACCCCCAAACTCAATGTTTTCCCAATTAATAAACTCCCACCACCTCAGGAACTACAATCGCTCATTATAGTTCGGATGGCAAGAGAGAGATATAAAACATTCTCCTTTCATTTTCTTATCCCGATTCGAAACATGTGACCTCATTTTATAACTACCTTATCAAGCCTTGTTCCAGGTCTGAATGCTTAAAACCATTATAATGCAGTCAGTATCGAAACATAGTCATCACAGAGAAGGATGGTAAAAATGGTGCAATGTTTAGCAAAAAATTAGCTCCATCTCGTTCGCTTATCTAAAACAAATTTCGGATATGAGTTAACTTATCTCCTTTCTGCACCTCACCACAGATTTGTTCTCGGATATCCGATAACAGTCATTGTGCATTCGCGTAGGTGTATCCCTATACCATCAACTCAGGCCAACGAGAAGGAAGCAAAAATGTTCCGGAAGAATCGGGTTTTTCAGGCGAAAAATACAAAACACTGCACATCCTGGAGCGCGGGTGTGCCGTCTACTGCGTGGGCTCATTCAAATCACTATACGAAATTCTCTTTTTCCGTCCCCCCTCTTCGCTAAATCCCCGGTTGTTCTACTCGAGAAAAATGTTAAAATCCCCCCACACATCCTCAGCGTGGGCCCAGCACATTGTTGAACGCTCCAAGCTCAACAACTCCGATAAATTTCCAAGTTTTTTCCTCGGCCGAGGTGAGAAGCGTAGTTCAAGTTCATATGAGTAAAACTTGGCGAATAAATTATTTCGTTTGATCTTTACAAACTAATTTCCATTATCTCGAGCGCTGGCGAACCCCAGGGGGAAAACTTTCAGTTGGTTTTTGATTGGCTTTTATGAAAACCCAAAACTTTTATGGAAAATTTCATGTCAATATCTCGATTTGAGAATTCGAATATTCAAATTGTTCCTTCACAAAATACTTGAAAAGAACTCTTCACCAAAAATGTAGGACCTTTCGTTCTCAATTGAGAACATCACTCTCAATTTTCGGGCAATTACAATAACTTTTCTCCTATCGGGAAGTTAAAGGAACGGGATGTGGGTGTAACCCTCTGCGGGTAGGTCAATATCTTTTTTATTATTACTACTTTCAATTTTCAGGCTGATTACAATAACTTCCCCAGATTGGGATGTTAACAAGTGCAGCCATAACTTGTACAAGCATTTACAATTGATGGGCCTTATCTCCAGAATAAAGTAAAGTGTGGTGCAGGAAAACGAGGCCATGAGGAGTGCTGTAGATTTAAAAAAAATGGACAATGAAAAATAATGTACGCCGTGTGCGAGAACTACCACGATTACGTCATGAGCCGAGGCCGACGGCGCCTGCACATTTAGGCATTCGTCACTCCGCACACGTTCCCATTCTCTCTGCACAGAGCCCCCGCTACATTGTGAATTTCTCGTGAATTCTATGGTACCAAACTAACGTAGACACTTCCTTAACATTTATGCTTATCTCTCGGGCGCAAGTTTATCCAGCGAAACGACACATGCGGGACACCCTCGTGAAAACAGTAAACAGTGGGAATGCTTCTTACGGCTCGTTGATATGGACTAGTCTGGGATGCCAGGTTGTCTTCCGAGAAAATTCGCCTTGTGAATAATTTACTTGTATCGAGGAAAAAACGATGTTCAGGGAATCATACAGAGCACGTACAGCTACAATGTGCAAAGAGATCTATCGTATTTTACAAAATTTTCAATTTTCAAAAATTCTTTCTTATCAAATTTGGTAAAAAAAATTGTCGTAGGGTCCAGGTTGTCTTCCAGGAGAATTTAAATCGTAAATAATTTCTGTATTTCCTGAAACAACTGTATTTAGGGAATCATAGCGATACCCAGAAGAATGGACTAGAAATTCAAAAATTGCATCGCGATGCACATCTCAAGGAACCATTAAGAAATTCTTTGAGTATAAACATTCCAACTCGAGTCTCTCACTCCTCACTTGACCTATATAACGACAGGATTAGCGCAGAGTGGCGCTATGATGTCATTCATTTGTCAGTTATTTCCCAACTAGCGCCATAAAGCGTGCAAAAAGGCCTCTTTGAATCGGTAACGAATCAATTTCCCTGCAAAACCGTGACTCAATGAATGGGTAAATCAAGCATGAAGCAATGCAGAATACCGCACGAGTCCAACGAGTTAACTATTCATATTTGTCCTTCAAATCATCTGATTATCCTTTAAAAAGCACACCCCATGTATTACCATAATTATTCCATTGTCATAAAGGTGTCATTTCTATATTTGTCATATCGCGTAAGTTTACTTGTAAAAAAATATACATTGTACACCGTTGATTCATTCTAATTATTGACTTACACATACATGGAGATCGTCGTAAAGACCCGGTAACTAAAAAATTTTTATGGAATGTCCATATTTCTTGAGGATTTACATCATCCTGACACGCATTCAACGAGATGATTTCTTTTCTCCGTTCCTGTCGCCTTCGCCTCGGTAACTGCCATCAGGCACTTCTTCAAAACGGCTTGGCTGATTTTCGCTATTGATACTATCGTATTTCTAGACAGGGTGAATCTCCAGAAACCCCTGTGCTTCGATGGCCGGCGCCTGTGGAACCCCCTCCCCCGCTTCGGATTCGGTTCCCATCCGGCCAAGCGTTCTGAATTTATGAGTACCGCCGGAACTTCACCCAGAATATCTCTGCTATCGGTCGGAACCCATAAGAAAGTGCGTGTGTGTCACACCACAGCGATTGAATTTGTTTCATAGTCTAGAGTAATGAATTCCCCAGAAAGAGAATAATTAAAATGGGACAAGAACATAATAATAAAGTACACCCTTCATGTAAAGTACACCCTTCATGTAGATCGGATTTATCTTTACAGAATTATTCAGGTTGACGGAATCGACTCTGTACCGTTGCATCTCATATGCTAAACGATAAATGAAGACTATACAATTCCAAACAAAATACAACTCAACTGGATGTAGTCCGCTGGGATCGATCCTGGGTCAGTTACCAGAGCGTGACCTAGAAAAAATATTGCCAAAAAATTGTTCCGTGGAAAAAATGTCTAAACAATGATTCCCTGGAGAAATTGCTTCGGAAGAAAATATCTGTTTTTCGCGTTTTTTTTCAATATCACCACGTTTGACCTTCGCTTAACACTAAGACTTGATCTGTTGATATCTATGGTCGTGACAGCATAGACATTAATTTGAAGAATGTGTCTAATCCGCTCCCTCTCTAATTTATTCAACGGTGACGTCTTCATTTTTCTGTTGAGCGACAATATGTGCCAATTTTCATGTATTAATTTCGACAAAATGGGTATTTCTTTTCAGAAATTTCCCTCCCGATTTTTTTTCATCAAATCAATATTGTTTCCTCAATTATAAAATTCCCTGACCCGAGAATTCTGTCGATGCAAAAAATGGAAATTGAATTAATAGATTTCCTGTCTCAACATTATAGGTAAATTGGCAATCAAATAATTGATATTTCTCTAATTAAAGTGGACCACCTGGAATTTCAGTTATTCTCGTCATGAAAATGCTGAGTTAAATCTAAAACGCCAGCACTAATTCCTCACGAATGTAAATCAATTAGGGCAGCGTCCAGTGGTTATCAGGCGACATCTGATATTTTAATCAAGTCCATTAGTACCGGCTCCATTCCCTGTGATACACTTTATCAGCACTAGCGCAATCCCAGCGACATTAAAGCGGAGATATTTCCCTGCGGGTATGGCCAACCCATGAAACTTTCAGATATTTTCCATGATTTTCACGGTACTAATAGAAATCAGCAAGCCTTTTAGAGGGGAAAAATTGTGCAGTTGGATTACAAATTTTATGTCTAGAAAAGCGTCTACGGTCCAATAAAAAAATTCCCTGATTTTTTTCAATATTCTTTTTTGGCAAAAGAAGCCCAAGAAAGTCTTAGAAATGTTTGCAAATCAATCTGAAAAAAATCCGAAAAGAAGTTACTGGAAAAACTTGAGAAAAATCTTGGAACTATTTAGGAAACTTTATCAGAAAGCAGATTGAATTGTTGAAGAGTGGGTCACATGGCAATGCATATTTTAGTGCTATATGAAACTGATCGATCAGAAGTTTTGTGGAAACTCCATACTTTTTATTCGGTGAATTTAACGGAAAATTGTCCCCAGAACGACAATATTTCAATGCTTTCGCAGCATTTCTTTTCAATGTGCTGCCCCTCTGTGTATGTGGAATTTCTAGACTGCCTTAACAAACCAATTGAGGAAAAAATCTTCAGAAAAATCTTTGAAAATTTGCGGAGAATATTTCAAATATTCAGACAGAAGATGAAAAAGACTTATAAAAGTCAATTGCAAAGAAAAAATTGAATGAACGATAGGTGGGTCACAGATTCGTGAATATTTTAGTTCTATAGGAAGCTGATCGATCGCAAAAATGGTTGCTCGACAATTTTTGACTGGTAAAATTCAGATGGAAATTGCCAACAGAACCACCACATTCATCCACGATTACAGCAATTTCTTCTCTTGCACACATTGAGCCACGCGCTGGGGTGTAGAGTGATTGCCAGTTGAATTAACAAGCGCGTTGATACATAATTTAAAGAAAAATCTTGGACAATTGGGGAAAACCACGACAGTATAAAAGAAAAAGTTTATGAAAAGGTACTGAAATAGTCGGACCATCGATTGGGTGGGTCGCCAATTCATATATATATTCCAGTGTCATATGCGATGGATTGATCACAAAATTCACAAGCAAACACAATTACCACAATTAGCTAGTCGAAGAAATTGTCCGAATCAAATTTTTTGATTTCCACCGCTAAATCATTGGTTAAACCCATAAAGGCTCACACATCACGTTTATCACGCGGAAAATTAAAAAAAATTATCAACCAGGTCTCCCACATTTTCCAACGGCTGCAGCAATTTTTTCTTTAAAAAAAAATATGTACTACTCCCTGGGGTGTATATGGAGATTGCAGGTCAAATCAACAAGCCAATTTGCTCGTCAACGCTACGCCCTGTAATCATCAAATGCCCCCGGCCTGTGTTTTATGGCTTGATCCGGAAGTCGGAATTTGTGAATTATTTCCCGGGAATCGGCAGCCACTATTCGACGTCTTTATGGGTTAACGATCCGTCTCCACCGTTTGACGGGAATATGGGCTTGACCCGGCTCGGCCCACTGGCGCCTGTTTATTGTCATAAAGATTTGACGCTCATGTGCCGACTGGCAGTTCTTTCACTCACCTATTTATTATTTACTCCCGCAAGTTTATCCTCGCCTTTCAAACCGGGAATAGACGCTGATGTAGAGTAGGTCTATCGTAATACATTTTAGGTTGTTATGCTTCATGTTCATATGGCACGATTCAAAGAATTCTCGGTTACATTCGAGAGCATAAATAAAAGAGCCGTAAACATGTGCGAGAAGCATTTCATCTCATAATATTTGCTTATTGCTAATTTTCCCCATCGACAAACACTGCTGATTGAGGAACAAATAATATCAAAAACGAAATGTGAATCATTGATGATTTGTTGACTTTCCGCTTGCCGGCAAGTTATTGTAATGCTCCAGTAATCCATGTTCATTTCCTGTGATCAGTATTTTGAGAATGACCACCTGATCCCCAAATGATCTCTTTGGTGGCTGAGCTATACGTAGAGAATCTGGGATCTTTGACCTGGGACACTCTATCCACTACCTGGTACATCGTTTAAAAAGTGTGGATCACAATATGACAATTGTGATTCAAGATGTTGAAAATTCAGATCTACTTTGCTGAAAATCGTGATTCACCTTTTGTTGATGATAAATTAAGCTATCAGAATTACGAATCACGGTGGTATGACCGCGAATCGCGATGTGATTATCGCAAATTACGAATTTATTATCGCGAATCACGATTCCATTATCACAAATCGTGATGCTATTTTCTGTATGTAGTACTGCTGGATAAACGATCCATTCATATCCTAAGACAGCTGAAAAACATCCGCAAACTTGAGAATTCAAGCGCTTTTCCTGAATTATAGCCCATTTTGTTTCCCTTGATTCGATGAGAATAGGCTGACGAGAGAACATCAAACACGAGCAATGCGAAGTTGAGCTATGTGAGCTCGTGAAATGAATCATCCAACAGACCACCCGCATTATCAACCCCGGAGGATTCTAAATTACCGTAATTATTTTTCCTCTAGGCAAATGGCGGTTAAAAGCGTGCAATAGATGATTTTAATGCAAAGTACCGATTTAATGAGAATACTCTACGCAGGCTTTAGTTTCAATGTAGAAATACTAGGAATTCAACAACGTCATTTATTTATAAAAAAAATAACAGAATAATTAATTTGGTACGGACTGTCAAATTTAATTACCAAATCTTATAATTCAAAACTTTCTGGATTTAATAAAAATAGCACAATTGCATATGTGTCCCTATGTGTGCAAAGTTTAGGGATGGAAAATTAATATTTCAAAATTGAAACAACAATTTTCTTTTGCTAATTCAGGTTGTGTCTGTTAAATCATCCTTATGTAATATTCCAATAAATAGCAGTCTGATAGTGAGGGCTGTGATAAATTTTTCCGATGTATATATATCATGTTTTTATCTCCTTTAATGAACGACCACCCATGGTATTCCCTATTCTCGGATCGACTGAAAGCAGTTTTGCGTAACGTACGACAGGTTGATGTTCGAAATAAGATCCTAAGGCTGTAAAAGCTGCACGTAGACAAAAAATCAATACAAATTATGAGAAAAGTCGCGTAATTTGCGAGAGAATCGTAAGTCAGTCACAAATTACGGAACGAACTTGAATTTTTGTATCATGTCACAGACAAATTAGTGAACCACTTTCCGCTCGGAAATTGCGTAAAGTTTCTGGTGATTTTTATTGATTTTTTCTCCTCGTATATTTCATGAAATTATTGGAAAATAAAAGGAATGTGAACCCTTTAGGGGTTGAACCAATAACGTCTTATTGGGCTCCCCGAAGAACTCGATGACCTCGTTACAACCCTGGGTCAACCTCACAACCCACCAGTTTCGTTTTTTAATTCTCGATATCGAACTGTGCTAATGAGTCATCAGAATCAAAGAAAAGATATGACGGGTGCACGATTGAAGACGAAATAAATCGGCTCTAAGCAAATACGCTAAACAAATACCGTTGCGGCCCGATGAAATTGCGCAACCACGGGAATACATGAGCGTGTGGGGAAACTGTAAAATCTGCCGATTCCACGAACGCAAAAGGAAGGATTCAAATACTTTCTGTTCCTTAAGAAAAATGAGCCAATTTTTTTGAGTATCTAAAACAGATGTGTTGTCCATAATAACTCCATGAATTGTAAATAAACTCCTCATTAAGTTGACTTGTTTTTGCTTAGACCTAAATTTTCCAAAAAATTTGGGTGCTTTGCTCAATTTTAATTTGACCATGTATAAATGTCTTAATTATGTTTAATTCCCAGTTCATACAAATCTCAAATTAACACAATCATCAATGTAGATTTACTGTTACTACACCATAAATGTTAATTGACATTTATATTTATTGACAGCTCATTTCGCGGTAAAACACGTCTCAATAACCGGTTAATTACTGCCATTGAAGAGCTCATTACACATGCTAAATCATATTAATTGACGATGCAGGTGTTGGTGTGCAATACGAATGAATATATTTTCACTGTCCATTTAATCAATCAGCCAAGTCGCCACAATGTGCTAACATTTTGAACTTTCGGTCAATTACTCAATTCCCGCGGCACCGTTAATTACCTTCTCAAATAAAGAGCCTGTGACGATACATATTAATCAAGTAGGCAAAAAAATCTGACGAAAAAACTGTTTTGTTCTTGAATAATGATACAAAGTCTGTAGTTATGAAGTTTCTAAAATAAAAAAAAATGAAAAATGTAAGAAAAAAAGTGAGTTGCGATAACAACCACATGCCTAAATATTTTTAATTCCACCTAAAAATTATCGAGCGTTCCAATCGCCACCAATGTATCATGTCGTCAAGTCTTCACTAAATAAAAATTGCCCAACTGTGTAATTTGGCTTTATTGAGCAGTTTGTTCGCATTAGTTGATACGACTTGTGTTCGAGATAAGTGAAATAATACCCCACAATCAAAAACCGCTTGGGGTATAAATAATTACGCATAAATCACCGATCTGGCGTTCAACATTCACCTGCAGTTCCACGTTCAGACATATTCCAAGTATTCTATCGGTTTTCTACAACAAATCACCGCAATTTGGATTGTCAATTTTAGCGGGGGCTCACTGTGGAATGTAGTTTGAAAGGAATTTCTGATAACGCGACATGTGCTACACTTGTTGAATACAAATATATAGTATTGACATTTTATGCATACGAGAAGTGAGTTTTTCGGTAAAATCCGTGAGGGAAGAGAAAAGTGTGCACACGGAGAGACAAAAAAAAATAATTTCACAGATGTTAGAGATATTACGTGGGTGTGACTATGTATATATGTAATAAAAGTCTTGCCTGAATGACTTTTTACGCACAAAATATTCGATCGATATGGTGGATGATGTGGTCGATGCGTCTTCAGGAAGTCTAGAGATCATTAGCTTGAATAAAATGGGTCATGTGCTTTTTCTACTTAAAAAAAGTCAGGGTTTGGTCCCGCATAACTGGCTGATTATTTTTTGCAGCTCTATTCTGTGACCGTTCTTTCCGTGTATCATTTCATCGAACAGGAATTGATGTGACAATTGAATTTTGGCAAAATGCCACGCGGTGGACCGATGATAGATGGCCTTCAAGCGTATGTTCAAGGCCCAAGACAATTGGCCCAATACATAATTAATTATGGCTTCACACTACAGGTACACGAATTATTTCGCTCAACCCAGATGTGAACTCACCGGGGACCCGACTTCTCAACTAATTAAACTTCACCTAGCGGCATTTCAACTGAAATATTAATGATATTTTGGGTTCTATATTCTCGCTATAACAGTGAGTTTTTGGAGTACATTGTATAATGTGTGCCAATAGGGGTAATTATAGTCTGATCTCCAAGGGGGAATCAATGCGTTATGGATAAAATATAATAGTAAATAACCCAGAGACTTTGTAAAACTTCATTTCTATCATTTTTTTCTGTACTCCATTTGCTTGAATACACCGAAGTACATCTTCAACTTTGTGACTTCACAGCAGATAGTAAACTCATGGCCCTTGTACTTTGACATCAAATTCCCTGAGAAGAAACGCACTCCTTGAAGACTCTTCTACCATCTGTATATTTACGCAAGATTTCAACGAACCAATCAAATTCGTAGTCTATGGTGAATCCAGGTGATCGCTGCAAAATTATCTCTCATTTTGTATGGATGAAAAAAAATATATGAAAAAAAAAATTTTTGATACTTAATTTTGGAAAGACAGCGGAAAAGGAGATCCAATTCTGTGACAAAACAGTCCCGATTCAAAGATAATATAGTTCCGATCGGAAGATGAAATATCACTAAATTGGGAGTGAACATGTCTGCTCATATAGGCGCTATCTCAATTCCCTTTTTTACTAATTATCAATAAAATGAATTTTGAACAAGTTCGAAACAAAATTGTAAACAGCTTTGAACGACTTTATTATGTAATGACCTCATTTATGAATCCATAAAGTTGAAACTTTCGTGTGTGTGTGTGTGTGTCCTTCTATTAGGTCTGATGAAATTTACATATGTGCTGCGATTTTATTGTCCTTCTCTCAAGTGTATTTTGAAACATCTCATATACCCACCACGATGCTGCAGAAGATGTATGTGTTGCAGCAAATTGCGCTTACTCCGTAATTTGTTAAATCGTGGCCTGAAAATATGGCAACAAGTGCTCAAAACATGCTTGCTATTACGTTTAAGCTCAAAGAGAAATAACAAAAATAGTAATAAAATTACTAACAACCACAAATATTGAACAAATTTATGTTGCAAAAATACTTGCGATGATATTACATGTACATAATCTTTGTCAAGTCTATCTCATACAATTGAATGGGAAAACTCAACGGTCCGACGACATATGGAAATTACTACTTCAACTTGAATCTCCTCCCCCCCCCCCCCCCAATTTGGGGAAAACCGAAATGACTAACGTGACTATCTCGGAGATTGAATTCGATAAATTGGGCCCCTCTCATATGCTACATTTAACTTTATAAGAACATCGAGCTAGTTCAAACGCTGCATGGGCGATTGAAGAGAGGACAAGTATGACCCAGAGGATTGCAATCGTAAGCTCATGGATCAATTACCAACGAACGCGATCGATATCCCAGATGAACACGTTTTTCTCGGCTTATTAATACGGTCGATGCACTCAGACACTGAGTAACTTCACAGTTGTGGCCTCCGAGAGTGACTACTAGGGCACCCCACGTGGTAACAGCTATTGGTT
This sequence comes from Asobara japonica, assembly GCA_026005395.1. NCBI lineage: Eukaryota > Metazoa > Arthropoda > Insecta > Hymenoptera > Braconidae > Asobara > Asobara japonica. Next base: position 345,187 of record BQMI01000560.1, on the reverse strand, counting down.
TCATCTTCTTGCAAAAATTTCAAAATTTTCCATTTTCAGGCACTTTTAAAAAAAATGTTAAATTCTTAAAAATATGGAAAAAAATGAAAGTTGCACATGGAAAGCCCTCAAAAAATCGGGAAGAACAAAAATCTAAAAATCTCCAATACTATGAAATTCAGGAATAATTGCTCCGTACAACCCCATATCAAAGATTCATCCTCACTTTCCCAAGTAATGAATTTGTCTCAATACTCCATTCCAAACTGTCAACGCCACTCTCATCAATGAGAGGTCAATAGCCCGCAGCTGGTCAAAGGTAACGTTATTCGGACCCCATGAATGCTCCTGGTCGCTTCCCTCGTAAATAAATAAGCATCACGACATTCCTGTGCAAACCCGTCGGAGTTGCAGTAGCAATCGTTCGTATTTATTTGCGCCTTTTCTTGCTAGAAAAGCACAACCTGCTGAACACCTTTGCCGATAGTTGACGGTATCCATAATTGCAAAAACATGAAATTTTCCACAAACATAACTAGTCAAGGGACCTGCCGGTTTTCATAACACGCCCAGATGATAGAAAACATTCCGTAATTTGCGTAAAAACGCATAAACAAATACCCAATTTCGGGGATAATTTGTTGGCGAATTTCAAGAAACTTTTTAACATGATAATCGTTGAACAATGTGGCCTTCAATTTGTCAATTAATTAACTTAATATAACATGGCTTTCATTGGAACAACCTACATAAGTCATCGTGATTCGGTAATGTCTTAGTCGCTTTCTTCAAAACACCATGACCCTTATTCGCTATTTGCCAATAGGGAAATACTGGAACAAAAGCAGATGGGATTCTTCGTCCAAGGACCACCATAAAACTCGTAAAAAAAACCGGTCCCGAAAGCAGACGGTTGATGCTGTCCCCCTGATCCCATGCAATCGACAACCCAACTTTACGACTTTCGGACTTGCAGTCAAATTCCATGATGACATCATAATGGTAAAACATGTGTATGAGAACAAGTGTCCAATTGTACCTATCCATTTGTCATCTCAATGAAATAGACACTTACAGAGCTCAAAATCCAGAGTTTCAAATCTAAGAATAGGACTTAGAAACTTCAAAATAATGGCCAATCAAGTTCCAAAAACGCTTATTCAAAAAGCAGTGTCTATTCAGATGGGTCGCAGCAATTCTTACCTAAACACTTTTACTCTGTGATACGACAGGAGGGTGCCTATGCTGAAGACCCTGCGTCAGGTTGCTGACGGAATGTTCTTCCTATCAGTCCATGATAAAATCCATCCAGAATCGTCGTCCACGGAATCATTTTTACCATGTATCTAAGCAGCATTACCGTAGATAGTAATACCACCGTAGATGTTGATGAATTCTACCGTTTCTCCAAAAAATGTCGGTTGCTTTTCAAGGGTTCCTCTAACCCCTAGCGTACCCTAAATATAGCGTTTGCTCGCAAGTGGGAGGCCGAGTTTGTCTGTATGTAGAAACACGAGGTACCCCACTTGGGAACGGATATCGCATTCTGTGTTGTGGGGGTTACAAAATGCCCATAACTCCATTAACCCTTCACGTGAAAGCCCTACTATGCATCCCTGGTAGAGAGTTTAGAGCCCACGATAGTCTAGACGGCTACATTGCGCATAGGTATAATCAAGCAGGATGGATTACAAATGTGTAATCACATTCCTAATACATCGGGAAAACTTTTTATACATTCCCGTCAAAAGTAGCCTGGGTCCACGGGAAGAATTTTTGTTGACCCTGCGCGAGCTTCTTAAAATCGTGGCACTTCTAGATGTACCATTATTCAAGATTACTGAAGTTTCTGGATATATAAATCGCTCCACATTCTCAAAATTTGTAAAATCTGCAATATTGAATCGAAATTGCTTCTCAATATGATAGTTTTCGAAGCATGTTTTTTCACAATAAATCTGCGTTCATTGACTCAGTCCCTATTTTTGGATTTATCAGCAATGGAATAGACTAATTTATTATTCTGTCTTGTCTTAAGGTGATGCAATGACTACGAATTACGTCCACATATTATGATAGACAACTTGCCAACAATTCGACCCATCTGTTTTAATAAAATCTTTATTTTTAGGCCAGATTAGCCGCATGAGTCACCCCTATCATAGTTTGCCTGGATGTAGCAGCGTTCATCTGTGAAATTTCGGGACACTCCTTTTAACCTTTGTTCTCATAGAAAATTTTTGATTGCGAGTGATTGTGTGAAACGCGAACCATTAATTTAAAAAACTGAATTTTTTTTCTCATAAATTTTGAACATTTTCTGAGCTGGGAAATTTCAAGAACTAGCAACATTTGGAGAATGTTTGAGTGCAAATAAAATCAAAAATAAATATCAACCAGATATGTAATGTTGACCGATTTTTTGTACACCCTATATATCAGGTTAAAAAAACATGTTCGTAAAGTTCCGAGACAGCAAACACTCCTCCTTTCGCCCGAAGACATCACTCGACATTTTCTTCGACAAACTCGCGTATGATTAAATCAATTAACGAGTTTACATAGACGATAAATCACGTAGGTACTAGCCGCATCCCAAGTAATCGAAATGCGAAAAGAGGACACGATAACCTACCCTATAATGACCTAACGATTATTGATTGGAAACTCATCGATTGCTGACCTCCGTCGACCCCCATGTCACTTGATATTGAAAAATCACGATTAGCAACGTGGATTATGGCTTTAGTCAACATCATAATTCATCGTGGAGGAAAGGACAAGGATAACACTTCAATTTATGCGATAATCGTTAAGGAATGCTGTATGATCGACTAAACGAATGTGCAGATGCCGATTCAGCTGCTGCTGTCTGCGTCGACTCGAGAGCCGATTATTCAATTAAATTGTACCCCATTGTCCCGAGAAATTCAACCTGTGCAATTATAAAACCCCAGCATAATCGAACTCGTTTGTCAGGATCGTTTGGCGTAGGCCAATCGTTCAGTTGAATCGATCTCCGTGGGATATACCGGCAACTTGATGAATTCCGAGGATTCGTTAATAAGTAATCCATTTGCCAATCGATTTCGTCAGAACATGTGCGGCTGATGGCGAGGATCGGTTGATCGTTTGGAACCATATTATAAATTGCAAACATCAAAAGGCTCTATAAATCTCAATTTTGTCATTAAATCACATGTAAAGGCCGACAAATTTTCAATTACCTGCTTTCACAAAAAAATAATAATCGCGAATTAGTGGACGGAGAGAACTGAGAAGGCTTTTTATAACCAACTCGGATTGTCGAAGACACTTCTCCTATTCAATAATGCATCACAACTATCGGGGTAACTCAGTGTGACCCATGGGGACCAGAGCAAACCTTCCTATAGAGTCCAACCAATAGCGCGTAGATTCCGTGTGTTACTTCCGGCGGTACCCATAAAATGAGACCATAACACCAGAAGAAAACCCAATCCGACGCAAGGCGGGCTACTGTGTTCCGTCATAGGCACCGGCTAACGTATCAGAGTTGTCCTGGGTATTTTATTCTGTCATTAGAAAATATGATGCCTTGCTAAGAAAAGTTGGCGCCATTTGCATTGAGTTGGTACTTCATACCCACTCATCAACATAAAAAAAGGTTCTTGTTCCACGATTGATCGTTCGCGGTAGTGCAACTTTTTCAAACCACGTGACTTCAGCACTTCTATACAGAATTCCAAATCTTTCATAATACAGCGGAATAATTCGCTACCACGGCGAGAGGAAGATTTAAGCAGTGTCCGAAAGTGTGACTGACTGGTGTAGAAGATGATTTGGTCCATCAGCAAACGAGATCACGGGGATCAATCGAACATGTTGGCCAAATGATGTCTCATGTAAACCCACTTTCGAGAATATACTTTTGTCACTAACGTGGCTAGCTGCCAATTGGATGCATCCCTCCGATTCTTCTATATGACTTGCTTCAATCAGTTCAAACACTTTTGAGCTGTTAAATTGCACGTGTGTTAGGTAATCAATCGTGACTTTGGAGGTGTAATGACCTCAGTTAACGAGGGTTTATACAAAATGTGGGAGCTGGGGTCAATGAACAATTGCTCTATTATTTGCGCACGTTAAACTCGGGAAAACCGTTCCGATTGTTTACGGTATTTCCTGGTGGGTATTTTCGGGGATTTAGTATAAGCTGGCGGGGGATTCATTGATTGCTGTATACACACTTGATGAATATAGATCGACGGCAAATTCAGATGTACATTTGTGATGGTTTTTGTGATTAAATTTGATGAGATCGAGGATCAAACGAGGATGTGGGAAAATCTAAAATTTAATTTTGGAAACCAGAAAAGTGGGAAATTGTATGCTTCTCGGGAAAGTCGTTTCGAGTCGCGGGAAACTCTATTCGTGGTAAGCGGGCCTCACTTGAGGCATTTGGCAAGCTTGACTTCAAACACAGCAAAAATTGCTGAGTTTCAAAATTTAAATGATATTGAAAACTCACATATTCTGGAATTGTGTCTCACATATTCTGCAATGTTTGAAAATTTCTAGAAAATCGCCAAGCTTAAAAAAAAACCTATCATGGAAATTTCAAAAATTCTCAACATTTTAGACATTTTGAAATAATTTAGAAACTCCAAAAGTCTAAAAAATTTCCAAAGTTTCATAACTCATGGCGATATAGAAAACCGGGAAAAGATGATATATTTGATGACCAGAGAAATGCAGTGCGATTTTTCTCAACGTCAGACAAATTGCCCAAGTCCTTGACAGCCAATTTTTCTCTGTACCTCGATCCTCATCATCATTCGCGAGCTTTTGACGGCGCGCATTCGAGGCGGCAGATATCATCTCTGGAAATGATACGAGCATGCGTGAAGAGGAAAAAAAAATGTGGGTCTGGAGAAAAAACGAAAATGTAAATAACGTCACTCAAAGCCTGTGGAGGCGTCCGCATGGGTATACACGTCCATGTACATGAATCTTACATACACTCATGAGAAAAAACATGACAGTAAATTTTTTTTTGGATCATTATTATTGTAATTATCCAGGGTATAAAAATCAATGTTTATTACGCATGGCTTACCAATTTCGAACATTTGGCAAATTTCAACAATGCGAGAAATAAAAAATATCCGAAATTTACCAATAATTACCATTGCTTACACATATTAAAGTATGAATATCTGAGAGCGAGTTGATATTTAATCGAAAAAACTCAATGAGTTCTTTTAGTACATCTTTTCCATGGAATCTCATACACGAATTTTATCCAAAGTCGGAGACTCATGATGTTCACGATAAAGGAAAAATATGCATAGAATTTGAAGGTGCACTCTCTGAGATTATCTAAATCTGATTTTCTTTTTTGATGTATTCCAGAATATGAAAAGATTTTTATAAATTTGGTGTCCTAAAACGCCAGAGTTGAAAACATCACTTTCATTATGAGTTGATAAAATAAATAACTCAATGTCCAAGATTCAGCTCAATTTGAAGGCTGGGAAATTTTTGAGAGCCTTAACAAATTTCAACATTATCGGAAAGTTTTACAGTTGAAAAAAATTCAACAATGTTGAAAATTGCAAATTTCAAAGTTGTAGAAATTTAAAAAATCTATGGCTCCTAAAAAGTTTCGACACTTTTCGAGATTTTTAAAAAGGATGAAAGTTGGTCACATCGAGCTGCTGACCTCCGCGTGAAGGGTCCCCCAGAGCAAACATGTACCAACTGCCAGTGCTTAGACCGAACGGTTAACAGCACTGCAAACATGTACAGGGGTGTCGAGCGGACGTCAGACAATCACTGGGATTCAGTCAGCTCTATAATGAGCGCAATAGATTCTAAACGGGGATGGTGCGATCACGCGCTAAGTCCGCCTATGCACCGAGAGTCACCAACCAAGATGGATAAAAGTTCCAAAACTTCCGAATATCTCCAAAAATTTGGCTAATTCAGTAATTCCTCAAATTTTCCAAACTCATATTTTCCACAACAGATAGAACCTATATAGGGAGTGCAGAGTGGTTAGGCTGTAGAATTAGTAATATCGGGGTACTCGGCCTTCGGTGTCAGCAAACCATCTCGCAATCGATCCATGTTCCTGTTTGTATGCGTTTGACATGATCATGTGCGGATCTGTTCAAGGTGTTACGTATTTAATCAAGTCTTGATCAAGCCGTTCGTACAGTACCTGCGATCCAATGTCAAGTTCAATAAGATCCAGACTCCATCCAGGTCTAAACCAAATTGCAAGCGACAGGCGACAGTATTGTGTGCCGTAGCCAGTAAGACGGGCAGGACGACGTTAGAGTACCAAAATTTGCGAAATTGCAATATTTCCAAAAATTTGGCCACCCAAAAAATTCGACATTTGAAAAACTTCACGTTCGAGAATTCAAAGAATGGAAAATGTGAAAATTTTTAGAATTCCGTAAATTTGACAAATTTTCCAAAACATTGAAAAGCTCGTTATATGTCGCTGGTGTGGATCACAAGGCAGGCGGTCGTGTTATGCGCCGTAGCCGGCAAAACGAGCAAAACGAAACGCGGCCTTAGCTCGGTAGAGCACAGTCTCTCTTGCTCAGCGTTCAGTACGTCGCGAGCCGCCACCGAACAACGTCCAATAATCCCAAATATTGATCGCAAAGCTACAATGTCGATTATACCGGGCTAATTCAAACAATCTCAGAAATTTCGCGAGTGTCGTGAACAGAATTCGGTACATAACTATCACCAATCCGTATTTATTTATATTTATATACCCTATCAACATAGTTTTATCAAAATCGATTATTATTAGCTCCTCAACTTGCAAGTCCAAACGGAAAACTAATTTTCAAAAATCGATTTATTTTCGGCAATTTCTTACGTTTTAGGAGCATGCGATACTGTTTGAAATTTGAAATTTTTTCGTATACGTTTTTCACATTACTAGGGGAAACTAGAAATTTTAGAATTGGAGTCGGTTTTAAATTGAACATTTCCATTCCGCAGTAAACATATATGACTTCATTCAGAGGAGTATTTTATTTCACCCACATAAATGGATCCCAAGATAAAAATAATGGATATACACCGTAAAATTCCATTGCCTTCGGTTGGTAAAAAAAAAATTGTTTCACAGGGAATAAATCTGGTTAATTTTTTTTCTTGTTATCAAAGAAGGAATCTTTTAAATCTCAATCGTTATGAGTATCTTTTTTTAGACGTATATGGAGATACAATAAAGATGCGAAAATTTGAGCAATTTAAAGAAATTAACCAAGTTCTCAAAATTTTATAAAGTCGACAATTTGGGAAAAATTACAATTTTCTAAAAAAAAATCGAGAAATTCTCAATCCTCAAAAAATCTTGAATCCTTTCATGTCAAAGAATGATTCTCAAAAATATGAGAGTTTGAAAAAATTTTCTGATGTCAGAAACTCTCAAATTAAGAAAATTTCAAAACTTGGACCTTTGAAAAATTAACAAATTGGAAGAAAGCCATAACTCAAAAATCTCAATAATTAAAACAAAAATCCAATTCAATAATTTTTGACATTTTCAGAATATCGAGAGTCTTAGCTTTTTCGTCATTCCACAATAATTTCCACGAATAAAAGTGTACGTGACGCAATTTCGAAAATCCGACAATTAATTATAAATCAGCCGTGGAAAATTGACTCATTATCATAAAATGATTTCAATATGTGGACTCATGAGGTTGGTGAATAAAACATCGTGAATTTGATGAAGAGCTACACATATAGATCATGGCAATAATGGAGATGAGAATAATGTGGACTTTTGTGCTTGTGCTCATCGGTGCAACAGGTAAGAAAAGTCATTGAATAGACTTCTTAGAAAACTCTATTGGGATTCTATTTCGACGCTCGAGTGGGCCCGATGCGGCTCAATCAAGCGGAAGTGATTTTTTTACCGGTTTATCAAACTAAGCTGGAGATGTTAAGTGCAGGCACGGCATTTAGGGTTAATAATAAACCCAGATAACACGGTGCGCGCACTGCACATAAGACTTATGTCATATCGACATAGGACATTTCATTTTTTTCAAATTTACGATGTTACAACTTCTCGAAAGGCCGTATTATTGTGATGAAAGCAAATCAAAAGGGTGTATGTCAATTAGAAATCTGGAGGTTTCCATTGTGGCTCTTATCGGAGTTTTCTTTGAAATTTTTGTCATTTCTAAAATGTGTGTAATACCTCTATCTATAGAAGGGTTTCAATTTTTTTGCCCAACATCTATCCTTATTCACAGTAAGTTGAAATTGTTCCTCTAACTGATCACATCAGTAATATGAAAAAAATCCAGATCTTAGATAGTGGCGATTTTAATGGATTTAAGACTGTAGGTTTTTCAAAGATTTAAAATTTTCTGATTTTTTCGTCATTTTTGAACCTGAATTTCCGAGTTTTCCACCTACGGCTTATATCATCGGAAGGAGGATCAAGTGGGTGGTACGACAAATCATTAATTTCCTTGGTGAAACTCGTTTCTTGAGGATTCATTAATATCCGGTTAAAGAGTCCACATTTTTTGCGTAAAATGGGGCGAAAATTGATTGGTTTCATTGAGACATTGACATTTCACATTTCAATAAGCTGATTTCAATCATTTTGAATTTCCACTCTTCAGTTCAGTTTTGAACATCCCTGTTTTTTTACTTCGGAAGGTGTGGGTAATGAATTTCACAACAAAAATTTTAATATTTCGGAAAGTTGTTCAAGGTTTTAAAGTTTTGAAATTTTGATAATTCTGCAATATTCCTTCAATATTTAAAGCTATTTAATACAGTTTTTCTTTCAATATAACAATATAACAATACGCAATAACGAGCAGTAATAACAGTTACCATCGAAATGGACTGAGCGATCAATGTTATTTTATCCGATTTAAATTTGAAATATTTTTTTTTCTATATGTTCTCATTGTTTCTTTTGAAATATTCCACATTTTACATTTTTTCAGGATATTCAGAAGACTGAGAATTTTTAAAAATTTCAATTGCCGTCAACGTTTCAAAATTATTGAAGATACCAATTATTAATTCATTCAATAGAGAACAATACGCAATAACGAGCACACTCAACAATTACAATTGCAATGGACTAGGCGTATGAATTCCGACTGATTGGTGAAAGAATTTCTGGGATTTATCCCATTGACCCGTAAAACAAAATGCATTCATGAATGTCGATTCGTCTGGCCATAAAACTCTGCATAGCAAATTAAATAAAATGTTGATGAAGCAACAATCTGCAGTCATCTTCTGTCGCCATAAAAAAATCGTATCTCAGTAATTCACTTGGTGCTTCTGCGTTACCAAAATCTATTGAAATATGGGCGAACCAATATTGAATGTGGGCAGCCATGCGGACAAGACTATTACGTGTTTCAGAACCAATCAGCATAACTCACTAAAATATGCATTGAATGTCGCTGTGATTTCAGAAGATTTTACTATGACATCGTATTTTCAGTCGTGACAACATTACAATATAGACCGCGTACTCTCTATCGAGATTCGATATTGAGCTATATATTTAGCCTATTTTCCAGGAAATGTATGTATACATAAGTTCTTGATATGGTCCGGATGGTTTGCATTTTTCGGGTCCCATCAAGCATACTATGACGTCCTTAGCAAATTCTGATGCTGGTGTGCAGCCTCATAAATAAGAGTTTGAGATAGACAGAAGCTTCATGCTACTGACAAATAGCAGAAACCATTAACTGCGCGTTCTTTACTACCGGGACCCATTTTTCCTGAAGCCCACTGTGCAACACCTTGTTCATATTCATTAGACTGATTAGATTGCATACATAGATGGGAAATAATAAATTTACTGAAATTAATTTTTTTTCTTGGACGAACATTACTCAGGTGATGAACAAAATAATTCAATTTTTAAAGATTTTTATGTATTGAAATTGTTTCAATTTTTCCAATTTCGATATTGGAAAATCTCACGAGAAGTCGAAGTTTTCAACTTTTCAAATTCGATAATTCTTTATTTACCTCACTCAAATGCCCACGGTAGTACAACAAATGCATTGACTTAAACTATAAAGTTCTATTTGCTCGAACTGCGTATACTCGGAAAACAAATAACCCGTATTCGCTGTGTAATCATATTGAGTTGAATATTCCAAAGCTAATATGTAATACGTGATTTAACTAAAATTATCTCCATAAAATCATTGTTTTCTCTCCAATAATGAAAAGTTACTGGCGTAAAAATTGCGAAGTGTTTTTCTCCAAAAGATATTAACTGCAATTTTGTACAGAACCAAAAATTTCATGTTAAGGGTGTTATGGTACGATCCATTAAAACGTAAGTAGACGCAGAATTAGCATGATGTCGTGAGACTCGTGCGCGTTGCAGGAGCGGAAGCAAGATAGCAACAGCAGTGTAACCAGTCGATGGTTGAACCCATGATACCCCCTTAATTCAGCAAATTAGATAAAAACTCATTTGACTTGAAACATGTATTTTTGCACGAGGAACAACTTCAGCTGTTACAGTTATCCTGATATCTCTAACGGTTTGCGCAATCGAGTGCTATACATAATGAAAATCGATTGTGACCATATATATATATGGAAAATATGACCGTGCACATACACACGCAGACGCCGACTCAGAATTCGTTAAGCATCAACGTTTCTATTTGATATACTCAAGATGTTAGCCGAAAAATCGGACTTTCGGCGTTATTACAATAACATTAAACTAATCACAATAATGTCTTTTTGTAACTTTTTCTGTATATCTATTTATTACGGATATAATTCAAGTCTAAAGCAAATGCGGAAAATGTACATAATCGTGTCTTAAATTTGACTAGCTTAATCCTGAATCCGCTCAATTTATTGCCGAAAATCCATTGCTTTAGAATAGACGCTACATCAGCCCCACATTTCACATCGTAGTCATTTTAAAAAGCTCAGTAGGCAGCTTTGACTGATAAATCGCGCGACTCGCGGAATTGATAGGTCTCCTTAAAATCCAATCCAAACTCCCACGATAACTGGATTTCGTTGGATCATATAGAATCCAAGAAGTATTTGTACTTTATGAGGAAAAAAATGAGATGGTTTAGGCACTCTTTATGAGCATAATTTACAGAGATATTTATTGAGATTTTATTGACATTTCTTCAAGTTATATCAAATCGAGTCGCGTCAAAATTACAGTTCGAAAAAAATTCTGTGTGGCCCCCATGGACCACAGTCACAATCCAATTGCTTCACGCTATGGCATTTTCAATATTATTGGAACTTTTAAAATTATTAAAAAAAAAAAAAACTCTTCCTGAACACGTGATGTTATGAAATAATGGCCTCTGGAGTCCTCAATTTTGTCCACACCAGTGACAAATAAAATTATTGGCCATCCCGCCGTAGCCTATTTATATTGTAAATCGTGACATAGGAAAGGCACACTAGCTACCGGGAACAACTGTAGGGCAATTGAAAGCTCCTGTGACACATGTGGGTCACGTTTCGTTATTACTTCTCAGTCAACTGGGTTTTGGTCGCCAATAACATTCGGGGTAATTCGAGATCAGTTTATTCGTCAGTTCCAGGCACGTCTGTCATTCCGGAATTTCCTATTGGAAAATGTCAGGAAAATTTTATTGACATTTCATCACTTTATCTTCGCTCTACATGGAGACGCCACGATGACGTGTCTCGGATTTATTGCATAATGAAATACGAAAAATTTGCAATGCCCTGAATATTTTAAAAATTGAAGAAGTTGGAATTTTGCTTCAATCTCAATTTTTTCACATTTCAACTTTTTTCATTATTTTAAACATGTAAAAAAAAAATTCAACTTCTTCAAATTTGACAAGTCTCCCAAGATCCAGGAATTTCCACGATTGTGAGAATTTTGAAGGATTCTAAAACATTCGAACAGTTCCGGCGCATACTTCCATCATTGATCAATTGAGTAGTGGAAAGTGTCAGAAAATTTTATTGGCATTTCATCGCTCTATTTCCGTTCTACATGGGGATGCCTTCGTGACGTATGTCGACTTTATTGCATAATGGAAAATGAAAAATGCTCAGGGCCGCGATACGAAAATCTAGTGGCCTGTGACTAGTCTGGCGCCGGTTTGTGATTACGATTTAAAGTCATTTGAAGATATGCATCAACAAACAAACATCTGCAATGATGAAAAAAATGAATTTTCCTACCATTGTTCCCTCTTGAAAGAAGAATTTTCCAAATGTTTCGAAGTTTTGAAATTATTGAAGACTTGTTCGGGATTTTGGAAGTTTTTGAAATTTTTTTTATCAATGTGGCAAAGAGCAATTATATGATCGGATCACCAGTGTTGAATTTTTTAATTTTCTAACTCGCAAGTTTATCCCAATCATTAATCTCCTCGTTATTGAAATTTCTGTAATAAAAGCAGAATGATTCGCAGTTGTCGTCAACAAATTAAACTAGCAACCTGAGAATTGCATCAGTTTCCTCAAACCCTGGTCGTCTCGAAACCAGTATTGTTTATTTGAAAAAAATAAATTCGATGAGATCTCAGGGAATATCCATCATTTCTTTCTCCGATACATTTATTCGTGTGAAATAAAATACTTCGACTCAAGCCATATCTGTTTACCGCACGAATGGAAATGTTCAATTTGTTTTCAATATAAAACGATGTCATAAAAATTTGTATTTTCATGAATTGCTCGGGAATCACTACCTGCAAGATGAATACATACATAAAGACGATCTTTCAATTTTGGATATCTCATATTGGCCAAAACTGGCGATCTCAAATTTTCAAATATGCCTTTGGTATCTCAAATGAACCTTTGAGAGGTGACCTTTTTCAAACTCAAACAGTATATAATCGTTTTTACTGCAATACGTTTCATTTGTTGCTAGGTGTATCAGCCGGAATACTAGTGGAGGCCCACACCAATAGTGTAACTCTGCCACCGAATAATGTGGAAAAACAAGAAAACGACTTTCAGGGAATTCGGCGATTCGCCTGTCCAGTTGGCTTCTTTCGACTTAAAAGAAATTGCTATTACTTGAGTGCTGGGGTTGCCCAATGGCGCGATGCTTACTTCCACTGCAAAGATCGAAACTCAACCCTCGCCGAACTCGATAAAAATGGAAAAGATCGAATACTCAGAAAGTATCTCATGGGAGAACAATTCAGTAAGTGCACTTCAATGGTCAAGAACCTAGGCCCAACATCTTTTAAAAAGTTATCCCTAGTTCAGCCACCTCCGAAGTATTTTATTTTTACTCATGAAAATTTCGAATGATATTCTTCTCATTTCAATAGCACGGCTCGAACGCTGGATAGGTGGTACATATGACTGGAAGAAAATGGCTTGGCGATGGGGTGAGCGAGGTGATCAAATGGTGTTTCAAAATTTTGCTGCCGCCCTAAATAAAAACCCCAAGCAATACGCCTGGCATTGCATAATTCTCGATCCGTCGGTCAAGTACAGATGGACCCCGAAAAGCTGTCTTGAGAAAAAACACTATATCTGCGAAGTACCTGCTGGTCGAATAGGTATGATCCTACACGTAAGAAAAGACCAGATTCGGATATATTACAAAATGTGATTCATTGGTCAAAATATCGTCAATATTTCCGCCTTGGGGATAATATCTATGGCCTGTTTTGGGATAAGCCCATCCTCCAATCGGGGAACAATAAAATCTCAAATTTCATTCTTTCTCAAATTTTCATACTTTTAAAAATTGTATAAATTTTCAAAACCTTTCACCTTGTAAAAGATTCAAGGCTTTGAGAATTTCTGACCTTATGAAGATATACAACGAAAAAGCCCGAGCGTACATGAATGCCTGAACCTTTATAGGACGAAGAAGGAAGAAGACGATTAACCCGACGCTGGTTCCGCAGAACCAACGACTAAAGCCGAGGAAAAATGGGAAAAAGAGGATGAGGAAAGGCGGAAGGAACGACTTAAGAGCCCACAGACAGAGTAAAATGGGGCTTGCATGGAATAGGGATTGGCCAGCGAGCAACGACAATCAGGAGTGGGCACACGGAGTTAAATTGGGGTCAAGGCCGTTGTCTGAGTGAGTATAAATCTGCTGATGACATCTCGAGTAATTGGAGATTCTAATTAAACACAAATCACAGATTGACGAGTAAAAACCCCATATTTTTTTGCCAATTTCAATCAACGAATGAACTAAAATTCATTAATTTTGCACGACTAAAGCTCGCAACAAATCATTCCAAGTTGAAGGGTAATAAATTTAAAGAGAAGGGACAATAAATTAACTTTTCTGATATTACGTCGTTGTACAGTAAAAAACCTACGACACCTATTAAATTTTCACGCATCAAATAATTGAACTTTGAGCGCAAAGGATCTTCTTACGACCGTTTTATTTTCAAAGACATTTGTTTCTTCATCATCAAGATGTTCCAATATTTTTGTTATCAAAATTGCAAACATTCGAAGGCTATGAAATGGAAAAAACATTGAGAAAAACAACATTATCAAATTATTTGTAATTTCATAAAACCTGTAAAACAAAAAATAAATTGGCGTTCAATTTTTTTTTTTCTCCATACAATTTTTTTGGAATTTTTCCAGGCGAAAAATGACAGAGACGAGGCACACGAACCGAACTCGTCATCGAAATAATCGTAACAGAGGACGTGACAAGAGCCCACAAATAACGCAGCTAGCGCCACAAGGTCACGAGTATGCGATTTTGGGTGACGGCCCGGCAGGTGGCGCCCTCAGGACACTATCAGACGATAAAACTATGTCTCACTATCACGCGAAAATCAACGATTTATCTCTGGAGGAAGTGCTCCTAAAAACTTAAGTCTCAAAATTTCGCTGATTATTTTTTGCGTCCAAATTTCAGCCAATGGAATCGGAATATAGGACGTCACATAGCAGAAGTAGCACAAAACTATATTGATAATTTTTTTGACAATGATGTCTCGAAGAAACACGAGATTCGCGGATTATAGTTAAGTGAGGTTTTCCTAACTGAATTGAAACGGTTAATTTGGGAGTTAATGCGAGATGGCTAAAAATTCTAATGTCTTAATTAATTCAAGGATCGAGCTCCATATAGAAATTGTTTCGGTATATGATCGAGACACTATGAAAGTTGTCTTCGGGTCTCGAACCGAACACTTCCCACCATCACCACCAACGCATGTGATAAAAGAAATGACACATTGAGTGCTGAATCTCGTGAATACAAATGCATCGCATGGTACATTTCTATCGGCTGAAATCTGGACAGGAAAAGGAATCTCCCAAAAACCACTCGAGCTTCAAAATTCATCAAATATTTCCGCGGCTCACCATATACAGACGAAAACATCGCTCGATTTTTAACCGGACTTTTCAAACATGACGTTACCATCTGCGCCCAATGCACCTATGGAACCATACCTGATAATTTTAGAGCTCTGTGGTATTGAAAGTGATAATACACTTGAAAACCTTAATTATGTCCCCATATTTCAGTGTTATTAAAAATGTGAAAAGAACCAACAGAATAAGTTATAATTCGTTGCTCTCTTCTTTCTCTGGAACTACTCTGCGAGTGCGCGCTTTTTTAATTGTATTTAGCTTAAACGTGTATTTTTGTATTCTTCGATTACAATCCTAGTTTTTAATCGGTAATCTTAAGACAGTCTGGATCCAAGAAAATATCCCAGTACTTTGACTTTTTTTTTTACCAAAATTTCTGTGGTGAAGTGATAAAACGGGATAGGTCAACTCAGTTAAATAACAGACAATTTTGTTCAAATTGATTTCTGTATTCCAGTTGGAAGGACATAACTCTATGCTCATTAGACAAAGAGATTGAGAAAAGTTAGCTTTAAGAATTTTTGTCAGTTTCCGAGCGTAAAAATTCTTAAACTTTTCAAACTATCCAAGCATAAGCCCCTTGCCAGTTAAAACGTTCATCTAGAGCTGTGAGCCAGTCACAGGCAAGGCGGTTGAGTATGTCAAAAAGGAATACTTTCTGGAAATTATTTTTGTTTCGAAGTTATCGATAGGGATTCTAAGGGTCATGAGAAAGGAATTTATAACTTTTCTTGATTTTTTCGAAATGGAAAAATCGATAAATAGTTATCTGGCCGAGCACCACAATTAATATCTAAAATTCTATATTATTATTTCTCCTCCAACAAATATTTATTAAAGGGTGTGTTAAGATAATGGAACATTTAACATCAATTGCTTCTTATTGAATTCACCATATATCAAACATCTCGAATATCAGACCTCTCTGATTTCCAGCCCAGTACCAGCTGATCAATCGGGCGACGTCATATTGATTTCTGTTGCGGTGTGACATTGATTACTAAAATCGTCCTGACATGATCGATATATTCAATATTCTCTTTCCCCATATTAGTGGTAAATTTAGACCGTTATGTTTTCCATCACAAGGAGTTTCCACTTGTGACAGTGAATTACATATCTATTTCTCAAAATAGATTTTAAAAATTTGAATTTTTTTTGTAAAATTACAAAAATGTAAAAGCTATGCGTTTGAAAAATTTCAAGCATGCGTGGAAACTGCGCAATTTTTGAAGATTCCCAACATGCAAATATCCAAGACAATGCTGAAGTGTCCAAAGTTCACAGTGCAAAATGTCTTATTTCGAAAACTGCAGAAAGTTGAAAATCCGAATTATATTCTATCATATTCCTTGCATCATATACAATTCATGAATTTCGCCAATTTCAAAAAATCAAAAATTCTAAAAACCTGATAAATTCAATAATTGTGAAAATTTCAACTTTTCTTTAAAACTGAAATTTTTCAAAAACTCGAAAAACTCCTTAGTATTGTAATACAATCTATAACTTTCAAATATGACAAAACAATTGAAAATGTAAAGGATTTTCCAAGCTCCATAGATCTATATGCAAGCCAATCTTCAAGTTACCCCATCTCATTTCAACACTTCGCTACAGTTTTCTATCACAAATTTCTTAGTTCTAGACAGTTCGGTAACTTAAATAAGTAGTCAATGAACTGAAAAAAAGATGAGCAAAGTTGCAGGTAGCCTGTAAATTGAAATGTAAAGTGTGTAATATCGTAGACAATGTAGATGTATCCTCACATGTGCTGAGAAAATCATATCTTCAAAGCGGCATAAACCCTATTTACCTTGGTCTATCGGATAAGAAAAGATAACAAAAAAATGGTTTATCGTTCATGCCATTTTTGAATCATAAATTCTTCCCAAATGGAGAATATTATCAGTAGTTATCGGTGTTCATATTGATGTTGAATTTCGAGGAATATGAAAACAGTATTTTCTTTATTTAAACCTATCAAATTTTCGACTTAAAAATACTCCAGATAAAATTGTTGTCAATAAAATGTCACAAAATTATTCCCAATATCGTTAATTTTTTTCAAAAACACATTTTTTGCAGCTGTGTATACTGTGAATACTCAATTGAGGAAGCTCAGTAATCGAATTTTGTTATGAGCAGGCGACAGAAGACAAGAAAATTCAGTGAGATGAATTGCTGAGCGGTTTGTCATGGCATTATCGATAATATTTTTGAAAATTGGATTATTTGAGCAACACTTTGTTAATGCCTGAAGTAAATATCTTAGCTCGTTGAGCTCAATATCAGGAATTATATTCTGTGACAGAACCTAAATAAAATGAAACTTTGCATATCAATAGACGTGCCTTCTCAAACTCTGGGTTGAAAATTTTGACCTGAAAATCTTCAAAATTGTCGATATTTCCAATTTATTTAAATCATTTATTCAGTTAAAATCACGGAAAAATAAGACAATCAATTTTTAAAATTGCTGCAAAAGTTTCCGTCTTCAATAGTCTCAGATTTTTTTAGTTGCAGAACCTGTCAAGGTGTGTTTTATGAGCATATTTTTCTTGAGTTGCACTTACCTTGATATAAGTGCACAGGGCGTCGCCTTTTGGATTCCCATCCGCGTCCAGGTACAGTTTAATTTTGTCTTTATTCTTTTCATCTCGTGCCACAAGACCGCACTTTCCCACGAATTCAACCAACTCATCATAGGTGATATCAAGTGGCAGACCAGAAATATAAACTGCTGTATTATGGGCCTGATCAATATCGAACCAAGTGGGTGGCTCAGTAGCTTTGCGTTTTGCGTCGGCTCTTCTTAGCTCTTTTTCGGCTGCTTTTTTAGCTTTTTCGTCCACTTTCGGCGGAGCTGGTGCGGAAGACGTCGTGTTTGGGTCAGTAAAACCATAGCTCATCTGATAGCGTGCCATAAAATCATCATCAATCTGAAAAAAAATTGAATTTATTGGTTGCACATTTTTTTATTAATTTTTTTTCTCCATAATTCTTTCTCAGCATTTTTCTTCAGATTTCTTCTCTTAGAACTTGTTTGTTCGAAAGCTTTTAGGGAAAAAATTGAAGAAAATATTCTCAATTCTGTCAAAGTCGATTGGAACAGACATTCATTACTCGTTTTTTTTTTTAGACCTTCTCGGTTTATTTATTTCTGTTAGATAGAGATCAAAGTGAACAATGAACTCATTGAAAAGCGCAGGAAATTGCAGCTGAACGTATTCTGATAACTTTTGATGCATTTCAATTTATAAGGGGAAAACTTTTTCGTTCTTCAAACTCTTATTTCGTGGCAGTCTATTTTCGTCTCCTGTATTCTCTTCAGATATTTGAGAAAAGTTGTACGTGATGTAGGTTTTTTTACCCCATTTTCAGAAGCCATTGTCAACTATAAGTCCATTCTTTCGGGGTTTAAGATACTCGGAGATTTTGAATTGAAGTGACGAGACTACAATAGAATTCTACTGAATGCGGTTCAATATTTACCAGCGTTTGAGATACTCGGAACTCATTGTACTCACTTTCTTCATTCAGAATGATTTTTGAAATTTTTAAATTCAAATTTTTTGTAGATTTTTCGAATTAAATAAAAATTCAAATTATGGAAGCTATTTAAATTTCTTGAATCGTTGACATGGTTCAAATTACTAGACAATTTCCGGTATGTAGCACTATTGAGCAGTTATCAACATCGAAAAATAAAACAACGAAGTTATTGGGCTGAATGATCTGTGCACAAGGGATAAAAAAAATTGTGGAGCTGTGATTTCCTTCCAAGATTTTTTTCCAAGATATTCCAACACGATGCATATGATTTTCATTACCATGTTCAATTAAGATAACTAAATTTAAAAGTTCAGGGAATGTCGAAAATGTTGAAGAAAAGTCCCAAAAAATCAGGACTTTTGAAAAACTTTTCGAAAATTGTCCTTCCACACACACACATGCATGTACCCACGTACAAAATTTGTCGGGGATCATTCTAGCATACGAATTCGGGAAGTTAATAAATGGATAAGAGATTCACCTTAGGGAACCACGCATTCTTCTCTCGATCCCACATAAAAACAGAGCCGTCATTGGGATCGGTATACGTATGAGTATCATCCTCGAACCCATATTCGCCCGGGGGCGCTTGTGGACCTTGTGTTGCTTCCTTGACCACCCACTCCTTCTTATCCTGGTCGAACTTGTACGTCACCCCAGACGCTTCGTCAGTATGAAGATAATGCGTACCATCAAATTGATAATTGTGCATGGGATTGTCGGTCGTCTCAGTCTTGGGTTCCCAAGAATTCTTCTCCTTATCCCAAGTCAACTTTCTACCAGTACCAGGCTCGGTATAAATGCAAACACTGCCCTCGTATGTGAGATGCTGCGCATAATCGCTCGATGGACCAGCGGAAGATTCTGTCGAATTTGGAACTTCCTCTTCGTCAGTATCAAACTCCTCGACATCATCTTCCGGAACCTTTTCCCCACATTTCTCCACTTTCTCTTCAGTTTCTGCAGCAGAAGTGGCTGGTTCCGTTGAAGAGTCGGAGTCGCTCATTTCAACCTGCGCCGATCTGCACGGAAGTTTTTTTTTAGTGTGGAAAAATTAGTAATGTAGATGTATTTGAAAAACGGTGTTAAAGAAATTTTTGTCGGAACGCTTTTGTCGTTAATGGAGAAATATTAAACAATTCAGGACAAAGCTTCGAAAGAAAAATAATTTTGGTCCTGCAAAGTGACAGCAAATTTAGAAAATCTTTGGCGAACAATCTTTTAAATATTACGCTAAAACCAAAAGTGCAAAAATCAAATAATCATTTGAAAAAAGAATATAAAGAAAAAGGCTGGAATGGATGGTGTAATGAAAAAAATTTCCAAAATATACCAAATCTACTGAAGTAGACAGTACATACCTTTCCCGATTCGATGATTAAAAAATTAAATTGACATTAGTTCTATACACCGTGGCTCTTTCATGAATTAAACATCGCATACGGAATTATTTTCATTTGTTGACATATACGATAGAATTGTTGTTATGCATAAAAATTGAATTTGGATTTCAATTGTTGAAAATGTGAAGAACGTTTTGTTTCTTAACCTCCAAATCGATCAATTCACCCGATTTTTCGCGATAAAACTGAGCTAATTTCGCGCGCTTTCAATCCTGAACAATATAGTCATTCTTAATACGGAATTGCCAATTAATTTTAAATAATTTGAACTGGTAAATCACTAAAGAACAGGTAAAATGTGGGAGTGAGTGACAGGCGATTGAAAACGTTGAGGTAAACAATGATGCCGGTAAAATAGGTTTTTGCATTATTGACGTACTTTGAATTCAAATCAGGGGGCAAGTCGTTGCAGCGCCACGAACCCCGACCAATCAAGAAACAAATGTGAAACAAAGGAAAACTACAGGTGCCCAGTGAAATTTTCGCGAGTCAAAATGCAAGTCCGATTGTCTGTTGTTTATTCCAAGAGAACAAGAATCGATAAAATTGACTATGTACTTGAGCGCTACACTGTTTGTCATTTGAATTACCCTGATGATATTCATGATAATGTGATCACTTGCCCTTTATACTCCACTACATGCGCCATTTATTTTGGCGGGAGAAAACTGTTTCCATTAAACGCTCCTGCCTTTCTGCATAGCAATGATTACGCCTCCAGTAGGAATTTATTTTTTTACGGTATGTAAAATACTTTTAACATAAAACAATGTGTTCTTGATAATTGATATGCGAGATACTTCCGGAGTGCTTGTATTTCCTGTTCAAATCACCTTAGTTATGAGTACATTCATCTAGGGCCTTGTTGCCGGGTTGCCGCCAAAAGTTATTGCCAACGACATATTAGCAGTTGTACGACGGAAGTGTAATGAGGCACGGAACAGAATTAAGGTGCCTTCTCCCTAATTATAGAACACATCGTAAGGTAAGCATGTTTTATTTTCGTGTGATTTTTTTTCACCCCGTTAAGAGAATTTTTTTCCGTGTAGAGATTGCTGTTGTGTGCAAGGCGCTTAGCACACAAGTTTTGCCTCTTCCAGATTTTTAATAAAATTAAATGGTCGTTGTATAAAAATACTGTTGCTCAAATCTGTCGAATCTTCGCAATTAAAAAAAAATTCCGAATTTCCCCCTTGTCCAAACTTATGAAAATTCTTAACAAGCGGCACGGACAGCTCACCGCATCGTGGGATTTCTCGCATACCCTCTTATGTAAGCACACCTGATGTCAAAGACGCATTCACATAGAAAAGCACCTCGATTCCGCCGTTCTCCAGTGGGGGGTTGATGTCAAGTTGCGAGCGAGGTGCCGAGCCATTCGTTTTCGAATTGATTTCACGACCCCCTACGTTCCACTCCCCCGCCCCCCCCCCCCACCTCTCTTCCAACACGACCACCTCCACCCTTCACAAGTTGCCAAGCAACGTCGTTCAAAGTCGCTACTATACGACGCTAGCCACCCGGTGTCATATCGCCGATCGCCGGCAGGCAGTTGGCAGTTAGTCGCCTGACTTTCCACTCAGCTTGGTGTAAACATGGGCCTCCCCGACATTGACAACATACCGGGTAACCATACCAGTTCAAGTCACAAACGCACTCTGATAAACACCAAAATTACGCACAATGCACTGCACGACCCTACACTGAGCCAAACACTCAGAATCTACTTTGGGAGTGATTTAGTACATTTCGATACAAGTGCGATGGGGTGTTCACGAGTGCGAAGTTGGCGGCGCGAGGCGAAGCCGAGCGCTGCCAATCGCGCGAGCTGAAGCACCCCGTCGCACGTGTGTCGAACGATAGTTTTTGACAGTGATGTTACGTTCTACGAGTGCCGAAATAGTTACTTTTCGTTTAGTAGTTAACGAAAAGTAACTTTTGGGCACGAGCTGAACGTAGCAGCAATGTCGAAAAAATATTATGTCCTATCCTTGAGCTTTTTGAAATCGCCCCTAATATGTTGTGTCACAACATAATGACTTCTATCCTCTCTCATCAGTATGTCGATCTATATCACTTCTGTAGACACGAATTGGAAAGAGAAGAGAAAGATGAAAAAATTGGGGAATCTTCCTTACTGTAAAGAACTAGTATGGGCCATGGTAAACAATTTGTCTGACACGGTATTGATGAATGGAGCACCAAAAGGTCAACGCCAATTCTTGTCTATATTCCTATAATTTTGTCCTATATGTAGGTCGATTTTTTCTTCCTCGCATCCACCTGTTATCCCTTTTTAGCATACATTTCAAAAGTTCTGAGAGGTACTGTTCAAAAGTCCCGGTCGTTATACACCATACTATTCAAAAGTTTCCAAGTTACGTCTGAGCAGCGCCGCGCGTTATACATTGTATTGTTCAAAGTACCGAGGAATACTAATAAATAGTACACGTTATTTTGTGGATAATGGAAGACATTTTCTATTCTTGTCACATTTGTAATCATTCCGACACGTTTTTCATATGGTGTATGTGTGTGTGACAATTTTTTTGATGAACACATATGGGTTCGGCTCAGCACATTTTTGGATTGACTAGTTTATTCAGCTATTCAACAAAAACTATATTTAGCTTAGTTGGAAAAAAAATGATGATGGAAGCCGTTCAATCTCGAGAGATCCTTCTAAAATGACTGTACAGTACAATTGCACTTATCCTAGTTTATGGTTTTCCTAAGGAGAATCATACTCACTATAGTCCATTGAAGTAATGAACTTATCCAGTGAACCGTATCACTTAATTATTTACTCTTTTGGTCAATTACTGTGTAGAGTTGTGTCATAATCACACGTGACCACCAGTTTTCTTATAGACATGACGTTTTTAGTTATATTGGGAGCTTGACAATCAAACTCTAAAATTGAATTTTTCCGGTTGATGAATCCGTTCCATAAAATATATCGTAGGGTTGGAGGGAACTACACTTTGTCGGTATATTCTTGAAAAAGTTTTAGTCCTAGAATTTTTGGACATCTTGTAGCACCAATTTTTTCTTATTGTTCAAGTTATAATTTTTTAAATATTCAAGACTTTCGTAATTTTTGAATCTTTCTGTGTATTTCCAAAATTTAGTCTTTTCATTCTAGAAAATATTGAAATTCTCAGATTTGTTGTTTGTCTTTCCAATTAAAGACTAGAATTTTTTTAAGAATTGAAATTTGCATTATTGGAAAATGTATGAAAGCTCTTCAGTTTTTAAAATGTTTGCTGAATAGTCAAAATTTCGGAAATTTACGAAATAGGTTCTATTTCCGGGCCCTACGTACCTGCGAAATTCTCCTAGAAGCCCGTAGTCTAAAAATACGAATCTGTCGGTTATTTACTGATGATGAATAAAAACATAAGATGAACAAGTGGTTTCAACAATATTATTTCGTGCTACACAGACCTCTCTATTCAATGCAAACTTTTTCATGAATGGTATTTTTTCGTGCTCATCGATCTCCGATCCGCTTGCATAGGGTTCGACGACCCACGGCAAAAGTCGTTAATGTATTCCTGGCTGGGAAGAATAGTTTCCGCATACAGAGATAGACGGATCACGCAGATGTATTGACGATTTTCCACATAATTTTCCATTTTTTTTTCAGTCATTTATTTCACATTGCACTACTTCATGATTGTCGAGATAAGAACACGATTTTGTTTCATTAGTTCCCACAACATTCTACTACAATTTCGAAAGATCTGCCAAATCCCGATAAAACTTGATATAAAAAATCGAAAGGAATAAAAACCGATCGATATTCAATGTTTCGTGCATTCAACGAACAGTTTGATGATCATTGGATTGAAGAGTTAATAATATGGTATTCGAACTATCAATTTCAATCACTCCACTCGCTTCGTGCGTGTCACTTGAGCGTACAGCATTGCTATGATTACTTTCAAACTAATCATCTAAATTGGGGAATTCAGGTGATGCCACCCAGTAGAAATTGCTACTCACGCATGCTTATGCAGACTGATTAAGGAATTTCACTTTTCACCTGAATAAGAGGATTGAAAAAAGGGATCCGGCAGTGTATTAGCATTTTATATTTAATATAAATACAGTGGTAACGGGAGTAGCTATTCTACATTGTTATCATGTATCAATATATTCGACATATTACAATTTTTCAATTAATTCAAAACTGGCGACAAGAATTTTCAAAAAAGCTTTATTCCTTCCTTCAGACCTACAGCGCCTTCAGCTGTGACTATTGATCTGCTTCACTCAAGTGTATTTTTACATCAAGAAATCGTAAAAATGAGTAGGAAAAAAACACCTGCACTTTCACTCTCCAATGTCAACGCATTAACGTGTCACCGACTCTCGCAATGAGGAACGAATGTGCGATGAATAATGCAGAATGCCGTTTGAACTTTTGATAAAACTAAGGAGTAAATCCTCGAGGCGTTTCGGTGTTTCCACAAATATACTCCTTTAAATTACATCACTATATGACCTTTGGTGTGAGAAGGTGCAGAGCCCTATACCCCTATACCCGCAGCTTGACCCCTGTCTAGCCTGAAAATAAACCCGCGAGTTGATTCATGAGCACTCCGCCGATATCCTCATTTGCATTTGAGAGAACCTTGACGCACTTTTTTATTTTCCTAATCTCCACGCGGCATGTTTCGTGTTTCGAAGAAAAGTCATATGTTTCTCTGGGAATTCATAAATCTTCCTGTTCCATTAATGGAATATATACGGGTGAAAAAAATGTCATCGAGATCATTTCTCTTGCGCCAAATGTTAAGGTACTTCCTGGGTCACATCGGCAGCGTAAAAAGAGCCCTTTGCGATGCATGCGGCAGGTCATGGATAAATCATGGGAATTCCAGATGAACGCAGTTTACGAGTCTCAATACATGGGAAACTTTTCGATGTAAGAATTCACTGAGACCTCTAAGTTTTACCACCACATATCACAGAGCGTCGGAATGATTGAAAGTTTGGGTACTTAGTGTGTCGTTTCCAAAGCGTGGTAGTTCTTTTAATTTCAACCGTTCCAGCTTTTCGCGTATTTCAATTTTCGTGAAGTGATGGGAAATTTCCAAAACGAAGGAAGAATATGGCATTTTGTAATCTTCCAACACTTCTAAACTCATTAAGTCAACTGAATTGCCAAATCCCGAAATTTTTCATGACCAGCAGACGTAGCTCCGACCCCTGTACTCACTTTGACCTACTCCACGTTATCCCACCTCACACCACAATCCTATATATTGCTCATTATTTTCTTCCTTGTATCTAAATTCCCTAAATTTACGGGATTTTGATTTTTCAAATATTTTACAAATTTTTCCATTTCCTATAAATGCTGCAAATTTTACCGAATTTTCAAACGTCTTGAAATTAATTTATTTATCTTAATCTTAAGATCGTTTATTTATTTTGTTTCACTTTTTCAAATTTTTTTAATGTCGAAGACGCCCAAAAGTATATTTTGTTTTTCAAATTTCCCAGAATATTTCACATTGCTCACTCAAGTTAATTACGGTTCCAGTGAATTTTTTATAATCATCAGACGCAACCCCAACCCCTGTATTCAATTTGACCTACTCGACGTTACTCCCACCCCACCCCAATATATTTCTCATTATTTTTTTTCCTTCTCTCACTGCCCGACTTTTCGTGGGCGTTTCGTGTCGACCAACGAGCTGAGATCACGAACCGATAATAAAAACCACTAGCTGACCTGTACAGGGGCCTCCTTGAAATATAAAAATCGTAAAGTTGACCGCCCCAAGTCCCAGACTCCCATCAAACTTCTAAAGATCTTCAAGATTAAAGCGCAGACCAGAACTATATATTTCTCTCGTATTTCATTTTTATTTTCACATCAAGGTCAAGGGGACCAATTATACCTCTCGTGAGTACGCAAAATAATTACGGGGAAAAGTTGGATCAGACAATTTAGTTCAATTGATAATTTCTCTTTTGACAATGCCTCTTCTTTCCCTTTGATTCAGCTTTATACTTGTTTAAGATTTTCGAAATACTTCAAATTTTTCAAATCTCGGAATTTTTACAAATTTTAAAAGAATTTGAACTTTTTTGAAGATTTTAGAATTATGATAATTTTTGTTTTATTTAAATTTTTTTGAAAATTGTTAAGCTCTCTAATTTTTTTTTCTTGACTTCTTTTGTAAATTCTTTATATTTCGAAGAATTTTGAAAGCAACAGTGTTAATATTGACGCCACATGTGAAATTTTTGAGGTTTCCCTCGATTTTTACTACTTCTATATTTGTCCAGACACCATTCCGTTTGGTCAGAAAACCGCGAGTTAACCGAGCGAGGCACGAGTCGCGGTTCTAGTTCTACATGATATATATTCTTCCATATATTATAATGTTATCAAGTCCCAAAAACCGCAATTCTAATCTCCCTGCACACGGTTAAATGTCGTTTCGCTTCAAACACATAGAAACGCTATGTCATTTGTCTCTAAAATAATTTACTACTGAATGACTTCATATCAGGCAGAAAATGTAGGATGGAGTGGGAAAAATTCATGAACTATCCTATAAAATGTCTGTACCCATCAGATTTAAGTCAATCCATCGTTGGCTCTCATATCAGCGCGAGCCCGTGACATGGTTCTCAACACTTTCGTCGTCAACTGACTAAACGGGAACAAAACGTAAAATTTGACTTTATGATCTGAGCCAAAAGACCCTTTAACTCCGGTGTGGCACATTATTATATGTTTCATGAACAGAGAATCCCGATTTTACCAAGCGAAGCAAATTAACAGGGCAGCATTTCATCCTTCGAAACATTGAAGCAGTTTATAAAAGCGCTTTACAGTCCGTAAACAAAGTCTGTACACCTGGGTCGGAAAAGTGTCACTTTCCGTCCTTGGTGCAAGGAATACTATGGTAGCAAATCAACAACGAAGAGAAAGTACTAGAGACCGGTAGTAAGCTGGTTGAGTCTTTGATAGAATGAGCCTTGATGACATAATGTACAGCTTCTGCAAGTGTATTAACTCTAGCAATTATAAGGCTGGATCGATAAAAAGCGCACCTAGGCCAATGACACTTGGCCATGCCCTGCAGTAACACGTGATGTTTCGATCGCAGGTGTATCACATGTGATCCCTAGCTCCCGCACTGCCCAGTCCTCGATTCACCATCAATAATAAAGGCAGGTAGTGCATGTGCGCAGAGCCGGGAGGAATAACACCGATGATTTCATATTGCAGATACTGGGGCTGTGTTTACCCTGGGCCGGAGCCGTTTTGCGGACAACATAGCCTCGCATTTTTTTATCCGGAAAGATCCGGTCATTAGCGTTGCCTGTGGCGATGAGCATTCTGCAGTCGTTTGTCGTAAGTATCGTTACTAAGTTCATCATTTTTTCGAATATTTTCAATAACATTACGGTAAATATATCGATAATCATTAGCTGATTCAACAATCTGTTCACCCTGAGAATTCACACCTATATGGCGGAGCTTTCTAATTAATTATAAATGCTTCCTCATTAAAAATCAATTTGATTATAAATTCAACATAGTGCTTGCTGTAAATAATTTAACTAATAATTAACTAGTGGGATGATAGTGTATGTGCCCCCACTGGAGACACAAACAAATTTTTTCTAGATTGTGACCAAATTTAACATTGGGGTCATATGGAGAGGCAAACTTAAATTTTTTTAAATGGAATTTTTGGCTCCGTGTGCGTTGATACTATCCAATAGGAACCCCTAGAAGATATTTCCGTCGAATTTGGGTCGAAAAAGTGAAATTAATTTTTTTCGATTTTGGCCAAATTTAACATTGGGACCTTATGGGGAGGCAAACTTAAATTTTTTAAAATTGGATTTTTGGCCCCATGCGTGTTTGTACTATCCAATAGGAACCCCTAGAAGATATTTCCGTCGAATTTGGGTCGAAAAAGTGAAATTAATTTTTCTCGATTTTCGCCAAATTTAACATTGGGACCTTATGGGGAGGCAAACTTAAATTTTTTAAAATTGGATTTTTGGCCCCGTGCGTGTTTGTACTATCCAATAGGAACCCCTAGAAGATATTTCCGTCGAATTTGGGTCGAAAAAGTGAAATTAATTTTTCTCGATTTTCGCCAAATTTAACATTGGGACCTTATGGGGAGGCAAACTTAAATTTTTTAAAATTGGATTTTTGGCCCCGTGTGCGTTGATACTATCCAATAGGAACCCCTAGAAGATATTTCCGTCGAATTTGGGTCGAAAAAGTGAAATTAATCTTTTTCGATTTTGGCCAAATTTAACATTGGGACCTTATGGGGAGGCAAACTTAAATTTTTTAAAATTGAATTTTTGGCCCCGTGTGCGTTGATACTATCCAATAGGAACCCCTAGAAGATATTTCCGTCGAATTTGGGTCGAAAAAGTGAAATTAATTTTTCTCGATTTTCGCCAAATTTAACATTGGGACCTTATGGGGAGGCAAACTTAAATTTTTTAAAATTGGATTTTTGGCCCCGTGTGCGTTGATACTATCCAATAGGAACCCCTAGAAGATATTTCCGTCGAATTTGGGTCGAAAAAGTGAAATTAATTTTTTCGATTTTCGCCAAATTTAACATTGGGACCTTATGGGGAGGCAAACTTAAATTTTTTAAAATTGGATTTTTGGCCCCGTGTGCGTTGATACTATCCAATAGGAACCCCTAGAAGATATTTCCGTCGAATTTGGGTCGAAAAAGTGAAATTAATTTTTCTCGATTTTCGCCAAATTTAACATTGGGACCTTATGGGGACGCAAACTTAAATTTTTTAAAATTGAATTTTTGGCCCCGTGTGCGTTGATACTATCCAATAGGAGCCCCTAGAAGATATTTCCGTCGAATTTGGGTCGAAAAAGTGAAATTATTTTTTTTCGATTTTGGCCAAATTTAACATTGGGACCTTATGGGGAGGCAAACTTAAATTTTTTAAAATTGAATTTTTGGCCCCGTGTGCGTTGATACTATCCAATAGGAACCCCTAGAAGATATTTCCGTCGAATTTGGGTCGAAAAAGTGAAATTAATTTTTCTCGATTTTCGCCAAATTTAACATTGGGACCTTATGGGGAGGCAAACTTAAATTTTTTAAAATTGGATTTTTGGCCCCGTGTGCGTTGATACTATCCAATAGGAACCCCTAGAAGATATTTCCGTCGAATTTGGGTCGAAAAAGTGAAATTAATTTTTTTCGATTTTCGCCAAATTTAACATTGGGACCTTATGGGGAGGCAAACTTAAATTTTTTAAAATTGGATTTTTGGCCCCGTGTGCGTTGATACTATCCAATAGGAACCCCTAGAAGATATTTCCGTCGAATTTGGGTCGAAAAAGTGAAATTAATTTTTCTCGATTTTCGCCAAATTTAACATTGGGACCTTATGGGGACGCAAACTTAAATTTTTTAAAATTGAATTTTTGGCCCCGTGTGCGTTGATACTATCCAATAGGAGCCCCTAGAAGATATTTCCGTCGAATTTGGGTCGAAAAAGTGAAATTATTTTTTTTCGATTTTGGCCAAATTTAACATTGGGACCTTATGGGGAGGCAAACTTAAATTTTTTAAAATTGAATTTTTGGCCCCGTGTGCGTTGATACTATCCAATAGGAACCCCTAGAAGATATTTCCGTCGAATTTGGGTCGAAAAAGTGAAATTAATTTTTCTCGATTTTCGCCAAATTTAACATTGGGACCTTATGGGGAGGCAAACTTAAATTTTTTAAAATTGGATTTTTGGCCCCGTGTGCGTTGATACTATCCAATAGGAACCCCTAGAAGATATTTCCGTCGAATTTGGGTCGAAAAAGTGAAATTAATTTTTTTCGATTTTCGCCAAATTTAACATTGGGACCTTATGGGGAGGCAAACTTA
The DNA here is from genome assembly GCA_026005395.1 of Asobara japonica. Taxonomy (NCBI): domain Eukaryota; kingdom Metazoa; phylum Arthropoda; class Insecta; order Hymenoptera; family Braconidae; genus Asobara; species Asobara japonica. The sequence goes on along the minus strand of BQMI01000560.1, from coordinate 314,964 downwards.
AATTTTTTAAAATTGGATTTTTGGCCCCGTGTGCGTTGATACTATCCAATAGGAACCCCTAGAAGATATTTCCGTCGAATTTGGGTCGAAAAAGTGAAATTAATTTTTTTCGATTTTGGCCAAATTTAGCATTGGGACCTTATGGGGAGGCAAACTTAAATTTTTTAAAATTGAATTTTTGGCCCCGTGTGCGTTGATACTATCCAATAGGAGCCCCTAGAAGATATTTCCGTCGAATTTGGGTCGAAAAAGTGAAATTAATTTTTCTCGATTTTCGCCAAATTTAACATTGGGACCTTATGGGGAGGCAAACTTAAATTTTTTAAAATTGAATTTTTGGCCCCGTGTGCGTTGATACTATCCAATAGGAGCCCCTAGAAGATATTTCCGTCGAATTTGGGTCGAAAAAGTGAAATTAATTTTTTTCGATTTTGGCCAAATTTAACATTGGGACCTTATGGGGAGGCAAACTTAAATTTTTTAAAATTGAATTTTTGGCCCCGTGTGCGTTGATACTATCCAATAGGAACCCCTAGAAGATATTTCCGTCGAATTTGGGTCGAAAAAGTGAAATTAATTTTTCTCGATTTTCGCCAAATTTAACATTGGGACCTTATGGGGAGGCAAACTTAAATTTTTTAAAATTGGATTTTTGGCCCCGTGTGCGTTGATACTATCCAATAGGAACCCCTAGAAGATATTTCCGTCGAATTTGGGTCGAAAAAGTGGAATTACTTTTTTTCGATTTTGGCCAAATTTAACATTGGGACCTTATGGGGAGGCAAACTTAAATTTTTTAAAATTGGATTTTTGGCCCCGTGTGCGTTGATACTATCCAATAGGAACCCCTAGAAGATATTTCCGTCGAATTTGGGTCGAAAAAGTGAAATTAATTTTTCTCGATTTTCGCCAAATTTAACATTGGGACCTTATGGGGAGGCAAACTTAAATTTTTTAAAATTGAATTTTTGGCCCCGTGTGCGTTGATACTATCCAATAGGAGCCCCTAGAAGATATTTCCGTCGAATTTGGGTCGAAAAAGTGAAATTAATTTTTTTCGATTTTGGCCAAATTTAACATTGGGACCTTATGGGGAGGCAAACTTAAATTTTTTAAAATTGAATTTTTGGCCCCGTGTGCGTTGATACTATCCAATAGGAACCCCTAGAAGATATTTCCGTCGAATTTGGGTCGAAAAAGTGAAATTAATTTTTTTCGATTTTGGCCAAATTTAACATTGGGACCTTATGGGGAGGCAAACTTAAATTTTTTAAAATTGAATTTTTGGCCCCGTGTGCGTTGATACTATCCAATAGGAACCCCTAGAAGATATTTCCGTCGAATTTGGGTCGAAAAAGTGAAATTAATTTTTTTCGATTTTCGCCAAATTTAACATTGGGACCTTATGGGGAGGCAAACTTAAATTTTTTAAAATTGGATTTTTGGCCCCGTGCGTGTTTGTACTATCCAATAGGAACCCCTAGAAGATATTTCCGTCGAATTTGGGTCGAAAAAGTGAAATTAATTTTTCTCGATTTTCGCCAAATTTAACATTGGGACCTTATGGGGAGGCAAACTTAAATTTTTTAAAATTGGATTTTTGGCCCCGTGTGCGTTGATACTATCCAATAGGAACCCCTAGAAGATATTTCCGTCGAATTTGGGTCGAAAAAGTGAAATTAATCTTTTTCGATTTTGGCCAAATTTAACATTGGGACCTTATGGGGAGGCAAACTTAAATTTTTTAAAATTGAATTTTTGGCCCCGTGTGCGTTGATACTATCCAATAGGAACCCCTAGAAGATATTTCCGTCGAATTTGGGTCGAAAAAGTGAAATTAATTTTTCTCGATTTTCGCCAAATTTAACATTGGGACCTTATGGGGAGGCAAACTTAAATTTTTTAAAATTGGATTTTTGGCCCCGTGTGCGTTGATACTATCCAATAGGAACCCCTAGAAGATATTTCCGTCGAATTTGGGTCGAAAAAGTGAAATTAATTTTTTTCGATTTTCGCCAAATTTAACATTGGGACCTTATGGGGAGGCAAACTTAAATTTTTTAAAATTGGATTTTTGGCCCCGTGTGCGTTGATACTATCCAATAGGAACCCCTAGAAGATATTTCCGTCGAATTTGGGTCGAAAAAGTGAAATTAATTTTTCTCGATTTTCGCCAAATTTAACATTGGGACCTTATGGGGACGCAAACTTAAATTTTTTAAAATTGAATTTTTGGCCCCGTGTGCGTTGATACTATCCAATAGGAGCCCCTAGAAGATATTTCCGTCGAATTTGGGTCGAAAAAGTGAAATTATTTTTTTTCGATTTTGGCCAAATTTAACATTGGGACCTTATGGGGAGGCAAACTTAAATTTTTTAAAATTGAATTTTTGGCCCCGTGTGCGTTGATACTATCCAATAGGAACCCCTAGAAGATATTTCCGTCGAATTTGGGTCGAAAAAGTGAAATTAATTTTTCTCGATTTTCGCCAAATTTAACATTGGGACCTTATGGGGAGGCAAACTTAAATTTTTTAAAATTGGATTTTTGGCCCCGTGTGCGTTGATACTATCCAATAGGAACCCCTAGAAGATATTTCCGTCGAATTTGGGTCGAAAAAGTGAAATTAATTTTTTTCGATTTTCGCCAAATTTAACATTGGGACCTTATGGGGAGGCAAACTTAAATTTTTTAAAATTGGATTTTTGGCCCCGTGTGCGTTGATACTATCCAATAGGAACCCCTAGAAGATATTTCCGTCGAATTTGGGTCGAAAAAGTGAAATTAATTTTTCTCGATTTTCGCCAAATTTAACATTGGGACCTTATGGGGACGCAAACTTAAATTTTTTAAAATTGAATTTTTGGCCCCGTGTGCGTTGATACTATCCAATAGGAGCCCCTAGAAGATATTTCCGTCGAATTTGGGTCGAAAAAGTGAAATTATTTTTTTTCGATTTTGGCCAAATTTAACATTGGGACCTTATGGGGAGGCAAACTTAAATTTTTTAAAATTGAATTTTTGGCCCCGTGTGCGTTGATACTATCCAATAGGAACCCCTAGAAGATATTTCCGTCGAATTTGGGTCGAAAAAGTGAAATTAATTTTTCTCGATTTTCGCCAAATTTAACATTGGGACCTTATGGGGAGGCAAACTTAAATTTTTTAAAATTGGATTTTTGGCCCCGTGTGCGTTGATACTATCCAATAGGAACCCCTAGAAGATATTTCCGTCGAATTTGGGTCGAAAAAGTGAAATTAATTTTTCTCGATTTTCGCCAAATTTAACATTGGGACCTTATGGGGAGGCAAACTTAAATTTTTTAAAATTGAATTTTTGGCCCCGTGTGCGTTGATACTATCCAATAGGAGCCCCTAGAAGATATTTCCGTCGAATTTGGGTCGAAAAAGTGAAATTAATTTTTTTCGATTTTGGCCAAATTTAACATTGGGACCTTATGGGGAGGCAAACTTAAATTTTTTAAAATTGAATTTTTGGCCCCGTGTGCGTTGATACTATCCAATAGGAACCCCTAGAAGATATTTCCGTCGAATTTGGGTCGAAAAAGTGAAATTAATTTTTTTCGATTTTCGCCAAATTTAACATTGGGACCTTATGGGGAGGCAAACTTAAATTTTTTAAAATTGGATTTTTGGCCCCGTGTGCGTTGATACTATCCAATAGGAACCCCTAGAAGATATTTCCGTCGAATTTGGGTCGAAAAAGTGAAATTAATTTTTTTCGATTTTGGCCAAATTTAACATTGGGACCTTATGGGGAGGCAAACTTAAATTTTTTAAAATTGAATTTTTGGCCTCGTGTGCGTTGATACTATCCAATAGGAGCCCCTAGAAGATATTTCCGTCGAATTTGGGTCGAAAAAGTGAAATTAATTTTTCTCGATTTTCGCCAAATTTAACATTGGGACCTTATGGGGAGGCAAACTTAAATTTTTTAAAATTGGATTTTTGGCCCCGTGTGCGTTGATACTATCCAATAGGAACCCCTAGAAGATATTTCCGTCGAATTTGGGTCGAAAAAGTGAAATTAATTTTTTTCGATTTTGGCCAAATTTAACATTGGGACCTTATGGGGAGGCAAACTTAAATTTTTTAAAATTGGATTTTTGGCCCCATGCGTGTTTGTACTATCCAATAGGAGCCCCTAGAAGATATTTCCGTCGAATTTGGGTCGAAAAAGTGAAATTAATTTTTTTCGATTTTGGCCAAATTTAACATTGGGACCTTATGGGGAGGCAAACTTAAATTTTTTAAAATTGAATTTTTGGCCCCGTGTGCGTTGATACTATCCAATAGGAACCCCTAGAAGATATTTCGGTCGAATTTGGGTCGAAAAAGTGAAATTAATTTTTCTCGATTTTCGCCAAATTTAACATTGGGACCTTATGGGGAGGCAAACTTAAATTTTTTAAAATTGGATTTTTGGCCCCATGCGTGTTTGTACTATCCAATAGGAGCCCCTAGAAGATATTTCCGTCGAATTTGGGTCGAAAAAGTGAAATTAATTTTTTTCGATTTTGGCCAAATTTAACATTGGGACCTTATGGGGAGGCAAACTTAAATTTTTTAAAATTGGATTTTTGGCCCCATGCGTGTTTGTACTATCCAATAGGAACCCCTAGAAGACATTTCCGTCGAATTTGGGTCGAAAAAGTGAAATTAATTTTTTTCGATTTTGGCCAAATTTAACATTGGGACCTTATGGGGAGGCAAACTTAAATTTTTTAAAATTGAATTTTTGGCCCCGTGTGCGTTGATACTATCCAATAGGAACCCCTAGAAGATATTTCCGTCGAATTTGGGTCGAAAAAGTGAAATGAATTTTTTTCGATTTTCGCCAAATTTAACATTGGGACCTTATGGGGAGGCAAACTTAAATTTTTTAAAATTGAATTTTTGGCCTCGTGTGCGTTGATACTATCCAATAGGAGCCCCTAGAAGATATTTCCGTCGAATTTGGGTCGAAAAAGTGAAATTAATTTTTCTCGATTTTCGCCAAATTTAACATTGGGACCTTATGGGGAGGCAAACTTAAATTTTTTAAAATTGGATTTTTGGCCCCGTGTGCGTTGATACTATCCAATAGGAACCCCTAGAAGATATTTCCGTCGAATTTGGGTCGAAAAAGTGAAATTAATTTTTTTCGATTTTGGCCAAATTTAACATTGGGACCTTATGGGGAGGCAAACTTAAATTTTTTAAAATTGGATTTTTGGCCCCATGCGTGTTTGTACTATCCAATAGGAGCCCCTAGAAGATATTTCCGTCGAATTTGGGTCGAAAAAGTGAAATTAATTTTTTTCGATTTTGGCCAAATTTAACATTGGGACCTTATGGGGAGGCAAACTTCAATTTTTTAAAATTGGATTTTTGGCCCCATGCGTGTTTGTACTATCCAATAGGAGCCCCTAGAAGATATTTCCGTCGAATTTGGGTCGAAAAAGTGAAATTAATTTTTCTCGATTTTCGCCAAATTTAACATTGGGACCTTATGGGGAGGCAAACTTAAATTTTTTAAAATTGGATTTTTGGCCCCGTGTGCGTTGATACTATCCAATAGGAACCCCTAGAAGATATTTCCGTCGAATTTGGGTCGAAAAAGTGAAATTAATTTTTTTCGATTTTCGCCAAATTTAACATTGGGACCTTATGGGGAGGCAAACTTAAATTTTTTAAAATTGGATTTTTGGCCCCGTGTGCGTTGATACTATCCAATAGGAACCCCTAGAAGATATTTCCGTCGAATTTGGGTCGAAAAAGTGAAATTAATTTTTTTCGATTTTGGCCAAATTTAACATTGGGACCTTATGGGGAGGCAAACTTAAATTTTTTAAAATTGAATTTTTGGCCTCGTGTGCGTTGATACTATCCAATAGGAGCCCCTAGAAGATATTTCCGTCGAATTTGGGTCGAAAGAGTGAAATTAATTTTTCTCGATTTTCGCCAAATTTAACATTGGGACCTTATGGGGAGGCAAACTTAAATTTTTTAAAATTGAATTTTTGGCCCCGTGTGCGTTGATACTATCCAATAGGAACCCCTAGAAGATATTTCCGTCGAATTTGGGTCGAAAAAGTGAAATTAATTTTTTTCGATTTTGGCCAAATTTAACATTGGGACCTTATGGGGAGGCAAACTTAAATTTTTTAAAATTGGATTTTTGGCCCCATGCGTGTTTGTACTATCCAATAGGAGCCCCTAGAAGATATTTCCGTCGAATTTGGGTCGAAAAAGTGAAATTAATTTTTTTCGATTTTGGCCAAATTTAACATTGGGACCTTATGGGGAGGCAAACTTAAATTTTTTAAAATTGGATTTTTGGCCCCATGCGTGTTTGTACTATCCAATAGGAGCCCCTAGAAGATATTTCCGTCGAATTTGGGTCGAAAAAGTGAAATTAATTTTTTTCGATTTTGGCCAAATTTAACATTGGGACCTTATGGGGAGGCAAACTTAAATTTTTTAAAATTGGATTTTTGGCCCCGTGTGCGTTGATACTATCCAATAGGAACCCCTAGAAGATATTTCCGTCGAATTTGGGTCGAAAAAGTGAAATTAATTTTTCTCGATTTTCGCCAAATTTAACATTGGGACCTTATGGGGAGGCAAACTTAAATTTTTTAAAATTGAATTTTTGGCCCCGTGTGCGTTGATACTATCCAATAGGAGCCCCTAGAAGATATTTCCGTCGAATTTGGGTCGAAAAAGTGAAATTAATTTTTTTCGATTTTCGCCAAATTTAACATTGGGACCTTATGGGGAGGCAAACTTAAATTTTTTAAAATTGAATTTTTGGCCTCGTGTGCGTTGATACTATCCAATAGGAGCCCCTAGAAGATATTTCCGTCGAATTTGGGTCGAAAAAGTGAAATTAATTTTTCTCGATTTTCGCCAAATTTAACATTGGGACCTTATGGGGAGGCAAACTTAAATTTTTTAAAATTGGATTTTTGGCCCCGTGTGCGTTGATACTATCCAATAGGAACCCCTAGAAGATATTTCCGTCGAATTTGGGTCGAAAAAGTGAAATTAATTTTTTTCGATTTTGGCCAAATTTAACATTGGGACCTTATGGGGAGGCAAACTTAAATTTTTTAAAATTGGATTTTTGGCCCCATGCGTGTTTGTACTATCCAATAGGAGCCCCTAGAAGATATTTCCGTCGAATTTGGGTCGAAAAAGTGAAATTAATTTTTTTCGATTTTGGCCAAATTTAACATTGGGACCTTATGGGGAGGCAAACTTAAATTTTTTAAAATTGAATTTTTGGCCCCGTGTGCGTTGATACTATCCAATAGGAACCCCTAGAAGATATTTCGGTCGAATTTGGGTCGAAAAAGTGAAATTAATTTTTTTCGATTTTGGCCAAATTTAACATTGGGACCTTATGGGGAGGCAAACTTAAATTTTTTAAAATTGAATTTTTGGCCTCGTGTGCGTTGATACTATCCAATAGGAGCCCCTAGAAGACATTTCCGTCGAATTTGGGTCGAAAAAGTGAAATTAATTTTTTTCGATTTTGGCCAAATTTAACATTGGGACCTTATGGGGAGGCAAACTTAAATTTTTTAAAATTGAATTTTTGGCCCCGTGTGCGTTGATACTATCCAATAGGAACCCCTAGAAGATATTTCCGTCGAATTTGGGTCGAAAAAGTGAAATTAATTTTTCTCGATTTTCGCCAAATTTAACATTGGGACCTTATGGGGAGGCAAACTTAAATTTTTTAAAATTGAATTTTTGGCCCCGTGTGCGTTGATACTATCCAATAGGAACCCCTAGAAGATATTTCCGTCGAATTTGGGTCGAAAAAGTGAAATTAATTTTTCTCGATTTTCGCCAAATTTAACATTGGGACCTTATGGGGAGGCAAACTTAAATTTTTTAAAATTGGATTTTTGGCCCCGTGTGCGTTGATACTATCCAATAGGAACCCCTAGAAGATATTTCCGTCGAATTTGGGTCGAAAAAGTGGAATTAATTTTTTTCGATTTTCGCCAAATTTAACATTGGGACCTTATGGGGAGGCAAACTTAAATTTTTTAAAATTGAATTTTTGGCCCCGTGTGCGTTGATACTATCCAATAGGAGCCCCTAGAAGATATTTCCGTCGAATTTGGGTCGAAAAAGTGAAATTAATTTTTTTCGATTTTGGCCAAATTTAACATTGGGACCTTATGGGGAGGCAAACTTAAATTTTTTAAAATTGAATTTTTGGCCCCGTGTGCGTTGATACTATCCAATAGGAACCCCTAGAAGAGATTTCCGTCGAATTTGGGTCGAAAAAGTGAAATTAATTTTTCTCGATTTTCGCCAAATTTAACATTGGGACCTTATGGGGAGGCAAACTTAAATTTTTTAAAATTGGATTTTTGGCCCCGTGTGCGTTGATACTATCCAATAGGAACCCCTAGAAGATATTTCCGTCGAATTTGGGTCGAAAAAGTGAAATTAATTTTTTTCGATTTTCGCCAAATTTAACATTGGGACCTTATGGGGAGGCAAACTTAAATTTTTTAAAATTGGATTTTTGGCCCCGTGTGCGTTGATACTATCCAATAGGAACCCCTAGAAGATATTTCCGTCGAATTTGGGTCGAAAAAGTGGAATTAATTTTTTTCGATTTTGGCCAAATTTAACATTGGGACCTTATGGGGAGGCAAACTTAAATTTTTTAAAATTGGATTTTTGGCCCCGTGTGCGTTGATACTATCCAATAGGAACCCCTAGAAGATATTTCCGTCGAATTTGGGTCGAAAAAGTGAAATTAATTTTTTTCGATTTTGGCCAAATTTAACATTGGGACCTTATGGGGAGGCAAACTTAAATTTTTTAAAATTGAATTTTTGGCCCCGTGTGCGTTGATACTATCCAATAGGAGCCCCTAGAAGATATTTCCGTCGAATTTGGGTCGAAAAAGTGAAATTAATTTTTTTCGATTTTGGCCAAATTTAACATTGGGACCTTATGGGGAGGCAAACTTAAATTTTTTAAAATTGAATTTTTGGCCCCGTGTGCGTTGATACTATCCAATAGGAGCCCCTAGAAGATATTTCCGTCGAATTTGGGTCGAAAAAGTGAAATTAATTTTTTTCGATTTTGGCCAAATTTAACATTGGGACCTTATGGGGAGGCAAACTTAAATTTTTTAAAATTGAATTTTTGGCCTCGTGTGCGTTGATACTATCCAATAGGAGCCCCTAGAAGATATTTCCGTCGAATTTGGGTCGAAAAAGTGAAATTAATTTTTCTCGATTTTCGCCAAATTTAACATTGGGACCTTATGGGGAGGCAAACTTAAATTTTTTAAAATTGGATTTTTGGCCCCATGCGTGTTTGTACTATCCAATAGGAGCCCCTAGAAGATATTTCCGTCGAATTTGGGTCGAAAAAGTGAAATTAATTTTTTTCGATTTTGGCCAAATTTAACATTGGGACCTTATGGGGAGGCAAACTTAAATTTTTTAAAATTGGATTTTTGGCCCCATGCGTGTTTGTACTATCCAATAGGAGCCCCTAGAAGATATTTCCGTCGAATTTGGGTCGAAAAAGTGAAATTAATTTTTTTCGATTTTGGCCAAATTTAACATTGGGACCTTATGGGGAGGCAAACTTAAATTTTTTAAAATTGGATTTTTGGCCCCATGCGTGTTTGTACTATCCAATAGGAACCCCTAGAAGACATTTCCGTCGAATTTGGGTCGAAAAAGTGAAATTAATTTTTTTCGATTTTGGCCAAATTTAACATTGGGACCTTATGGGGAGGCAAACTTAAATTTTTTAAAATTGAATTTTTGGCCCCGTGTGCGTTGATACTATCCAATAGGAACCCCTAGAAGATATTTCCGTCGAATTTGGGTCGAAAAAGTGAAATTAATTTTTTTCGATTTTCGCCAAATTTAACATTGGGACCTTATGGGGAGGCAAACTTAAATTTTTTAAAATTGAATTTTTGGCCTCGTGTGCGTTGATACTATCCAATAGGAGCCCCTAGAAGATATTTCCGTCGAATTTGGGTCGAAAAAGTGAAATTAATTTTTCTCGATTTTCGCCAAATTTAACATTGGGACCTTATGGGGAGGCAAACTTAAATTTTTTAAAATTGGATTTTTGGCCCCGTGTGCGTTGATACTATCCAATAGGAGCCCCTAGAAGATATTTCCGTCGAATTTGGGTCGAAAAAGTGAAATTAATTTTTTTCGATTTTGGCCAAATTTAACATTGGGACCTTATGGGGAGGCAAACTTAGATTTTTTAAAATTGAATTTTTGGCCCCGTGTGCGTTGATACTATCCAATAGGAACCCCTAGAAGAGATTTCCGTCGAATTTGGGTCGAAAAAGTGAAATTAATTTTTCTCGATTTTCGCCAAATTTAACATTGGGACCTTATGGGGAGGCAAACTTAAATTTTTTAAAATTGGATTTTTGGCCCCGTGTGCGTTGATACTATCCAATAGGAACCCCTAGAAGATATTTCCGTCGAATTTGGGTCGAAAAAGTGAAATTAATTTTTTTCGATTTTCGCCAAATTTAACATTGGGACCTTATGGGGAGGCAAACTTAAATTTTTTAAAATTGGATTTTTGGCCCCGTGTGCGTTGATACTATCCAATAGGAACCCCTAGAACATATTTCCGTCGAATTTGGGTCGAAAAAGTGGAATTAATTTTTTTCGATTTTGGCCAAATTTAACATTGGGACCTTATGGGGAGGCAAACTTAAATTTTTTAAAATTGGATTTTTGGCCCCGTGTGCGTTGATACTATCCAATAGGAACCCCTAGAAGATATTTCCGTCGAATTTGGGTCGAAAAAGTGAAATTAATTTTTTTCGATTTTGGCCAAATTTAACATTGGGACCTTATGGGGAGGCAAACTTAAATTTTTTAAAATTGAATTTTTGGCCCCGTGTGCGTTGATACTATCCAATAGGAGCCCCTAGAAGATATTTCCGTCGAATTTGGGTCGAAAAAGTGAAATTAATTTTTTTCGATTTTGGCCAAATTTAACATTGGGACCTTATGGGGAGGCAAACTTAAATTTTTTAAAATTGAATTTTTGGCCCCGTGTGCGTTGATACTATCCAATAGGAGCCCCTAGAAGATATTTCCGTCGAATTTGGGTCGAAAAAGTGAAATTAATTTTTTTCGATTTTGGCCAAATTTAACATTGGGACCTTATGGGGAGGCAAACTTAAATTTTTTAAAATTGAATTTTTGGCCCCGTGTGCGTTGATACTATCCAATAGGAGCCCCTAGAAGATATTTCCGTCGAATTTGGGTCGAAAAAGTGAAATTAATTTTTTTCGATTTTGGCCAAATTTAACATTGGGACCTTATGGGGAGGCAAACTCAAATTTTTTAAAATTGGATTTTTGGCCCCGTGTGCGTTGATACTATCCAATAGGAGCCCCTAGAAGATATTTCCGTCGAATTTGGGTCGAAAAAGTGAAATTAATTTTTTTCGATTTTGGCCAAATTTAACATTGGGACCTTATGGGGAGGCAAACTTAAATTTTTTAAAATTGAATTTTTGGCCCCGTGTGCGTTGATACTATCCAATAGGAACCCCTAGAAGATATTTCCGTCGAATTTGGGTCGAAAAAGTGAAATTAATTTTTCTCGATTTTCGCCAAATTTAACATTGGGACCTTATGGGGAGGCAAACTTAAATTTTTTAAAATTGGATTTTCGGCCCCGTGTGCGTTGATACTATCCAATAGGAACCCCTAGAAGATATTTCCGTCGAATTTGGGTCGAAAAAGTGAAATTAATTTTTTTCGATTTTGGCCAAATTTAACATTGGGACCTTATGGGGAGGCAAACTTAAATTTTTTAAAATTGGATTTTTGGCCCCATGCGTGTTTGTACTATCCAATAGGAGCCCCTAGAAGATATTTCCGTCGAATTTGGGTCGAAAAAGTGAAATTAATTTTTCTCGATTTTCGCCAAATTTAACATTGGGACCTTATGGGGAGGCAAACTTAAATTTTTTAAAATTGGATTTTTGGCCCCGTGTGCGTTGATACTATCCAATAGGAACCCCTAGAAGATATTTCCGTCGAATTTGGGCGAAAAAGTGAAATTAATTTTTTTCGATTTTGGCCAAATTTAACATTGGGACCTTATGGGGAGGCAAACTTAAATTTTTTAAAATTGAATTTTTGGCCCCGTGTGCGTTGATACTATCCAATAGGAGCCCCTAGAAGATATTTCCGTCGAATTTGGGTCGAAAAAGTGAAATTAATTTTTTTCGATTTTGGCCAAATTTAACATTGGGACCTTATGGGGAGGCAAACTTAAATTTTTTAAAATTGAATTTTTGGCCCCGTGTGCGTTGATACTATCCAATAGGAGCCCCTAGAAGATATTTCCGTCGAATTTGGGTCGAAAAAATGAAATTAATTTTTTTCGATTTTGGCCAAATTTAACATTGGGACCTTATGGGGAGGCAAACTTAAATTTTTTAAAATTGAATTTTTGGCCCCGTGTGCGTTGATACTATCCAATAGGAACCCCTAGAAGATATTTCCGTCGAATTTGGGTCGAAAAAGTGGAATTAATTTTTTTCGATTTTGGCCAAATTTAACATTGGGACCTTATGGGGAGGCAAACTTAAATTTTTTAAAATTGGATTTTTGGCCCCGTGTGCGTTGATACTATCCAATAGGAACCCCTAGAAGATATTTCCGTCGAATTTGGGTCGAAAAAGTGAAATTAATTTTTTTCGATTTTGGCCAAATTTAACATTGGGACCTTATGGGGAGGCAAACTTAAATTTTTTAAAATTGAATTTTTGGCCCCGTGTGCGTTGATACTATCCAATAGGAGCCCCTAGAAGATATTTCCGTCGAATTTGGGTCGAAAAAGTGAAATTAATTTTTTTCGATTTTGGCCAAATTTAACATTGGGACCTTATGGGGAGGCAAACTTAAATTTTTTAAAATTGAATTTTTGGCCCCGTGTGCGTTGATACTATCCAATAGGAACCCCTAGAAGATATTTCCGTCGAATTTGGGTCGAAAAAGTGAAATTAATTTTTCTCGATTTTCGCCAAATTTAACATTGGGACCTTATGGGGAGGCAAACTTAAATTTTTTAAAATTGGATTTTCGGCCCCGTGTGCGTTGATACTATCCAATAGGAACCCCTAGAAGATATTTCCGTCGAATTTGGGTCGAAAAAGTGAAATTAATTTTTTTCGATTTTGGCCAAATTTAACATTGGGACCTTATGGGGAGGCAAACTTAAATTTTTTAAAATTGAATTTTTGGCCCCGTGTGCGTTGATACTATCCAATAGGAGCCCCTAGAAGATATTTCCGTCGAATTTGGGTCGAAAAAGTGAAATTAATTTTTTTCGATTTTGGCCAAATTTAACATTGGGACCTTATGGGGAGGCAAACTTAAATTTTTTAAAATTGAATTTTTGGCCCCGTGTGCGTTGATACTATCCAATAGGAACCCCTAGAAGATATTTTCGTCGAATTTGGGTCGAAAAAGTGAAATTAATTTTTCTCGATTTTGGCCAAATTTAACATTGGGACCTTATGGGGAGGCAAACTTAAATTTTTTAAAATTGAATTTTTGGCCCCGTGTGCGTTGATACTATCCAATAGGAACCCCTAGAAGATATTTTCGTCGAATTTGGGTCGAAAAAGTGAAATTAATTTTTCTCGATTTTGGCCAAATTTAACATTGGGACCTTATGGGGAGGCAAACTTAAATTTTTTAAAATTGAATTTTTGGCCCCGTGTGCGTTGATACTATCCAATAGGAACCCCTAGAAGATATTTTCGTCGAATTTGGGTCGAAAAAGTGAAATTAATTTTTCTCGATTTTGGCCAAATTTAACATTGGGACCTTATGGGGAGGCAAACTTAAATTTTTTAAAATTGAATTTTTGGCCCCGTGTGCGTTGATACTATCCAATAGGAACCCCTAGAAGATATTTCCGTCGAATTTGGGTCGAAAAAGTGAAATTAATTTTTTTCGATTTTGGCCAAATTTAACATTGGGACCTTATGGGGAGGCAAACTTAAATTTTTTAAAATTGAATTTTTGGCCCCGTGTGCGTTGATACTATCCAATAGGAACCCCTAGAAGATATTTCCGTCGAATTTGGGTCGAAAAAGTGAAATTAATTTTTTTCGATTTTGGCCAAATTTAACATTGGGACCTTATGGGGAGGCAAACTTAAATTTTTTAAAATTGAATTTTTGGCCCCGTGTGCGTTGATACTATCCAATAGGAGCCCCTAGAAGATATTTCCGTCGAATTTGGGTCGAAAAAGTGAAATTAATTTTTTTCGATTTTGGCCAAATTTAACATTGGGACCTTATGGGGAGGCAAACTTAAATTTTTTAAAATTGAATTTTTGGCCCCGTGTGCGTTGATACTATCCAATAGGAACCCCTAGAAGATATTTCCGTCGAATTTGGGTCGAAAAAGTGAAATTAATTTTTCTCGATTTTCGCCAAATTTAACATTGGGACCTTATGGGGAGGCAAACTTAAATTTTTTAAAATTGGATTTTCGGCCCCGTGTGCGTTGATACTATCCAATAGGAACCCCTAGAAGATATTTCCGTCGAATTTGGGTCGAAAAAGTGAAATTAATTTTTTTCGATTTTGGCCAAATTTAACATTGGGACCTTATGGGGAGGCAAACTTAAATTTTTTAAAATTGAATTTTTGGCCCCGTGTGCGTTGATACTATCCAATAGGAACCCCTAGAAGATATTTTCGTCGAATTTGGGTCGAAAAAGTGAAATTAATTTTTCTCGATTTTGGCCAAATTTAACATTGGGACCTTATGGGGAGGCAAACTTAAATTTTTTAAAATTGAATTTTTGGCCCCGTGTGCGTTGATACTATCCAATAGGAACCCCTAGAAGATATTTTCGTCGAATTTGGGTCGAAAAAGTGAAATTAATTTTTCTCGATTTTGGCCAAATTTAACATTGGGACCTTATGGGGAGGCAAACTTAAATTTTTTAAAATTGAATTTTTGGCCCCGTGTGCGTTGATACTATCCAATAGGAACCCCTAGAAGATATTTTCGTCGAATTTGGGTCGAAAAAGTGAAATTAATTTTTCTCGATTTTGGCCAAATTTAACATTGGGACCTTATGGGGAGGCAAACTTAAATTTTTTAAAATTGAATTTTTGGCCCCGTGTGCGTTGATACTATCCAATAGGAACCCCTAGAAGATATTTCCGTCGAATTTGGGTCGAAAAAGTGAAATTAATTTTTTTCGATTTTGGCCAAATTTAACATTGGGACCTTATGGGGAGGCAAACTTAAATTTTTTAAAATTGAATTTTTGGCCCCGTGTGCGTTGATACTATCCAATAGGAACCCCTAGAAGATATTTTCGTCGAATTTGGGTCGAAAAAGTGAAATTAATTTTTTTCGATTTTGGCCAAATTTAACATTGGGACCTTATGGGGAGGCAAACTTAAATTTTTTAAAATTGGATTTTTGGCCCCGTGTGCGTTGATACTATCCAATAGGAACCCCTAGAAGATATTTCCGTCGAATTTGGGTCGAAAAAGTGAAATTAATTTTTTTCGATTTTGGCCAAATTTAACATTGGGACCTTATGGGGAGGCAAACTTAAATTTTTTAAAATTGGATTTTTGGCCCCGTGTGCGTTGATACTATCCAATAGGGACCCCTAGAAGATATTTCCGTCGAATTTGGGTCGAAAAAGTGAAATTAATTTTTTTCGATTTTGGCCAAATTTAAATGGAGTTTGGACCCCGTGCGCGTTTGTACTATCCAATTGGGACAACATTTCATCATCCGCTGACTTAATGAGACTGAAATTAGCCGCAAAATCGCATGAACGTGGGGAACAAGTTATCTATTTTTATTCCACAAAAATCAACATTGACTCGGGACACAGTGATGTATCGATCTGCAGACCGATGAATGATTTATGCGATAATCAATAGCGAGGTGTATCCTCTGAGAGCTACCACTGGCACGTGTTACCTACATTTTTCACCACAATATGAGGTATTACGTCTGGCGGTGGATCGATACAAGAGCATTATGTGTGTATAATAGAGAAAATAGTGGAAGCAAACTTGCGGGGTCACAAATATTTTTTTTCCGTACAAAGTTGTTGAGGACACACATAAAACCTCCTCTACGTGATGCTCATTTCGCATGGAAATTTTAATAACCTTTTCAAATTCTGGTTGTTTCTCAATGTTTTCCAATTCTTTAAAATATCCAAATTTGTATAATTTTGAAATTTCTGAAAATTTTTAGAATATGAAACAATCATGTTTTTTTATAATTTTCCAAATTACTACTTCCGACGGAAGTTGAGATATTCCCAATTCAGTTTTTTTTCATTCGTTTAAGCATAATTCATTCATGCACCAAACCGTCGACATACATATCTGTTGAATGGGAATGAAAATATAGTATTTTAAGGATCAATTTGATTTATGGGATTCGCGCGGCACGCTTTCCCTTCAGAAAAAAAAACCAGTAAAAATTAATGTGCATTGTCAGCACGCCCGAGACATGAATAGAGTCAACACAAACATGGAAAGAAAAGTTTAAATGGTTAGAATAAATTCCAAATTCTCAAACTTTTTTTATCTAAAAACAAAATTTTTGTTCTCGTCCCTCACCGGTCACACCAATTTCCCCCCCCCCCCCCCCCCCCCCCTAGCGTTTTTTTTGTTTTTTTCCATTGGATGTAAAGGATCTAGCAAAGGGCGAAACAGCATTTCCTAATACGTAATTCAGTAGTTCTACAGGTCTTCCGTTTCGATATCCTGTACCACTTTGACCATCGCTATTGAGTATTCTTAGACAGGACTTTTATATACCAACTTTGTTTATCAGAAAAAAGCCTCAAGATTTATTGCTTGAAACGCAAAGATGTAAATTTTCCCAAAACATCACTAGCATATCCAACCTTCTCAAACTCATGCCATATTCTATCCGATGTTATCAGCCAATATTGTGACGGCAAACTTTTCTACGTGGGGTGGGGGCGGTTGACCTCGGGATCGAAACCTTTAGTAATGCTGCTATTGTTTTAAGGATGTATTTTTGAAAATTTTGCTGTCCAACATGAAGTCTTGTGTTTTTTCTCGTCTGAACTGTATGAATTCTATATAGTTTGGAAGAGACTGGATTTTCCATTGACCAAATTCGATATTTTTTCGGAATTATCAAATTCCAATCCGAGAGAGTACGCTGTAGCAAATGCAGTAAAGTCGACCGACATACATAATTTGCGGTCAAAAAAATATCTCTGGATCTTATGATGATAGACCGACCTTAATCTCCCTGAAAATCGATAGGGCACACACGCCAGGGCGCAACCTAATGAACTTGATCAACTTGTGTTTTAGCTTTGCAATTTCGCGAAGTCGTAAAGTCTTTTATTTGACACTTTGGCGCGGCAACTGGCCGTTGCATAAATCATGCAAATGAATCATTGGAAATGAACCTTTACTGATCCCTTTGCCATTTTGTCGTGTTTCATGTATCGCAGAGAGTGGACGGCTGTTCGTCTTCGGGAGCAACGATTGGGGTCAGCTGGGGCTAGGCCACAAGAATCACGTCAGCAAGCCTTCTTGCGTGAAAAGTTGGTAATCGTCGTGGGCACCACGCTTCTTATTTTATTCACTTTTCTTCCAAATTTATCACGTATTGAAAGATGCTATACAATTTTAGTACTGAAGTCTAAATGTCGAAACTTGCAAATAGGAAGTCAATTTCTATAGCACTTCTTCATCCGTGTTTTCAGTTTAGCCCTTCTGTGCTAACGTATGCGGCATGGTGCCGGAAGATTTAAAATGGAGACATATACTAAAACCTTTGAAGACCATCAATGTACCAATTCACTAAATGAACTGAGATTGACCATGTTATAACAAGTTCCTATTGTTTTTGAAGTCATTTTCATTAAATGAAGATAATCTGTTAAAATTTATTCCACGACAGAGGCTACGGTGTTCCACCGCCACGCGAGTGACGATCTGCACGAAGGGTTGAAACTTATCGATTACTATCAGTAACGATTATGAATACATGCGTATTATGATGTTACAGGTCTTAAGCCGGAAAAGGTGTCGCACGTGGCATGCGGGAGAGCCCATACACTCATATGCACAGGTGAGACAATGAAGATTACAGCGTTTACTGTTATTTGAGTCTTATCGTGTTAACAGTGACGCGTTTTTGTTGTAACATTTCTGCAAATCAATGGTATTTGGTCGAGGTTCAAGTGACGTCATAAAATGTTCAATACTTTTTCTCGTTTCGGCCCCAAAATTAGAGAAATGGTAATCAGTTTTAGTCATAAAATTGTTGAAATAAAAGTAAAGACTTGCGGCTTGACATACTCAATTTAAATACGACTTTAATGAACGTCTGTAGATATATGTATGTCGCGGGGTCATTCAAACTTTACACATCCAGATTGCGGCATAGTTCACATCAGGGTGCAAAGATATAGAACCATAATTGATTAACTCTCATATTGGATGGTCAAAGTCATAGAAATTAATCGAAGACTTTCATGGTCAATACCAAAGACTATTATAAATTCATAACGTGCCCATAGTGAGCCCAGTATAAGCTGCTTATCCGTCTTGTCGAGCATAACGTTTTGGAGACATAATGTTGCTCAGTCATGTAACGCGTTGGTAACATGGTATAAAAAATATAATACGGCCCTGCATTTTTCATGAATTCGTCTAATTTTTGTGTAACGTCAATCCGTCGCTCGGCTGTGGAACATTTAAAGTTACTGACCGCTTTCGGTTACCTCGGTTTATATGTAAAATAATAATTTATTCTATTAATCTTATTCCCCAGACGGCCAAAAGATTTTCGCCTGCGGAAGTGACCAAGAATCCCAATTGGGAAGAGGCCAACAGACAGTAGGTGACAGTTGGAGCACACCGATTATGGTTTACGACAGTGGTCTATCTGGAGCCAAGGTGGTGCAAATAGCGGCTGGCTCTCAGCACTCGTTAGTATTGACTAGCGACGGTGGAGTTTTCGCCTGGGGTAGCAATTTAGAGGGACAGCTGGGACTACACGGGGTTTCCGGTCTCATTAACACACCAACTAGGGTTCACATACCGGAGCCAGTCAAGCAAATCAGTGCTGGCTACTATCACTCAGCTTTTCTTACGGGTCAGTGCCTTCATTTTAAGGATCATACTGCTGAGTTTTTTTGAAGATTGCCTGAAAATATGGAAGTGGTAATCTGGCTTTTCTTCACGTATTCCAGAGATGCTCTAGGATAGATAGACTTTTCACATATTTTATAGAGTTTGTAGAGAGCTACAGAGTGAAAAAACTTCCACAGAGTGTGTTCACGTGATCCACGGAAGTCGTTACCGTGGATCTCAGACATTTTGACCTTGGATGCAAGGAGTCATTACCATCGATATCAGGAACGTAGCCACTCCATATAAAAAAAGGAGACCCGCGTTGCCGAAATCTTAGAACTTACTCTCTACTAGGGGTCTATAGTAGAGGTGTTACTGGAAAGGGTAATCGAGTTGTGGGCACGAAATGTTATGTCCGATCCTGTGTGGGGAACCCATCGTTTTTATATGGATCGTGAGTCCATTACCGTACTCGAGAGATATATAACACACACTGGGCTCCTCACGTGGAAGCAGACACCACATTTTGTGTACTTTGGGGGTCCTTGTATACCCGATGTGAGCGCATATACCTATATCTGGGGATACAGGTAAGCTCAACTGGGGCATGATGGGCTACATAATAGAATGAGGAGCTGTACTGATTAAAATCGATAGCCAAACCATCACATCATGGTTTTTCTCATATTTATATTTTCGCGCCGGAGGAATTGAATACACAGAATGAACGGATTGAATACATTCAATATCTCCTACAAGTTCGAGTATGCTCAACTCATTGCCGTATAAAAAATACAAAAGAAACACATTCAGTCTAATCCTGAAGAACCTGTTGGAAGGGCATAAATCTGACTCAATTGCATTTTTTCAGAGAGCGGAGCTGTTTATGTCTGTGGCGAAGCAGAAAGTGGAAAACTCGGGATCGTCCTGGACTTCAGGACACAGTTGGCACCCAAGCAAATGTCGTTATCCGTGAAGGCTGTTCATGTCGCCTGTGGCGGTCATCACACACTCGTTTTAGGAGGTGATAAAACAAATTCGCTCCCTGAAACTTTCTTCATTGTTTTCGCTTTCCATCTATAAATTTACAACTTGGATAATTTATTTTTTGCGGAATTGTTTTTAGAGCTTTTTCGTTAGAACTGCTTCTGAGTCATTTTAAATTTTACAACCATTTTGTTACTTCACCTGCTTCTGATGAATTTCGTTTTAAGTCACTTTGAATTGGTTTGAATAATTTCATAAAATAATAAGAGGCATTGAAGTACAAATCCTTTTTGTTTCAATAGATGAGATTATTTTGCACATTGCTTTGTAATCAAAAGTTTACGATTTTTTTGACTGTTTGGACGTGTAAATACAGGCGAAACGGGGTTTTACGAAAAAGAACCTGGAAACAGTTATCAAATGGTGGTCTTAAATTGATAGCATATTTTATTAGCGTTCTGGAGAGTTGAATGAGCTTATGTGGTCAGGGGATGTTACACCCAGTGCACCATAATTTCTGACTTAAAAATGGTATTTAATTAGATGACGACAATATCTACTGCACTGGAAGCAATGCGAGTGGCCAGCTGGGGATGGGCACAGGCATAACTGAAGTTCAAACTCCCAAACAACTGGTTCGTGGTGCATTGGACGGCGAAATCATCATGAAAGTGGTCTGCGGTGAAAGCCACATTGCTGTTGTTACAGGTGATACATCACAAGTTAATTAAACTTGCATGTAACGGATCACGATTACGTATATTTTTTTTTCCGCAGGCACGGGTAAAATTTTCACATGCGGCGATGGCAGACACGGGAAACTGGGTCTCGAGGAGAACGAAAACAATGTGCACGAGTTGACGTACGCTATCAAGTATCAAGAGCTCTTTGTTACAAATGTAATGTCACAATTGTTTAATCAGTCATTGGCACGTTGAGAGGATCAATGCTATTTATCGTGTTTTTCTTCATTGTTGAAAGGTCGCATGCGGGGGTTGTCACACAATTTTGGTGGGACGCAGAAGGGAGTCGAATAATAGCGATGATGAATCCAAGCAATTGGTAATTTGTATGCGTGTGGTACATGCAAATCAATTTATTTTGACAGAAAAAGCATAATATTATCAACCAACTCTCGTTTATTTTAAGAGAAGCTAGCACGACTTTTTAAAGTCCACAGATATTTGATGAAAAATTTTGCCCATTTTTTTTAAGTCACTTTTGGCTACGAAGAAATATTGTCTGGCGAAAAACTCGACTTAAAACATAAATGGCTTTTTGAGATATTTGAAAAACGAAATCAACCTGAGAAAGAACATTTGACAAAACTGCATTTGAGTGTTTCGAATTCCATATTAACATCAAAGTAATTCTTCCAAAAAAAGTTTTCTTCTTCTTCCAAGAATTTTTCAGTAGAACATATTTAAAGATTTTTTTACGTGTGAAAATGAGTTCAAATTTTGTGGGGTCTACAATTCAGTGCCACAAGAAAGACCACTTTTCATCCTAATAATCCAAACATTTCATCCCAGAAAATCAGCGCTCTGCCTCCACTAAAAATCCCGGCATCTCGTATTCAACCCGACAGTCCTGTAGAAAAGCCGAACGCGCCCAATCTGACTAACAATGAAGAAAATAATGAAATGGAAGGAAAGTCGACGATTATCGAAAAACCGGAAACACCGAAAAATCCCTCAGACTACAGCGAGTCCGAGGAAACAAAAGTCAAAGAAGATGAGTTGAGTAACGAGAAAGATCACAAGGAGCAGGTATGCATCTAATATTTTTATGCAGTTTGAATATTCCTTTTAATAAAAAACGAACTGATTGACCTGAGTATTACCTAACGTCGATCCCACGATCGAATATCGGTTCGAATGGATCGGTTCATCAGGAAATCATTGGACACTCATGTGTGAATAGTGCACACACATATTCACATAAGATGTAGATATAACTTCTTATTGAAGATCGATGCCAGCATTATTCTTTAAAAGCTGAAAGCTGATTGATACAATTGCTTACAACTTGCAGTACCCTATTGTTGAGAATAATTTCCTGTCAGAGTAGATAACACCATGAAAAATCATTCGAATTGTCATTTAACGATGAAATAATTGATGATTACTATGTCTCATATCCACTGTTTGTATCGATCTTTTAGGAGGATAATGAACAAGAATCATTAAAAGACGACAATTCATCAAGCGTCCAAGACACACCGAAAACAGAACCTAATAATTCCGACGAAAATCAACGACCGATGTCTTGCGTATCGACAAGTCAAACAGCCAATAAACCAGAAGTCAACGAAACTGACAAGAGTAACGAAGCGAAAGTAACGAACGAGATGGATGATACGATCGGTGAATCGGACGAGAAATCAGAAGAAGCGAATTGCAATGGCGATACAGGACAAGAAGAAGAACCGCCACTTCCGGTTCCACCTCCAAAACCGCCTCGACAGAAGACCGGAAGTGCTGGCAGTTCCTCAAGTGAAAACAAATCGAGGAAGAGTTCTGGAATGTCAACCCACAGTCGAACTGCTGTCGATGACACACTTCCAGAGGAAAACGTTCCTGAAACGACAAGTCAGGGCTCGGGAAAAAAAGGTATCGACTCAGCAGGAAGCGGAAAAAGCCAGTCTGAACGATCGAAAACCGAGTCCAATGATACTCTTCCTATAGAAACGGTTATCAAAAATAAAGTAGAGGAAATCGAAGATCAAGTGGAGAAGGAAATTGAGAAGGCCGAGAAAAGTGTGGCTGCTATTGGAGAAAAAATCGGTATTACCGATGACGCCGATGTCGTACACTCACCAGTTGTTAGAGGTAATTTCGAATTTTATGATAATGATTAATTGTCGGTCACACACACACACAGACACACACATTCCGTTAGATGTTATCTAGAAATGTTGGAAAACCCGTCAGGAGAAGCCACATTATTCATTTGCAATAAAAGAAAAATCTTTTTCTAGGAAAAATATCAAAATTATTTAACTTAAGAAAACCAGAGGCTGAAAATGGAAACAAAATAGGAAGCCCACAACATTCAAAAGCTAAAGTACGTATGAAAAAAAATTGGTCAGCTCCTTTTGCAACAATAAAATGACGAATTATTATTAATTTCAGTCAAAAACCTGCAGCATCCTGTGATCGACCGAGGAGCTTATTCAATTATATTTTTTATAAATAAAGATTTTTAAAATATGCGAACGCAGTGTTCGGGACCAAGGACGGCCATGATCACCGCAAAAATCAGAACCAAACCATGAATATAAGACAACACCAATCAGTTGCATTTTCCCTTCATCCCACATTCCTACACAATTTAAATGAAGCAGTACACAAATGTGAATTTCCGTAATGGGTATGGAAAACCATAATCCATACCCACATAGTAACACAAAAAGAAATAGTACGAAGTCAATTGGATTTTTGTTGTAATTCAACTTCAATCGCATGGACTCGATAATCCGTCCAATTGGAGAGAATTAATCCGTGCGATCGAACTGGATCAATCCGAGTGATTGGAGTAGATGAATCCCTATGATCGGATTGGATTGATCCTTGCGATCGGACTGAAAACGGGAAGTCGGATGGAAAACCCTGCAGTCGATTGCCCGCCTTCAAATCTCGATTGATCCAGTCCATCATTGGTGAGTGATCACATCCATTATCGAATTGATCTGAATTGATTTGGTTCAACTCGGAAAACAGTATCAAATCAGCCCCTTTTTTTTTCTTGAAAAGGACTTCTTTAGGGGTAAAAAATTATTTTTCCGTACATGGTTCCCATAGTTTAAGAATGTTAGATCATGGAATAAAAAAATTCTCTCCGAGAATGTTTCACGGAGGAAAATAGCACATGTATGAAAAAAGCTTGTGGGATTCCTATGTGATATGCGACAGAAAATCGTACAGGATTTATCTAACAATTCCATGGCGAATTGTGACTTTTCCCTTAGAATTTAAATCAGTAAAAGTCGCATAGATTTTCTAGTATGATACCCTATGGAAGATTATATGGAATTTGTTCGTATAGTGAAAAGAAAAAAATTGCAAGAAAGTCAGGACGTATATTCCATTTTTATTATCTCATGTGCTCATATAAACTTGTCGGATTTCGTCGGAACATCTGTCGGATAATCTATAGAAAAACTTTGTAACATTTTTCGTATAATTTTCACAGGGATCTCACAGGGTATACTAGAGGAATTCCTATGAAAGGGTGTACTAGAATCCCAATTTTTTTTTCTTGATACGGACCATCAACAACTCTTTATTCCACCCCCATGCTCCATTAATTAGACGTGCGTTACTAACTAAGATAAAGTTACGACTATTTCAGGCTGTTAAAAGTGTGATTTTATAGTGTGGCATTATCCCCAATTATACCTGATATATTCGAAAAAAAACTAGAAATAATATGAAAAATAAAATCAATTGAACTTATGAAATTTTCTTTACTTCATTTTATTTCCTACTCCCCATTAAGCTGGAATCATTCTGTTCCCAAAAAACCTATATTCCAATGACTGGAAAAAAATTGAAAATCGAAAAAGTTTTTTTTTACAAGTTCTCCGATCTGGTTTTTTTTTATTGAAAAACGTGTTTGAAACTTTCCAGATTTTCGTTACAAATTTGGGATTCTCCGACTTTGTAATGCCGAAAGTTTCACGAGCTTCAGAACAAAGATTGGAAATTTAAAAGCTTTCAAAATTTGACAAAACCTAAAACTGAAACTTTTGAAATAACTAAATGCTCCAACTTTCAAATTTTCAAAAATTCAAAAATTGTGAGAAATTCTAGTAATTACCAAAAGCACATTAGATCCTCGATTTTGCATGTTTCCATTAAAATAAGTAGGAAATGAAATTAGCGCGACTTCGCTATTGACTTGTATTCAATCGATGAAATTCCTCGGGTCAGTTTGTAAAATGTAAACATTAGGATTACCGCGCGAAGGTCGAGCGGCCGAAATCGCTCGAACTTCCCCGTCTATGTATACCTATATATCTACGTATCTATATCTGTATAGTCCATACATATATATATATTCTTCACATGCCGCATCTGATAAATCGCGTGCGACGCCGGTAGACCTAACCTCAGAGTTTTACAAAAATTTAGTTCAAGATTGTCAACTACGCCAGCCTCATTGACGATTGATCCAAAGATTGATTTTTGTATTCTACTGACGAAGCGAATATCAACGTTTTCCACTCGTTAACATTTCTATCATGTCTGAACGAGAAAATAGTACCCGAGGAAAAAAGAGACATTTCAATCGAGGTCGAGGTGGATTCAGGCAAGGTAATCAATTTTGTTTTCCATAAAAAATATTCCTTTTGATGTTTTTCCAAAACTCTCAAGTTTCTTGCGCAGAGGACTTTTCTCCACGTAGAGAGGTCTGTTGTGTTTTTTTTTTAAACAGAACATAAAATTTTGAACTTGAAGCTATACTCAATCAGTGGGAAATATGTAATTTTTTTGAAATTTTGTGATTGGCAAATCTGAAGTTTCAAAACGAAATGTTGAATTTTGCCCATAAAAAACTGAAGGATTCTTGGAGATGACACAATATTACGGAAATAATGATTGTATTCTCATGAATTTCTGAAGTATTTTGCACGTTTTTTTTAAATTAATGGGTACCTAAATTCTTCAAGACAGAAAGAAACTATTTAATTATTTGGTCATTTAATATCCCATTCTAATTCTTACATTCGGCAAATTCATCTTCCTTCATGGGTAAAGTTAGTTTTTCGCACATATGACATCATCACAATTCCTAGGGATTGTACCTTAACAGAATACAAACAGACTGTTCCAAGAATTTGATCATAATGAAAATTTTTTTGTAGATTGTTTCTCTACTCAATAACATTTCCTTCATTCCTTTTTAGCTCTATTGATTGATTGACAATTTACTATGAATATTCATACAATATTTTTGTGCCCACTAATAAATAATATTTGAAATAACAATGATGATATATACTTTGTCTGCCTTCTGGACAGAAAATTCAGTTTCTCTTCGTTTATTTTTCGTAAAAAAAAAGAATAACAAAAATGCAAAGCGGGTTCCATCCATGTGACCAATCGACGCCACACAAAAACAATCTGGGTTGTTATTTTCCCCCAAGATTATTTTCTTTTTTCAAGATTTCCTTGACAAGTAAAAAATTATTTGAACAGAGAATGTAGCTCCGCGTTTTTGATTGAGAATTCCACTTGAAACAAGAAAAGTCTTTTACGATTTCCTTGCAAGATGGATTTATATGAATGTCATCAAAATTGACGATGACCATGAGCTGAACCATCTGACAATGTCTATATTCTTACAGGTGGATATCGTGGAGGTTTTCATGAGAAACCCTTCCACAAGCGTCCAGGACTCAACCACTACCACACCCAAAAGCGCACCAAATTCGAGGTGACCAATCGCCTTAAGGAAGTAGATATTGGTGTTACCGAGTTCGTGGGAAGCCATGAGCACATCAATGGCATTTTTAAGGAGAGATTCAATGACTTTCATGTACATGAGATCAGCAATGATGGTGAGTCTTAAGGAATTTCCAGTAGTTTTAAAATCTAGGAAATTTTAGGAAAAATGTACTCCTCTGTTTTATATTGTGGATTTAAGAATTTTTTGCAGATATATTTTCAAAATCTGGGACATTTTCCGAAGTCCTGAAGTTACTGAAATTGGTGACATTTTAAAATTTCTTTTTTTCTTTACTTTATCAACCTTCGAATTTTTTATAAATTTTCTGTCTGCTTCTATATTCCTTTTTATCTTTACAATTTTTGAAAATGTTTTGGAAATGGGATATTTCCAATAATTCTTAAATTAGCTGAAAATTTTTAGACTATCTCAAAACATTCAAATTCGATCTGTTATTCATTCTCGTCAGCAAAATGTTATTGATATAATTTTGCATGATAAGGCGAGCGATCCCAATTGACGAATCAGGAGATACCGTCACCCCCTGAAAGCCCCTTGGACCTCAACGAGCTCAAAAAAAATCTTCCTCAGGAGACATTTGACCAGATCGAGTCGCTATCGAAGCCTGACGCAGGCATCAGTACTGTTGAAATTGATGTGACTAATATGGACAAGGTGCAACGTCGGATGCTGCACACTATTGGCAAGAGCTTGCCTTCCATTGTCAGTCAGACCATTGAGAAGGACGAGAAGAAGCTTTTGGTGCTTGCAACGTCTACTAAAAAGCAACCTGGTGCGTAAATATTTTTTTTCGCATTACCAAGTTAAGAAAATCTTTTTGCATTTTTTAAAAATTCGAAAATTGGTGTCTTGTTGATGATTTACCATTAATCTCCTCAGCTCCCAAATTCTACAAAGACTCTCGTCCCGAGTGGAACTACCCCAGCACCTTCTGTCACTTTGTCCTCCATAAAGTGAACATGGACACTATGGACACCCTGAATCTCCTGGCGATGCACTTGCGTCTTCGTCCAAACTCATTTACGTACTCGGGAACCAAGGATCGTCGAGCACGAACAACCCAGTGGATTTGCCTGAAACGCGTACACCCATCGAGCATTTTGGACGCTGGAAAGCGTGTTCGAGGGGCTTTTGTTGGAAACTTTAAATTCGCCGACAAGCCGCTACGTCTGGGCCAGGTATAATGAGATTCAATCATAACGTTTTTGGTTGAATATCAGAATATATAATTATATATATTAATATTCCTCTAATTCATATGTCGTTGATGATTATGACAGCTTAAGGGCAACCACTTCACCATCGTCCTCCGCAATGTCACAGCCTCCGACGAAGAGATCTCCAATGCTCTGACCTCCCTTCGCGATAATGGCTTCATTAATTACTACGGACTTCAGCGTTTCGGAACAGTGGCAGCAGTGCCGACTCATGAAATTGGAAAAGCCCTTCTCCAGAGCAATTGGAACGAAGCCATCGAACTGATCCTCAAGCCCAGGAGTGGAGGTAATCAAACAATTTTTTAAAAATAAATCTCGCAATTCGCAACTCATTCCATCGAAAACAGTAAGCAAGTACTCCCATCCAAACGATACGTTGAGACACAACTAATTTATTATTTCCGTTTTTTTTAAATTAGAATTTGTGGATATGGCACAAGCGAGGGAAATTTACGCTAAGACCAAAGACGCAAAAAAGGCCTTATCGAAGATTCAGAGGCAGGACAAAATTGAGGCTAAGTTATTGAGGGGAATCATTCAGTGTGGTAAAAATAATCCTCAAGGTGCTCTGGATGTCCTCCCCAGGAATACTAGAACTATGTATATTCACGCGTATCAAAGTTTCGTATGGAATCACCTGATCTCCAGGAGAATTAAGGAACTAGGAAATAAACCGATTGTCGGGGATCTCGTGTACGAAAAAAGCGATACTAATGATACTTTAGAAGCTCCAGAACATACAGAAGCCGGGGATGATTCAACTGAGCACGTTGAGGGAGAGGAAGATAAGGACGAGAAGGACGATAAGGACGACAAGGAGAAAGAGGCTGATGATCAGAAAGCTGATAGCGAAGTAGCCAATGAGGCTGAGAATTCCAAAGAAAGTGCAGAGGAGAAAATGGACGTTCAGGAGCAGGTAACAAGATTTTTGGTCAGTCCATGAAATATCCAATAAAAATTTATCTTCTTGACAAAGTTAACCCTTCACAATTATTCGCCCAAAGTCTTTTCAATTTTGAGATCAACGAGTTTCAGAATATAGCGCCAATGAAGAACTCACATAATTTATTTGTTTATTACATAGTATATGCTAATGAAGGCATATATAGAAATGCAGGAAGGGCATGCCCGGTTTTACGACTATTTAATTCATTGAGAAACCGTTCGCAAGATCTGAATATACGTAATTTGCCAAATCTGGGAGGTTTGCGTGTGGCCCCAATCAGTTTTTATTAGCACCACTTTTTGTTTGTTTATCTACCAATTGAACATTGTAAAATGTACAGGAGCAGAAAGTGGAGGATGAGAAACCAAAAAAGAAGAGTGATGATCCCATCGAGAAGGACTTTTATCCTCTGCCCACTGTTAAGATGCTGACGGAGGAAGATCTTGATAATTATACCCTTGCTGATGTAGTTATGCCCCAGCCAGGATGGAGGGTGTCCTATCCAGGATATGCCAAGGAGTGGTACGACGAGTTCTTGGCTAAGGATGGACTGACAACTGATCTTCGACAGAAGAATCAAAAATACTCACTCGGAGGGCAGTACAGAAAGATTCTCCAGATGCCAGAGGACATGAGCTGGAAGATTGTACACTATAATGATCTTCAGGCAGATCTAGTTCTTGCAGATATTGATAAGATGAGAAATCATGAGGAACCAAAGGTTGAACCAGATGGGAAGTACAAAGCTCTGATTTTGGACATGACACTTCGATCATCAACTTATGCCACAATGGCCCTCCGTGAAATTTTGAAGCACGATACTTCCGCAGAAACTCAAGCTGCTCAATCAGCTGCGCATCATGCTCAAGATAAGGAAAATCGTAGATTGGAGGCTGAGGTAAAAATGCCGGGGCAACATTTTGATCGTTAAAATGGGTTCCATACCAGACTTGCTTATTCAAAAGAACTCTGATAATTCTAGCACTGAAAAAATGCTATATCAAGAAATCCTATCTGGAAGAATTGAGTAAAACCATTGTGATTCTGTAAATTATCAAAAAAATTTATATTACAATTTTGAAAAAATCGGTTTCCATTGGCATCGCCAAGAAGGATAACGGTGTATTCTAAATTGAATCATACCGTAAAGAAAAAAAAATATTTCGTCAATCCACGAATTTGTTTCAGTGATTGGGCTGCATATTAAATCATTATCGTCTTAAATTTTCAGGCTGAGAAGGAGAAAATGAATGGCGAAGAGACCAAGCCCATGGATACTGAAGAGGTAGCAACTAAAGATGGAGTTGAGAGTGTTGCTGATGAGGCAACCGATAAGATGGAGACGGCTGAAGATTCAGAATCTAACGTACTAGCGGAAGCAGCGGCTGAACCCTCTGCCGCCGATTCCGATAACAATTGATTAATAGAGTTTATATCAAAAGTTAAGTAAGAATTCTGTTTAAGCATATCTATCAAAAACTGTATGTTTTTCTATAAATTCCATACGTTCAACTGGAAAGTTTTTTCATTTATTGAATTTCCTTCGTCCTTGCCTTCCATGATTTATAAAAACGCTTGGTTACTCATGATACGTGTCACGTGTAACTCACTCCTTATGATATACAGAATAGACTGAATTCTTCCTAGGAATCGAAGTACACTACAGAGTTGTCTATTTTTGGATTTTTTCTGTGCCCGAGTTTATTATTTATTTCTACATTTCTTATTTGCACCACGAATTCCAGGGGACAGCCATTCTCGTGTATTCTGATGTTGGAAGACTGGATGAATGTTGCGGATTACCTTAAAGAAAAAGAACATAAGTTTCGTAAAAAAAAAAATCGGCTGTCAAAGTTTAGTTTTCTATGCTTTCTTTGTATGTTTCTGTGGTTCAATGCTTTGCACATTCGACATGAATATTCAGCAGCAAATCGGTACTCACTATGACGAAGTCGCAGGTGATGCTGGAACATACCCGCTCTGCAAAAGCCCCGTCCACAAATTGGGCATTTGAACGGCCAATTTCCACTGTGTGAGTAATTGTGAGCTCTCAAATCACCTGGAGTTGGGAAGGATCTCTCGCAGTTGGCGCACTTGTGTGGCTTTTCCTATTTTTATATTGAATTTTTTTCCTTCTTTATATTCTAACGTTTGAGAAATTTTTAGAATTCCGAAATGATTGATCTTTTTTTATGTTCTTCGAGATATCTGTATATAACGAGTTCATCCTTGAATCATGACATTACCTTATAATGTGTCATTCGATGATAGTAGAGATTGGACGAGGCAGTAAAACGTTTTCCGCAAGTTGAACACTCATGGGGACGCTCCCCCGTATGAATTCGCACGTGGGTGTTGAGCGAACTACTTGTGCTGAACATTTTGCCGCAGATAGAGCATCCATGTGGCTTTTCCCCTGCATAACATACCATGATAGTAGATTTCGTTACTAGGCCGAAATAGTTTTTCGTGATTTCTCTGAGCTTTGAACTAATACGAGAGTCCCAAGAATTAGAAAATTGTATCCAACTGAAGGGAGAAACGAAAACTCATCACAATTTCCTAGTACAATAACTTTATTTCTTTACTCAATTTATATGAACCTGTATGTGTTCGTCCGTGTCGCTTCAACAATGAGGGACGATCAAAGTGTTTGCCGCACACTAAACAAATTAGTCTCTTCTCCCTTTTACTGGTCTCACCAAGTCGTACTTTTTTTTTCTTCCGTAAACTTAGGTCAAGTGGCGCGTCTTGTTCGCACATCATCAAACTTGACATTTAAAAAGAAACCGGATTGAAAATCAAGTAAAAAACGAAATTGAGTTGTCCGATTAAACTTTTAAAGTGCA
This sequence comes from Asobara japonica, assembly GCA_026005395.1. Classification (NCBI taxonomy): domain Eukaryota; kingdom Metazoa; phylum Arthropoda; class Insecta; order Hymenoptera; family Braconidae; genus Asobara; species Asobara japonica. The sequence goes on along the minus strand of BQMI01000560.1, from coordinate 283,314 downwards.
ACTTTACAATTTCAACCTAAAAAGTTGTCTTATTTGGTGAATTAATTTTTTTCCTGTTTAATTCCGAATTTTAGTGAGTGAAACAAAAAAAAATTGATGTAAACAAAGTTTTATTTCCAAGTTCGGATTTACAAACGCTAAGTTTGAAATTGCAATCTCAGACTTTTCTTATTAGTTTCGGGGTTTCTTCAGTTTATTTATTCGATATTTCAGTGAGATCAAAGATGTGGTCAAATGAAGGTGTAAGATACTTTTGAACCCTATCAAACATTCGAATTCATATGGAACTATGAAGACATCCAATGCGCATGCCAAAGTCTTAGCGACTTTCTGAATTGGATGGAAATTGGGGGGTTCCTGGATGACAATTTCAAAACACAAAGCCATACCTTTTAACGTGTTGATAATGAACACATTTGTACAATGAGAAGGGGAGTTCATTCCTCGGAAATGGGATTTTCGGCGAAAATTGGAGGATATTACTATATTATTACTATCTATTCAAGCTTATGGTTCATATCAACGAATTTCTGCTGCGTCACGAGACAAATTGTAAAAAAGCTTCTTTACAGAAGCGTATTGCATTAAAATGGCAACAGATAAAAATTGTTGCAAATTTTGTTGAATAGTTACCAAATTAAGATTTAGAAAAAAGAGATTAATATGAAACGAGCCTAACTCTGAGATCGCTGTTTGATAATATAATTGTAATCTTCAAGTACAAAGCGCACACAAATAGCAATTCTTAATTCGACTCTGTTTATAGTACAAAGATATATAAAAAATTTTGGTCCATGAACACGAGCAGCTCAGACGTCATCGACGTGCATGTGCCATCTTCCCAAATTGGGAGCTCCTTGAAGAGTCATTTTGAGATTAGCCGGAGCGTACTCATACTCAAGAACCAATAACTGGTTGACGCCAGTTTTGAGCCACGTTCCAGGTACGTAGAGTGTGATTTGGGGGCCAGTCTTGGGCCAGTAGCGGCCGACATTGTGCCCGTTTATATAAGCAACACCTTTGCCCCATCCCTCAGTGTTGAGATAAGTGTCCAAAGGCTCTCCTTCAACCGTAAAAGTTGTGCGGAAAATGAACGGACCGTTCATTAAATTTCCAGGCATAAAACTCGTCTCAATAAAGCTCTCGACTGATTTCATGTTGTCCAAGGGAAATGCACTCACGTTCCAGTTTTTCAGGGGTTTATTATCAACTTTGGCCGAGAAAAGACCCTGAAAAAATTGAAAGTAAGTTGTCTAGAAAAAACAAATTTTTTCAATACCCAAAGGCTATGGATTTATCGGAAATTGCAAGTAAATCCAGTGTGAGGGTGATTCTTTACATCTTTTTTCGTCTTCTCACTTTAATCAATATTCTAGATTGTCCAATTTCTAGATTGAAGACTACCAGACGTTACCACATTAAAATCTTGAGAGTTCATCAAACCCAAGTGTGCACATCAGATACAACTGGCGCGGTTTTTGTTTTGCTATCGATAAGCATATTAATAAACATCTTGAATAAATTCAAAGAAAACAAATTGATCGATTTAAAATCTTATCAGCTGAACAAAGTTCTCAATTCCGAACGTTGCAAATATTACGGCTTTCGCTGCAATTATTACACACCTTGAAACTCTCTATAAGAAATCTATTCACAAATCCGACAAATTGAATGTTGGACCCGTAAACCTACCTTGATCTTATGAACCAATCAACATTGATATGAAAAATCTGTTGGAATTCAAAGAAGTAAATGGTTAATTGACCCTAATCAGTTGAACAAACCTTCCAATCTTGAACGACGCTGCCAAAGTTCAGATGTCCCTGGTTCTCCACGAAAATTTGAATTCGCTTAGCGTACGGATTCTGCAGCGTTACTGAGCGAAGCTTGAGTGTTCGGCTCAATGTACCAACAAGATAATCGTCTAAGTAGACCAGAGCCCTGTCGGCCGCATCCGCGACGAGAACTGCGGGATCTTTCAGTCCATTTGGAAGGTCCGTTTCGTAGAGAACCACTCCGGTGGGCAAATCTAATCGTTCAAAAGTTGGAGCTGTCTCGTAGAAGCCGACTTTTCCCGCCAAATTGCGCGCTTGAGGGTCGAAAAGCCGGGTAACGGGTTGAAGCTTTACCATCCCATAATTACCCTTGGGCGAAGTAGTCGGAAGCGGCAGATTCGGCATTGGCAGATACTGAAATCATTTTGAAACTTTCCAAATTCGGTATACCGATGAAAATTTTTTACATATTTTATGTTCATGAATTTTTGTAACTCTTGCGATTCACGATTGGACCCAATCCATCGTATCGATCAACTAAATCAATCTAAAGAATTCCATTATCGTATGTACCTGCGCGAGTGTATCACGAAGTGCAAAATATTTGTCTGTGGGATCGCCAGCTTCGGTCATAGGTGCGTCATAATCATAAGATGTTATTTGCGGCATGTATTCATTGTCGCCCCCGTTGGCACCATTGGTAAAGCCAAAATTGGTTCCTCCGTACATCATATAGAGGTTAACAGAAGCATTTAAGTTGAGCATCGCCTTGAGTGTTTTGATGAAGGCAGATGTAGAGACTCTTTGGAAAGGTTCGTCCCAATGTGTAAGCCAGCCTGTGTAATACTCTGAATTGACGAGAGGTCCCTAATTAATAGTTGCAAAAAAAAATATTAGCAAATATGTTGATATTTTGGTCATTGCATGGAACTCGAAATTAGGTACCAAATCAGTGGAATAAACAGAATGACAGACATGACTTTGCAGCATTCAGTAATAACTAATAACGAAAGAGGATCTAAACTTACACTCGGCTGATATTTGCGCATAGCGCCGAAAGCGCTAGTGATATTAGCGCCCGCGCCAAAGTCAACTGTAGCATAGGCCCCAGAGACAACACCGCACCGCAGATAATTGATTCCTGAGCCATCGGTGGTAAATAAAAGGGCTTTCTTCTCCACGTATCGAGCAATAATGTCCCTCAGACCTTCCCTGTACTTGACATCACACGCCGGAAAGCTTCCATACTCGTTCTCAATTTGTACCATGATTATTGGCCCGCCATTACCGCGGAGAAAAGGCTGCAGACGGCTCATCAGCTGATCGAAATAAGTTCCGACGTACGCCATGTAGCGAGCATCATTGGTTCGCATTTTGATGTCTGGAACTTTGTTCATAAGCCACGGGGGCAAGCCCCCCAGGTCGCGCTCTGCACATATATATGGTCCGGGTCGTAGAATCACCAGGAGGTCTTCTTCTTGAGCTATTTTAATGAATTCCACGATGTCCGCTTCTCCAGCCCAGCGCCAGACGTTCGGACGCGGTTGATGTAAACTCCATTCCACATAACTATAGGGAAAACGGAAAATTTTGATCGTATGGCAACACACGGGGAGCTCAGGAGAGTAATAAGGGGATAGGGATGAGACCCTTGCAAGTCAAACTTCAATTCGGTATTTCCATTTTCATAGGCGTTTGAGAAATGAAAACTTCAAAGATTTTGACCACATATTTCCCGATTGTCAAGTGGAAAATAATTGAATACTTGACAATTTGTTGAAGGACTATTACCACCTTTCGTCTCTTAATTGAAGAAGCACACGCCACTTACGTGCAGACAGCATTAAGACCAGCCGCTCTCATCTTCCTCAATCTATCGCGCCAATAAACCTTGGGCGTTCTAAAGTAGTGGAAGCTTCCGGAAACATATCGGAAGGGTTTTCCGTCCAGCAGAAACTGATTATTTTCGTAATCTACTTCGAAACCGTAGGCCTGCGGCGTCGTGTTCTATAATGTCACCATTCGGTTATCGTAATCAGTAATCACAGTGCATCCTCAGTAGGTTGGACTTTGAGGAAACTAATACTGGTATTAGTAAAGATGCTAATGTGAGTTGTTTCCATTATAAATAAACAAGAAGAAAATAATACTAGTCTTGAAGGATACTGTCTGTTTGATGCAATTAATAACTCAAGTCTATCCTAAGCACGATCGGGGCAAGATGGGAGGGGCACAGGATGGCTGATGGTGTGTGCGAGTATCGAGAAATTGCTCCAGTGGGGGTACGGGGTCTATAGTGTCCAAAAAAATCGCCCTCAAATGGCCCAATTCCCTCATCGTCGTCCATTATTTTAATATTTATTTAGCTATTGACCAGCCTTCCTTTTATAGCACATAAACTGATATGATTATAAAAAATGGACGGAAACTATATGAAAGGGCGGGCGAGGCTCCAACAATTACACAGAATATAAATTACATATACCCTGCTTCAATCGGTATAGTACTGAATGACATTCCAATTTTGACGAATTCAACTATTGCTATCAATGAGTGACAGAAGGTCACACAGTATATCAAATTGTAAATAGATGGAGTTAATTACATTGATGCCTTAATCTGAAAAATGGTAAGAATTATTAACTATTAAGCTTGGCATTGCTTATTAACGGAATGAAGGAAAATCTTAGGAATGTTACATCTAATCCTTAAGGGGGTTGATCTCGAAGAGATACTTTGCCCATATTTGTTTTAGATTATATAAAAGAATACGTACATTCGATGGTGCCTGATCGAAGAGTTGTACTGCGGATGCCAACGTAAGAACCACAAGCAATATTAATTTCCACATTGTCGCCTGTATTCCTTTGCTGCGAAAGAAATACTCACTTCTTTTTAGCCGCCTGAAAATTCGTATTGGAAGTCAAGTGTTTGTGGGTTGATCGACGCAGCAGTACTGATGACAACAATCACCGTAACGACTTTACAAATGTCGCAATGATATAGAGAGTGACGGGTGGGGCGGTAGAGGGAAGAGAGTATCATCGTGACCGGTCAGCTTAAGACACATACAATGAATCTTCAATGATAAAAATCTAAGATAATCAAGTATACTGACAATATTGTTTGGACGATTATATTGTAGTGATAGATATCGAGATAAACGTTGAGAGAAAGCAATCGTAGGCATTTGTTTAGACGTCGTTTTTTATTTAAATTAAATATTATGCATGTATACATTCCGTAAACTTGTATCTCATTAAAAATTACAAAGCTAGAAATTCTGCGTCCAGTTCAGCACTGTTTCGAGTTGATAATATTTCGAAATGAAGCCCAATGAATTTCGCCAAAACGTCTAGATGATTCAACATTTCTTTGGTGGTCGACCTGCTTAAAAGAAAGAAGGGAGAAAACCTCATGAAAGTTTATACACATTAGTATCGCTTATGTAGAATAATTTCAAAAGATTTTAGAAATTCTTACTAATCATTATAAGTTGCGAAATGATTGACTGATAAAATAAAGTATTAATTACCGACGACGGGTAAGATGGCTGGTTGTGGAGACGTAGGAGGAGATGACGTAGTGACACGTTCTAAGCCCAAACCACTACCGATTCCTATACCATAACCTTGACCTAACCCCCAACCACGTCCTATGCCCACGCCGTGACCACTGCCTCGGCCTGCTCCAGATCCACTTCCTGCACCAGCGCCGCTTCCAGTGCCTCGGCCTGCACCAGCTCCGCTTCCACTGCCTCGGCCTGATCCAGATCCACTTCCTGCACCAGATCCACTTCCTACGCCAGCGCCGCTTCCACTACCTCGGCCTGCACCAGCTCCGCTTCCACTGCCTCGGCCTGATCCAGCTCCACTTCCTGCACCAGATCCACTTCCTGCACCAGATCCACTGCCTGCGCCAGCGCCGCTTCCACTGCCTCGGCCTGATCCAGATCCACTTCCTGCGCCGCTTCCACTGCCTCGGCCTGATCCAGATCCACTTCCTGCACCAGATCCACTACCTGCACCAGCACCGCTTCCACTGCCTCGGCCTGATCCAGATCCACTGCCTGCACCAGCACCGCTTCCAGTGCCTCGGCCTGCACCAGATCCACTACCTGCACCAGCACCGCTTCCAGTGCCTCGGCCTGATCCAGATCCACTTCCTGCACCAGCACCGCTTCCACTGCCTCGGCCTGATCCAGATCCACTGCCTGCACCAGCACCGCTTCCAGTGCCTCGGCCTGCACCAGATCCACTGCCTGCACCAGCACCGCTTCCACTGCCTCGGCCTGATCCAGATCCACTGCCAGCACCAGATCCACTGCCTGCGCCTGATCCAGATCCACTTCCTGCGCCGCTTCCACTGCCTCGGCCTGATCCAGATCCACTTCCAGCACCAGATCCACTGCCTGCGCCTGATCCAGATCCACTTCCTGCGCCGCTTCCACTGCCTCGGCCTGATCCAGATCCACTTCCTGCACCAGATCCACTGCCTGCGCCTGATCCAGATCCACTTCCTGCGCCGCTTCCACTGCCTCGGCCTGATCCAGATCCACTTCCAGCACCAGATCCACTGCCTGCGCCTGATCCAGATCCACTTCCTGCGCCGCTTCCACTGCCTCGGCCTGATCCAGATCCACTTCCTGCACCAGATCCACTGCCTGCGCCAGCGCCGCTTCCACTGCCTCGGCCTGATCCAGATCCACTTCCTGCACCAGATCCACGGCCTGCGCCAGCGCCGCTTCCACTGCCTCGGCCTGATCCAGATCCACTTCCTGCACCAGATCCACTGCCTGCGCCAGCGCCGCTTCCACTGCCTCGGCCTGATCCAGATCCACTTCCTGCACCAGATCCACGGCCTGCGCCAGCGCCGCTTCCACTGCCTCGGCCTGATCCAGATCCACTTCCTGCACCAGATCCACTTCCAGCACCAGATCCACTGCCTGCGCCAGTCCCGCTTCCAGTGCCTCGGCCTGCACCAGATCCACTACCTGCACCAGCACCGCTTCCAGTGCCTCGGCCTGCACCAGATCCACTGCCAGCACCAGATCCACTGCCTGCACCAGCACCGCTTCCACTACCTCGGCCTGATCCAGAGCCACTTCCTGCACCAGATCCACTTCCTGCACCAGATCCACTTCCTACGCCAGCGCCGCTTCCACTGCCTCGGCCTGATCCCGATCCACTTCCTGCACCAGATCCACTTCCAGCACCAGATCCACTACCAGCACCAGATCCACTGCCTGCACCAGCACCGCTTCCAGTGCCTCGGCCTGCACCAGATCCACTTCCTGCACCAGCACCGCTTCCACTGCCTCGGCCTGATCCAGATCCACTTCCGGCACCAGATCCACTGCCTGCGCCTGATCCAGATCCACTTCCTGCGCCGCTTCCACTGCCTCGGCCTGATCCAGATCCACTTCCTGCACCAGATCCACTGCCTGCGCCAGCGCCGCTTCCACTGCCTCGGCCTGATCCAGATCCACTTCCTGCACCAGATCCACTTCCAGCACCAGATCCACTGCCTGCGCCAGCACCGCTTCCACTGCCTCGGCCTGATCCAGATCCACTTCCGGCACCAGATCCACTGCCTGCGCCTGATCCAGATCCACTTCCTGCGCCGCTTCCACTGCCTCGGCCTGATCCAGATCCACTTCCTGCACCAGATCCACTTCCTGCACCAGATCCACTTCCTACGCCAGCGCCGCTTCCACTGCCTCGGCCTGATCCCGATCCACTTCCTGCACCAGATCCACTTCCAGCACCAGATCCACTGCCAGCACCAGATCCACTGCCTGCGCCAGTCCCACTTCCAGCACCAGATCCACTGCCTGCGCCAGCCCCGCTTCCAGTGCCTCGGCCTGCACCAGATCCACTGCCAGCACCAGATCCACTGCCTGCACCAGCACCGCTTCCACTACCTCGGCCTGATCCAGAGCCACTTCCTGCGCCGCTTCCACTGCCTCGGCCTGATCCAGATCCACTTCCTGCACCAGATCCACTTCCTACGCCAGCGCCGCTTCCACTGCCTCGGCCTGATCCAGATCCACTTCCTGCACCAGATCCACTTCCAGCACCAGATCCACTGCCAGCACCAGATCCACTGCCTGCGCCAGTCCCACTTCCAGCACCAGATCCACTGCCTGCGCCAGCCCCGCTTCCAGTGCCTCGGCCTGATCCAGATCCACTTCCTGCACCAGATCCACTGCCTGCGCCAGCGCCGCTTCCACTGCCTCGGCCTGATCCAGATCCACTTCCGGCACCAGATCCACTGCCTGCGCCTGATCCAGATCCACTTCCTGCGCCGCTTCCACTGCCTCGGCCTGATCCAGATCCACTTCCTGCACCAGATCCACTGCCTGCCCCAGCGCCGCTTCCACTACCTCGGCCTGATCCAGATCCACTTCCTGCACCAGATCCACTGCCTGCGCCAGCGCCGCTTCCACTGCCTCGGCCTGATCCAGATCCACTGCCTGCACCAGCACCGCTTCCAGTGCCTCGGCCTGCACCAGATCCACTGCCTGCACCAGCACCGCTTCCACTACCTCGGCCTGATCCAGATCCACTTCCTGCACCAGATCCACTTCCTACGCCAGCGCCGCTTCCACTGCCTCGGCCTGATCCAGATCCACTTCCTGCACCAGATCCACTTCCAGCACCAGATCCACTGCCTGCGCCAGCACCGCTTCCACTGCCTCGGCCTGATCCAGATCCACTTCCGGCACCAGATCCACTGCCTGCGCCTGATCCAGATCCACTTCCTGCGCCGCTTCCACTGCCTCGGCCTGATCCAGATCCACTTCCTGCACCAGATCCACTTCCTGCACCAGATCCACTTCCTACGCCAGCGCCGCTTCCACTGCCTCGGCCTGATCCCGATCCACTTCCTGCACCAGATCCACTTCCAGCACCAGATCCACTGCCAGCACCAGATCCACTGCCTGCACCAGCACCGCTTCCACTACCTCGGCCTGATCCAGATCCACTTCCTGCACCAGATCCACTTCCTACGCCAGCGCCGCTTCCACTGCCTCGGCCTGATCCAGATCCACTTCCTGCACCAGATCCACTTCCAGCACCAGATCCACTGCCTGCGCCAGCACCGCTTCCACTGCCTCGGCCTGATCCAGATCCACTTCCGGCACCAGATCCACTGCCTGCGCCTGATCCAGATCCACTTCCTGCGCCGCTTCCACTGCCTCGGCCTGATCCAGATCCACTTCCTGCACCAGATCCACGGCCTGCGCCAGCGCCGCTTCCACTGCCTCGGCCTGATCCAGATCCACTTCCTGCACCAGATCCACTGCCTGCCCCAGCGCCGCTTCCACTACCTCGGCCTGATCCAGATCCACTTCCTGCACCAGATCCACTGCCTGCCCCAGCGCCGCTTCCACTACCTCGGCCTGATCCAGATCCACTTCCTGCACCAGATCCACTGCCTGCGCCAGCGCCGCTTCCACTGCTTCGGCCTGATCCAGATCCACTTCCTGCACCAGATCCACTTCCAGCACCAGATCCACTGCCTGCGCCAGTCCCGCTTCCAGTGCCTCGGCCTGCACCAGATCCACTACCTGCACCAGCACCGCTTCCAGTGCCTCGGCCTGCACCAGATCCACTTCCTGCACCAGATCCACTGCCTGCGCCAGCGCCGCTTCCACTGCCTCGGCCTGCACCAGATCCACTTCCTGCACCAGCACCGCTTCCACTGCCTCGGCCTGATCCAGATCCACTTCCGGCACCAGATCCACTGCCTGCGCCTGATCCAGATCCACTTCCTGCGTCGCTTCCACTGCCTCGGCCTGATCCAGATCCACTTCCGGCACCAGATCCACTGCCTGCGCCAGCGCCGCTTCCAGTGCCTCGGCCTGATCCAGATCCACTTCCTGCACCAGATCCACTTCCTGCACCAGATCCACTGCCTGCGCCAGCGCCGCTTCCAGTGCCTCGGCCTGATCCAGATCCACTTCCTGCACCAGATCCACTTCCTGCACCAGATCCACTTCCTGCGCCAGCGCCGCTTCCACTGCCTCGGCCTGATCCAGATCCACTTCCTGCACCAGATCCACTTCCAGCACCAGATCCACTGCCTACGCCAGCGCCGCTTCCACTACCTCGGCCTGATCCAGATCCACTTCCTGCACCAGATCCACTTCCTGCACCAGATCCACTGCCTGCGCCAGTCCCGCTTCCAGTTCCTCGGCCTGCACCAGATCCACTGCCTGCGCCAGCGCCGCTTCCACTGCCTCGGCCTGATCCAGATCCACTTCCTGCACCAGATCCACTGCCTGCGCCAGCGCCGCTTCCACTGCCTCGGCCTGATCCAGATCCGCTTCCTGCACCAGATCCACTTCCAGCACCAGATCCACTGCCTACGCCAGCGCCGCTTCCACTACCTCGGCCTGATCCAGATCCACTTCCTGCACCAGATCCACTTCCAGCACCAGATCCACTGCCAGCACCAGATCCACTGCCTGCGCCAGTCCCGCTTCCAGCACCAGATCCACTGCCTGCGCCAGCCCCGCTTCCAGTGCCTCGGCCTGATCCAGATCCACTTCCTGCACCAGATCCACTGCCTGCACCAGTGCCGCTCCCACTGCCTCGGCCTGATCCAGATCCACTTCCTGATCCAGATCCACTTCCTGATCCAGATCCACTTCCTGATCCAGATCCACTTCCTACACCAGCACCGCTTCCGCTACCTTCGCTTTCCCCTGAACCAGATCCACTTCCGGCACCAGCACCGCTTCCACTACCTTCGCCTTCGTCTGATCCTGATCCTTCTCCATGTCCTGCACCAAATCCAATTCCCAAACCATGCCCCCACCCTAGCCCGAATCCATATCCCCTTCTCGATTCGGTGGGTTGTTCAGTCGACGCCCGGGGTTCACCTCCTTCATGACTATCTCTATGTACACAAGATTTGCCGTGTGTTGTTCTTGCAGGGTTGTGCCGCTCCCCGTGGTCTTCCCGTGGTGTAGTCCTATGTCTATCTTCATTTCCATCTTCTTCATCGGAATAATGTCTGCGACGCGGCCATCCAATTTCAATCAAATTCCCTTCATTATGCCGCCCATGAGCATGACCTTTGTGTACATCATTTCTGAAAATGGATGGATAGGACCAACCATAATGTGGCGCACCAAACACGCTCACGACCGTGATCGTCAAAGCGAAGGCAATCAGAACTGTCAAACAAAATGTCAACGTCAAACAACAACTCAATTGCGAAATGGTCCAAGCGGATTAATGTTTTTTCCGGACATCGGTTTTCGGTGAATATTTCATAACTTGAGGGCTATAGTAGCGTTCTCCTTACTACCGTCGTTGAGATTGAGGGGCGAATTGTTAATTACATAATTAATTACTTTATTTATTTGAGATTCTCGAGGATACACAACTGGAAATTGACTCTAGATATTAGTCTATATCCATTGAATTGATTATTTGCTTGAATAGATATCTATAAATATTCCGTGCTACTTGAACGAGTTTGTTGGGATACCTAGTTGACAATCTATACGAACACCGCTTTAGTTAGTTCTTATGGATGAGTGTCGGTCAATTATACTTGCTGATCGGCACGTATAAGTGTGTTGATAGTTGATCCACTTTGGCAAGTATTAGATAGCCTATTCTAGGTATGTTAATTACTCGGTACCTTAATTACCTAGGGTGAAAATTTCAAGGGTGGTATTACTAATTCTAAAGTCACCGTGTGGGGCGGGGGGGGAGGTTGCCGATTTGTCCTTATCTTCTATCTTGAATTTGAAATATTAACGAATAACCCGACTCTTGGTAGAAATAGATTTAACCCAGTTGACCACTAGTATTATAGTTTCTCTGTTGATAGCAATCAGAAGATTCCTAAACATAATGACATTCATTAAATTCTCAAATGATATACAATATTTACTGTTGCTTCAATCTTTTCACTGCTGATTCCTGCCAACTGAGGATGGAAACAAATATTGAATATTAATTGAGCAGATCAACAAATGACATACCCCTCATGGTAGAGCTCCGCAGAATCTCAATCAGCTGGAATGAGATCTCTGTCCCCGCAACTGGTTGTCTTCCGGAATTCAATGACGAGTATTATATACCGTCTGTCAGAATGATGCATTCCTTATCTTTAATGCTACTTTACAAAATTTATTTATTGCTATCGTCATATGGACACAGCCTGCAGTGTTTCTGCTGATTTTAATCGAGAACCCCGTGAATTAATAAAATATTTGTCAAGGCAATCATAATAATGCTCAGTAATGAAGCGCTAGAGTGATACATTTTTGGTCAAGGGTAGAATTTTTCTTAGTTATTTTAAGGCATTGACGTAGATAAGAAATAAATGTGTGACAGTACTGTATCTAAGCTTGTGAAATGTATGCAGCTTTCCCGGAGAGCTGAACTAGACGAGTTGACTTCTACCGCAGGTATATCATATCGGCTCTGTGCTTATGCATTCCTCCCGAAATACCAAATATGCGTATTAAGTTTGGAAGGAATCATTTGATGGAGTTTACTGTTAAAGTCACGGAGGGAAACTAATAGACTGGGAGTATAAAGCGGACGAAGGCTCTAATAACTAAATCCTTCTTTACTGAAAATCATACTAAATTGATTGATCGGTTTGTTGTTATCGACGCATCAACTACAATGGTTCTTAGCGCCGGCTCTGGACTTATTATAGTCGTTAGACGCTCACGACTTTTTCCTCTGTAACGCAGTTACGGATGTTATTCGTTCACAATGAGGGTAGGAACATTCAGTTGTAAACAGTTTTTGGTACTCGTCTTGAAACTTTTGGGGTTGAACTGTTTTTTACATTTGTGGTGCCCATTATTTGACTAAATCAAATAATCCAGCAAAAATCCACCGATACCTGAGCTTGAATCCAGGTCCTCTAGATCCGTAGGCGGGGACCTTACCTACTTCACCATACGACACTAAATTATTTGTTCTATCTTCAACGGTATTTCCTATGGAACATTATAAGTTTCGAACATTGATACTAAATAAATAGTCAGTACATCAATTTTCCCTAAACCTAGGGGAATCAATTTTCCCTAAATCGTAGACTCTGCTACAGCGAACGATAATTTTCGAAAAAAAAACCGAAAAAACACACACAGACATCTCACCAGAAACGTGTCAGGAGGATTCGAGACGCGGCAAAAAAATTAAGATTTCATCAATCTTACGCTTTTCCTTTTCGAAGCCGGTACAATGGCTTCCCTAGATCTGCAAGTGAACAAGGGCAAGAATGAGAGGAGTCATCAGAGATTCAATGCCACAAAACCTCTTGCATTACATAGTCCCGATCTTTTCTAATAGGATATTAACTAATGACAAATATCGAATCCCTCAGATGGTATGAAAAAATTAGACTCTTATGTCTAAATTTTTCCATGCTTTTTTTTCACCAATTATGCAGTATTTTACGCGCGCCAAATGGGCAAAACAGGAGAACTGAGGCCTCCAGTCGAGAGTGACTGTGACCCTGACCCTCGTTCGACACAAGTGGAAAGAGATGGAATATCGCAATAGAATCAGGTTGGAGTACAAGTGAAAGTGAAAAAATAAGAACTTGCCCTGCATTATACTCGTCGAAAGTGAAATCGAGGTTGGTAAAAGTAGGTAAGTGGGAAGTGGCCTAGATCATGTCACTCTCCGTTTCAACCAGCAAACTTTCATTTTCACACAAAGCGCCCCGCCAAAACTTGAATTCGGCATAATCGCTGCAACAATTTTGATGTTAGAAAAAAAAATTCTTCCATATTCTTCATATTTTCTTCATTCTACCGAATTTCGCATTGGAAAGCTCATATTTTTTTTATTCCAATGAGTGAACGAGTTCACAGAGAAAATCTTCAAACCTATTCGGTATGTGTTTGGAATTTACGAAAATGTGCTTTTGCAATCCGAAGTGATCAGTTATTTTATCGACGTTTAAATGCTTCCAACAGATTACAAATAACTGCTTGTGTTCGTTGGTTTGGTATTTATGCCGATGTCAATGGCATCTTATAAATGTTTATTCATTTTCTCAACCCAAATATCAGTTTATGAAATTGTATTGTATGTATGAATGAAATTCTGAATTTTAACATTTTCGAAAAAAACGAATGTCTGTGGAATTGAAATCAAGCCCACAAAGTTCAGCAATGCGATCGGGAAAAATCTGATTTTAATGATTTTTTAATAACAAATTGAGAACAGAAATAGGGGTTCAACCTCGATAATTTGGAAGTTTTAACGCCCTATGACATCATATTTCGTGTATGTCATTGGAGCAAAAATATTGGTGATGGACATGTTATGCATTATCAAAATTATTTCCACGAACATCGGTTCCGTAGGAGAATATTTATTGGTACGGCATCGATCGATGGAATTTTCAGAACTTGACATACGCATAAGATAACGAAAACAGCATCAACATTTCGTTGTTTACATGTTCATTAACATTTTCCTCGTTTTGCGAAAAATAATAACCACTTTTTCCCCCAGGTAAACTAATTTTAACTGAAAAAATAAAAACTTGGGTGTTTACTTTAAAAATCGTTTGATAATTTAATGCAGCAAATATCCCTATTTTATTTGAAACAGGTCATTTATCACCCTCACGGTGGCCAAATATTATTTTTTAGGTATCTGCGCACAAATGCATAAAAAATACACCTGCAATAATATAATTTGAAAATTTGGCCCCATCATTGCGGCCTCTGCGCCTAAATTTCCACTGCATTCGGAATATTTCCATATTAGTCTTGAAGAAAGTCTTAATCCGCAGATTTAATCTTGGCGCTAATTAACCAAACACGTGTCCCTGGTCAAATACAATCAAACTCCCAATTACAGAAAGAACAACATCAAAAGACATATTTAAAACTGTGATCTGTCAACTCAATCAAACGCGCTTTTATCATCGAAGAGTAAAAGTTTTTTTCCCTCTTCCACTCCCTCTCGCGACCGCAAAATGAACCCCGATTTTATCGACACAAAACGCGCAAAATCTCTAGTCTGACCTTTGCAAAGTTCTGTAATTTTTCTCACCAAAGTATCTCAATACATTTATTAGTCATTACTGACCTGTAATCAAATTCGCGAACCCTCCACAAACACGTGCTCGCCCATTTTTCGTACTAAAAGTCGTGTTTATTGACCCCAATAATGTCAACAAAAAACGAGAGCGTGGAGCACGACGACCACTTGTAATTTTTTCAATTCGAAAAAAATAACAACAACTCAACAATGGAATTCAAAACCTGCAAAAATAATGTGTAAAACCATTGTATGTGAATTCGAAAATCATTGGCTTTGCACCATTGGTTAAATTGAGTTGAATCAACGAAATGCAATAACATAACCTGATAATCACAAATTTTCTGATGATGGAAAAGTGTCGATTATGTGGAGCTCAAGGCTACGATTTTACGCCAATTTTCAGTGGAAAATTAAATATCGCAGGACGAATATTGACATGTCTTCCAATAAGGGTAAATAGAAACACGTGGTTTGAACTGTACTGAGGAAAATGCAAATTTCATCTAAATTCCTTGATTTTTTATGGAACGATTGTTATATAGTTTAAAAAACATTTCCATAAATCGATAAAGTCGTACATGGAATTTTATGGAGTTGTGCCAATCAAAATTCGAATTTTTTTTACTCAAATCTTCATGAAAACTTTCGAAAAGCAAACATGCATAACTATGACTCTAAAATGGAAATGAAATAATGATTTATTATGCAGCGAATTGTTAACTAATAACGTCTTTCTTTATACAGGTAATGGAGACCAACGATCTACCGCAGAGTCTCTGTGATTCATGTGGAAAAGTCGTCGATATTTCCTACAAAATGATTCTCAAATCCATGGAAATTGACCGGGAGTTCAGAAACTCAATACTCGAAAATTTAGACAGCCAAAAATCAAACATGAACCATATACAAACTGGCTACATGGAGCCCCAAGTTTTGGTGATATCCCACACGAAAAATCATGGTGAACAGTTAGAAAATCTATTAGTTGTCAAAAAAGAAAATGAAGATATGGAAATTGATGTTAGTCCAGACGCGCATCCCGCGGAGCATTTTTTCAATCAAGATATAAAGATTTATTGTTACGAAGATAGCGATGATATGCTCATAAATTTGTCGCAGAAGAAGAGAATTTTGACTGAACACTCCTATGCAGTTTTTCCTGAAGACATTGCGTTATCGGACAGAATAATTTTAGACCATAACAGTCTCAAGCTCATGATTGCTACGACTTTGTCTGTTCTCAGGGATCACAATTATTTTAAAAAAACTGGAGATTCGTTGATCGAAAATTTTGAAAGATTATGCAATTATGAATTGTCAACAGATCATAATTATTATGAGAGAAACTCGTCGTTTGGGAGAAAAAGAAAACGCACCGGATATTATCCATGTAAATTGTACCCAAAAACTTTTACCTCATTGATGTCAATAGATAGCCAAGAATTTATGAATTCAAATGATACGAATTATCCCTGGCCATTTGGAACTGACGTTAAAACTACCGATGTGGTGGAAGAAGACGTTTGGAGGGAGAATCAAGTACCTGAGTTTGTATTGGTATGATTCACTCTTTATAAACTTTTTCGATGCATATTCTATATTATATTTTGGCAATTAGAGAAATCTCATTACTTTTGCAATTCTTGAAATTATCTAAGCAAAAAAATTTCGAATTGCTGACAGTAAATATCGTTGGCAATAAATTAATTTTTTGTGTGCTGGTAAAATATAGTTTCCTCATGAATTATTATTACAAAAGCTATGGAAAAAAATCTCCAAATGCTCAATTTTTCATCTTCGAAATTCCAACATTCTATAAGCAATGTTTCGCATACTTGAAGAGTAACTGGATTAGATTCTTCCTTTCGTAAACAAAATGATTCACAAATTACGGACAATACAGCTTCTCCCAAGAAATCACAATTTCCTAAATTATTGATATTTTTTTGATTTCAGGGAATTTAATCTTGACGTCATCCTCACTACAGTCACGACTTTCAACGATTTAATTCAGTAACAAAATAGGAAAGCTGGAAACGAAAATTCTTCACTTCCACGATAATTTAAACAACTCACTAACGATGGACTCAGCGACCAAATATCAAGAACCTTTGTCTGTAGAGAATTGAGTTTGCCAGAATTTTATAAAGGATAAATCTCATGTTCCTTAAATATTCAATGTGTTCAAAACCTCAACAGAATTTTGTTACCAATTCGATGAAATCACATTCGTCTTCATAATCAACAATTATCATTATAATTATTAATTATCATTTTGATCATGTATCAATATTTGCGATATTGTGAAAACAATGGAGTGAACGAGTACGTAAACTCGAAAATGTTGTTTGTATCGCCGTAAGGCATGTTACATTGTTGGAAGAAAATAATAAAGTGCTCATTATTGACAAATTCGCAGTATTATTTAACACTATCGAAGTGAAGCTGTTGTTAAAGGGAAACCCTGCTCAGATTTGTAACGTTATTTCCAAAAATGGCTTGATTTATGCACAACATTGTCATTCGAGGCTGATTTTCACCTGAACTCGAACACGTGATTGAAAATAGTAGTTAGTTGAAGAAAAAACCGAACGTCTAAAAAACAAATTGCCCATACACACTTCATAAATTTGATTAATTTCAAGAATTCTGAAACGCTAAAAAAATCGAAATAATGCAAGGTAATCAAGAAGTACTCATCTTTAATGGGAGGATTTTGTAAGAAAGTTAAATTTTATTTTGAAAAGAAAACTTGACATTGCATCGCGTAACACATACGTAATTAAATCTAAGAACTAATTTCTACCTTACTCTTGTAAAACTAAGTGAGCAATAATGGGCAGGAAGAGGGATACAATAATTGATCACGTCTTTGTTAATTTGGTCCCTTTCCGTCCTTTCATTGCTTTACAATTAAATGAACATTTTTTAGAGTAGTGAAAAAAAATGAAAAGCAATCCCGTTCCTTGTTCAATGCATTTCATTCTACTTAACTTAATGTTAGTCTACAAAATTGAGCGTGACAAACAGTGAAAAGAAAAACACCTAAAGTTAATAAGTAATTGTTTCAGTATTCCCATAAGTGAAAAAAGAATGGTTTACACCAACCATCTCAAGTGGCATTTGGCTTTTTCGAATAATCTCACTTTTATCAAACTGAATAAACATTTTTATACATGTCTCTTTTTATTTTATGTATTTGAAAATTCAGATTTTCAATATTGTAGCCTACTTTTTAATCGGTCAGGTACAAGTGATAACAATCGATAATCTGGAATCGATTAGAACTGGTTGCAAGCATTTTCAACATTTTAACGTTTTCAAAAAAATTAAAATTCGAAAAATTCTAAAAGTTTTGATGTTCCTTTATATAACTGAATGCTGGTTTATTCATTCAATTAAAAAAATAGGATTATGAATATTTTTGAACGACTTTATAATTAACTTTCTCACAATGTGTTCTTTTTAGTAATTTAAGGATTTAAATGTTCAGACAATATGGAAAACGGAACACCTTTGGACCCGTCGTTGGCTAAACGAACAAAAGTAAAAAAATTTACTTTGCCAGTTGAAGTGTTCATGATATTGTTCTTCTGTTCAACGATCTACGTTCCCGATATAAAGAAAAAAAGAGTCTTTAAACTTTACAAAAAAAAAATGACAAACTAAATTCATCCAATTTGACGATTTCGCTACTAATTGTATTTAATTTATTCACCATCATTAGGTACTTGTATATTGAGTTTTCCTTTTCTTTAATATATGTCTGACAAACACATATACTCGAGAAGAACACAAAGTTGTAAAGGTGTCAATAAACTTGGACAAGAAAAAAGAAAGGATGACACTATGCAAGTTCCTAATGGGTGTAAGAAGTAAAAAGGGGTATCGGCGATCATCTTTAGACACATGCGTAGTCTGGCATATCCAATCCTTTTGAAAAAATCAATGGGTTCATCCCTCCTAAAACTTGTTGATCTCCATTCCCTGGAAATTCAAATTTGTGGTTTCCGCCTGGAACATGATTGTGTTCACTTTCTCTGAAATGGAATTATTAAAGTCGGTTAAAATCACAAATAATTTTTAAAAAATTTGCAAAAGTTATATTCCCTAATGAAGATTTGAGATCTACTGTCTAGCGTGAATATTTTCAATTCAAAATAGGTAAAAAATAACCTTCTAGTACTTATCAAACATTTGAGAATCAACTATTTGAGTAAACCATAGCTATTAGTCATTCGTTAGACAAAATAAAAATACACATGTGTAAGAAACACACGTTATCGTACCTGTGATTTCCATCTTGGACGAGTTGTCTTAGTAGCTCATTGAATGCATAACTATCTACGTTCTTGGCTATGTAGTACAAAAAGAGCCAGTGTCCGAAATGATAATTACGAATGAGAGTCGTAGCTATCCAAGGGTTGTGTTGACCCGGACACGCCAGGGAAAACGCAAAGCGATTGAAGATACTACTTCTGAAAGAATGCAAAAAAACCGTGAACATCTAGAATTTGTGGCTAAAATCATGTTATGCATAATAGTCACGAATGGACATAGTGTTATCTATCAGAATAGCTATATTGATATAAGTTAAAAATGTAGAAAATAAGTGCGGGCAGATCGTTACTCACCTAGAGTACAAGATCACAGTGAGAATTCTCCAAATAATGGCAAGAGTACTAGCAGTTATCAGGGCAATTAACCAGAACCACAGAACAATATAAATTTTTTCATTAACGATATTCAATGCCATAATACAGACTGCTTCGTGATTCTCGATAGTTCCTGATGGGCCATACTTGTGAAAACTGCATTTTGTGACTTTGGGAAAAACCACATCTAGAGGTGTGACTCGAGAGCTCCAGTCTTGGAACTCCATGACTTTGATTCCCAGCTTAAGAAAAGTACCTCCGAGGAACCAATCGGTTATATAGAACTGAGCTATGGCATTTCCGAAATTCAGGACCTCACAAACACCGAGGTAGTACCTATTCATATGGAAAAGATGGTTAGTGCAAATCTAGGAAGATTATAAGAGTCATATAAGACATCACATGGACAATCCTATAAAAATTTGCTGAAACTTCATCATTGCATGAGCATATATAGGATTATATTTATACAATTTTGAAGAGAACTCACTCTGTCATTTTTTGCAATTTGTAAAGTTATAGTAAATAAACATCAATAAAGATAACAAGAAATAAATAATGTTGTACCCCCAGGTTCGATTGACTTGCAGATTCATCAGAAAATAAGTTCGAAGTCTCTGGATTTTTTCCTCAACTTCCTCTCTTGGAAGAATTTGTTGTTTCGAATCTCCTTCTCCTATCTCAATCGTTTCATTCTGATTTGAAAAGCAAGCCACATGAAGTCCTTCCACCAATTTCTTCAGGCTACCACCTAGTAAGCGATTAAAAAAAAATAGGGGTTTCTAAATACCACCCAAGTGATCCCTTTTCACATGGACGCTCACGAAGCTAGAGGAGAAGAGTCTAAATCTCAAACATTTTTTTGAACATGCAGGGTCTATAAATCATATCGCTGTAATCATAGCGATCCTTCGGGGAAAATTTTTAGGGTGGATGTCGAGTAGTATGAAAAGCCGCTTGCTGAGGCTAGATGTAACATCGTTGAGAGGTTTAGGTATATTCTACTTAAAACAAATGACTTTACCTTCTGCACATCTCCAGATATAGTGAGGCATATAGAAAATAAGTGCTTGAAAAAATAGGACGAATGGTACCCATTGATAGTAGGCATGACGAACAATTTCTTCTCGACCTGTGTAGGGCCCAACTCCAGGATGTGGTATTCGACCACTACTCAAGGCAGTGGTATTCATGTACTTCGTCTGGAACATGGAAATACATCTCAAGCAAATGTCCACGACCTAATTAATAGCTCTGTACGTAATGTGATAAATCACTATAAAATTTTACTCACGATTGTAAATGTCGAGGAGAAGAAACAGAAAGTGTTCACCACGGAGATTAACTGCGTATCTGTATCAAGCATACACCTGAAAACCACATTACATTAAAGACTGCAGTAACTGCGGAATTATACCTAGATGTATTGAACTACATATACTTTGAGAAAAAGATGAAAATGGTAAAAATGTTCCCTATCTCTATTATTAAATCTGATTGAATATTTCGTGCGCTTACGGACCGAAAGTATCAATCAAAATTTGCAAACTTCTGAAATTAAACTGAGTTGATTAGAAAATGGAAAGAGATATAAGAAAATCTAACAACGAAATCGTTGAGACATTTAAAAACAAGTCAAAAATATGAATCTACTTTTTTTTGACAACTCACTTAATATGCTCTCCAAAAAACTGCCGCGATGTCACGAGTATGGAACCTATGAGGAGGACCATGAATGTAGCTCGATAATGAAGCCTAAAAACTGTGGAAGAAAATTAAAAGAACATTTGTCACAAAAACTATGTATTTAACAAAATTTATTGCACAATTGATTTCCATGTATGTACTGAATATATTCAAATTTCGGTATCCAAAAGTTTTTTTCAAGGCGTGTTCTTAATAAATAAAGAAAAAATTACCAATGTTATCAATAAAAGCCGCGTCGGGCGTCACTTTTAATTTGACGTGATTCTTGAGGACCGAAAAAGTCGCGAGAACAGTTCCCGACATGTTTCCCTCCTTGTTTTTTTTTTGAATAATCACACTTTGTTTAATAAAGAACACCGAATTTCAGTAAGAACACCGCAATTTTGACGAAATTGTTGTAAAAAAATGGGAAGTTCACATGGATTGCAAACATAGGAAGGACGAATTACGCGACAGGCAGAACGCTTCGAGTTATTGCGATTACTAGTTCCAAGTAACCTCTCCCCCACTTCCTGAAATTTTTGAATACAATATCAAGGATTCTCCATTGTTTTGAAGCATTTAAAATTTGACGATAGATGTCGAGAGTTGCCGAAAAAGAAAATATAAATTGATTTCCTATCCCGTCAAATCCATGCCAATTTTTACGATGATGTTTGTAATAATGTCATTTTTGTGCGTTCTGTTTTTTTTCGGGTCGCCAGTTCTATTGTTTTGTTGTTTTCTTTTCTTGATAATCTTTAAATTGACTTTTCGTAAATAGAGTGGCATATAGCGCAAAATGCTGTTTCAACCGCAGTCGCCTTCGATCTTCACGACGTTGTTATCAAAAAGTTTTTTTTTAATTTTTTTTTGTATCTAGTTTGAATATTTATGGGCAAAGGCAAAGACAATTCTTGTAAAGATTCACTGATGAAATTATTCATGCCGAATAATTTATGTTATGACAATTTTCCTCTATATCTATTCCTTTTCTCAGAATCGATGTCGATCTCACGCATAAGTCACGTATTCGGGCGCCCTATACACATTCGTTATTCCTGACCTACATTGACTTTAAATTATGAACTTTACAGAAAAAGTTACTAAATACCAAATCTGCATTTGTCCAAAATTTCTATTCTTGGAAAGCTCAATAGAAGTTTGAAAATTTACAGTAATGAACGTAAATAATGTGAACTTGTTGAATTCAAACTTTTTTGAAAGGATAATCACAATTCAAAACAGCTGTGCGCATGCGCGGTTCGCTCTACACGCTCTCACGTGGAGTATTTTTCAAGCTAAGTTCAAACACAATTCAAAAATTGATATATATTTGAGCTAGACATTGGAATAACGTGGAGTAACGTTAGGTTCCAGTTATTATTTCAATTGCATAACTTATTATATTATAATGAAAATGGTCGTGTACGTGTAATTATTAATATGGGGGTGATGAGCGAGACATGTCGGTAACGGTATCGAATTGAAGAATTTACTCTTTGCCGATTCTAACCTTCAAAGTCAACATGGTGAAAGAACAGTACCGGGAAACTGATGTTGCCCGAAAAATGTGAGTTTTATTGGTATTCTACTATTATTATTAAAAAAAAAACTGTCGATTACAGGTCTTGATACAATTTCATACATGTCGTAATAAGGGACAAAAAAAATTGGGTTGGGGGTGTGACACATGGAGCCCACACAAAAAACTTTTCAATTTGTAATTTCCGCAAAGAGCATTCCTTTTGGAAGATTTTTTTGAAAAAATCGGGCATTCTGCCAATTACTTGTTTTATGAAATATTGATATTGAAGATATTCACGGAGAAGCTAATTTCTGCGAAGGCAATCATTCTTTGTACATAGATGAACCAATTATCGATAAATTACATTAATATGCCGTTTTCAATACTCTTTTTTTTCAGCTCCCATGTGACATTCGGAGTAGATAGTAATCTTAACATTGAACGACAGGCACACATTCATGTTGTTGCAAAACCCCTGTATACGCAGGATAATCATACTCCAGTTCCCTTTGGAGTTCTCGATAAACGAATGGTAATTATCTTTAATTAATTTTCGAAAGCTTCAATTCCTCTAGAAGTATTGAAAAATCTGCCTTAAAATTGGGACTTTATTATTGCGTTATTATTCAGAATTATATAGCAATGATATGATTTTTTTTCAGGGTACTTGTTCAAATGCGATACCATGTGGAACGTGCGGTAAAAACTTGAGCGATTGCATTGGTCACTTTGGATACATTGATCTGGAACTGCCGGTTTTTCATATTGGCTATTTTAGAGCAATCATTACAATTTTACAAACTATTTGCAAGGTACTATTTTATCTTCCCTCAAAGCCTGGTCTTTATAATTCTTATAGTGAATCTTATTGGTTTTAGAAATGTTCTCACGTGATGCTACCCGAGGAAGACAAACGAACTTTTCTAGTTCGTATCGTAAATGCCAAGGATTATGAGAACCGGAAGAATCTCCGTCAAAAAATTATGGAAAAAGCAAAAAAAATGTCCGTATGCCCAAATTGTAAGGAGTTGAACGGTGTTGTTAAAAAATCAGGCCTGTTGAATATCTCTCAAGAGAAGTACCGTTCGCAGAAGAAGAGCAATCCACTGAAGGATGAAAAATTGGCCGAGTACTCTAACGCAACGAAGGACAATAAAGAACTTGAGTCAATGCTGGAAAGCGCTCTCGTTTATCCCTTGAACCCTCTCGAGGTCCAAGGAATTTTTGAGCGAATTCCCGCAAATGACATTCCCTTGCTCCTCATGAATCCCAATTATGCGCATCCAAAAGATCTAATTTTAACTCGAATCCCTGTTCCCCCCGTTTGCATTCGCCCAAGTGTAATTTCCGATCTAAAGTCAGGAACAAATGAGGATAATCTCACCATGAAGCTCTCAGAAATCATTTTCGTCAACAACATAATCCAAAAACACCGTCAAAGCGGTGCAAAAGTCCAAATGTACAACGAAGACTGGCAATTTTTACAACTCCATTGTGGTCTCTACATAAACAGTGAAATGTCGGGGATCCCTTTAAATATGCAGCCAAAAAAATCAGGTAGAGGTTTAGTTCAACGATTGAAGGGAAAACAAGGACGATTCCGAGGAAACTTATCTGGAAAACGTGTGGATTTTTCCTCGCGAACTGTAATCTCCCCAGATCCGAACTTGAGAATCGAACAAGTTGGAGTTCCACTCCATGTCGCCAAAATCCTAACCTTTCCCGAGCGTGTAAATCCCACAAACATCGACTTAATGAGAAAATTGGTTCAAAACGGACCAGATGTTCACCCCGGTGCCAATTTCGTTCAACAGGGTCGAACTCAATTCAAGAAATTCCTTCGCTATGGAAATCGTCAAAAGATAGCGCAAGACTTGCAATATGGTGACGTAATAGAACGACATCTTCGGGACGACGATATTGTTCTCTTTAACCGTCAGCCTTCTCTCCACAAATTGTCTATAATGGCGCACAGAGCAAAGGTGCATGAACACAGAACATTCCGTTTCAACGAATGCGTTTGCACGCCCTACAATGCAGATTTTGATGGTGATGAGATGAATCTTCATCTACCCCAAACAGAAGAAGCTCGAGCTGAAGCTTTGGTCCTTATGGGAAACAAATCGAACCTTGTAACTCCGCGAAATGGAGAATTACTAATCGCTGCAACCCAAGATTTCATCACGGGAGGATATTTACTCACTCTAAAGGACACATTTTTCAATAAATCCCAGGCCTTTCAACTTGCTTCATGTCTCCTAGCAGGTCCTGATTCATCCATGAATATCGATCTTCCCACTCCTGCCATCATCAAACCTCGGGAGCTCTGGACGGGTAAGCAGATCTTCAGTCTGATACTACGACCAAACGCGTCCTGCAAAATTCTTGCCAATCTGAAGACCAAAGGAAGGGCCTACACTCATGACGAAGAACTCTGTATTAATGATTCTTACGTAATCATCAGGAACTCTGAGCTCCTTGCTGGAACCATGGATAAGTCTACTTTGGGATCTGGTGCAAAGCAGAATATCTTCTACGTTCTTCTGAGGGATTGGGGTGAAGATGCATCAACAATTGCAATGTGGAGATTAGCCAGAGTAGCGAGTTACTTTTTGATGAATCGTGGCTTTTCCATTGGAATCGGAGATGTCACTCCAGGTCAGGGACTCTTACGCGCCAAGTATGAGCTTTTAAGTGCTGGATATGGCAAATGTACGCAGTATATAAAGCAAATGGAAGACGGACGACTTCCTTGTCAACCAGGACATTCAGCTGAGGAAAGTCTGGAATCTGTGATCCTGAAGGAGCTCTCAGTTATCCGAGATCACGCTGGAAAAGCTTGCTTGAAAGAACTCCATCCAAGCAACTCTCCATTAGTAATGGCTTTATCCGGAAGCAAAGGATCATTTATCAACATTTCCCAGATGATTGCTTGTGTCGGGCAGCAGGCTATTAGTGGACATCGCGTACCAAATGGCTTTGAAGATCGAGCACTTCCTCATTTCGAGAGACATTCAAAAGTACCTGCAGCCAAGGGTTTTGTCGAAAACTCTTTTTACTCAGGTCTAACTCCGACCGAGTTCTTCTTTCACACTATGGGAGGAAGAGAAGGGTTGGTGGATACTGCTGTTAAAACTGCCGAAACTGGCTACATGCAGAGAAGATTGGTGAAAAGTCTTGAAGATCTATGTCTGCATTACGACATGACTGTAAGAAACTCCACTGGAGATATCGTTCAAATTCTTTATGGAGGCGATGCATTGGATCCTACCTATATGGAAGGCAAAGACTGTCCTGTTGATTACAAACGAGTTTTCGATCATGTTAGAGCAAAATCCCCATACAACAACGAATCTCCACTAGATGGACCAAGCGTAATGAAAGCGACGACTAAATTGTTGAGCACCGACGATTATTCTTGTCTATCTGAAGAATTTAAGAATGATCTTCTGGTGTTCTTGAAGGCAGTATCGAGAAAGATCACACGATTGAGAAGTATGTATAATCCTAGATTGAAGGTTAATCAGCAACTTGAGAGACTCACCTTATCGCAGTTGGTGGAGTTCATTCATACGTGCAAGGAAAAGTTTATGCGAGCGAAGATCGAACCGGGAACTGCTGTCGGAGCTCTTGCCGCTCAAAGTATTGGAGAGCCCGGAACTCAAATGACTTTGAAAACATTCCATTTTGCCGGAGTTGCTAGTATGAATATCACGCAGGGAGTGCCCAGAATCAAGGAGATTATCAATGCTAATCATAATATTAGTACGCCGATTATAACCGTAGCTTTGGAAGATGATGCGGACGCTGAATTTGCGAGGAGGGTTAAAGGAAGGATTGAGAAAACAACTTTGGGAGAAGTGACTGAGTATATGGAAGAAGTTTACCTACCTGATGACTGCTTTTTACTCATTAAATTGGATATCGATAGGATCAAATTGTTGAAATTGGAGGTCGATGCCGAATCTATTCGATTTGCTCTTTGTACATCCAAATTGAAACTTAATCCTAAGCATGTGACTGTGAGGGGCGATTCCATGATTACCATCAATCCTATTAGTCAGAAACACAGCCTCAATCATGCAATGATGCTACTTAAGGACTCTGTGACCAATGTGGTGATCAAGGGATTGCCCAGCGTTGCTAGGGCAGTCATCCATAACGATGATTCCAGTGGAAAGACTAAGTACAAGGTATTCGTAGAAGGGGACAATATGAGAGATGTGATGGCGACGAGAGGAGTCACTGGCTGTAAAACCACATCGAATAATACAATTGAGGTTGGTGGTTTTTCGTAAAAAAATTGAAAAGTTGAAATATACTTTTTTTTTATATTGGTTAAATTTTTCAAATGAAATGGCCGATAAATTGATTGACTCATATTAATTAATCTGTTTTTTCACTTAGGTGTTCAAGACATTAGGAATCGAGGCAGCTCGAGCAACAATCATGACAGAAATTAAATTAGTAATGGAAAACCATGGAATGAGTATTGATCGTCGTCATCCTATGCTTGTTGCTGATCTCATGACAAGTAAAGGACAAGTTCATGGAATTACAAGGCACGGACTAGCAAAAATGAAGGAATCAGTCCTCAATTTGGCTTCGGTAAGTGTCACTATTTTTAATTTCCATTAATAGTAGTCAAAATATTTTGACTATATTTTTTTTAGTGACAAATTCAACCAAAATGACTACACTTCAAGGCAAACCACCGAAGAAGCTATCTAACTGACATAATTATATTCTCTTTTTTTTTCAGTTTGAAAAAACAGCTGATCACTTATTTGATGCCGCGTACTACGGTCGAACAGACGAAATAAGCGGTGTTTCTGAGTCTATCATTATGGGTATTCCAGTGCCAGTGGGAACAGGATCATTCAAACTTCTCTACAAATCTGAAAGAACTGAATTGAATAAACAAGAACTGATTTTCGATAATCCTCAGTTCCACAGAGGCGTAGAAGCGTCCGCAGACAAAAGTCGATAGCTTGCCATAAACCAGTGTTTTCTAGGCAGCATTAAATCAATTTTGCGCAGTTGTTAATTAATCTATTGAATTATAGAAGTTTTGTAATATATAAAATATTATGCATTAAATTTGGTGAATCTTTGAAGTTCATCATTATTTTTATAAGAATTCAGAAGTACAATTGTAGTATTGTATATGACCTCTTGTATGAGAAATAGTAAAGTACTGTTGAGAAAGTCCTCCGGCCAACGTACACAATCTTAATATGCGGTGGTATAGTATTGAAGTTCTACACTATAATTGAACCCGTAGTAACTAGAACTACTATATCAAAGTCGAGATCGAAACCGACTTCTCCTCAAAGTTCTCAACAAACAACGAAATCAACCTGCACGTGGCTCGTATGCGACTAACGAAATGTTAAGACTTAGTCCATGCATATTAACTGGCAAATTAAAGCATACAAAAGCCCCCAAAAATTGGGTATAACTTTCTGAAGCTGAAAATGTGCTTCATTCGTGCTTGAAAAATTTTAGATTGTGCTGTTGCGTAAAGAAAATTGATATGAAAAATTAATGAAGGTAACATCTTGCAAAAAGCAAAGATCAGTTCAAGAGTGACCGCAGAGACGTGAGCATATACTGATAAGAGTGATTTCGCATGAGTTTCAATGAATCAACGATAATTGCAATCGATCCACATTTGCGTTTATTTCGGACAATACACTTTATTTACAATTAGCAAAAATCACTTATTATCTAAAGGTATCGGTAATTTATATATTGAGGGCGACTAATGCTCACACCATATTCTCCAATTTTTTTTGCAATTGTGGAAAAAAGTTACAGGTGTTTTCAAAATTCATTTGCCACGTCTATAACAAATTAGGTAAGTATCTTCGTATTTTTGTATTTTGTTTTCGTTGATAAAGGGAAGTAAGGGAACAGTGCCATCTTTACTGTGGATCTTCTTAAGACACAGGACACAGGAATTTGTTATTAACTTTGAATTTTCAAATTTTCGATCGCATTAGACTTAACTCATGAACCGCGTTAAAGAATTAAAGAAATATGCTGCATAATCATCGAACATTACATTTTTAAATGGCTTCTCAATTAAAATATGAATAATCAGCGAAAATTTGGTTGCACAATCGCTCCTCTGCAGTCAAAACATTGATAGTGTCTATAACCGGATCAAGTACAATCATACGATGAAAAAAACGAAGAGCAATCACTGCCTCATCCAATTCCGCTGTGAGCAACCAGTTCATAAATTCAATCTCGTCTACAATATATATCGTTGTCATAAATTACTGATTATCTCATATACTTGTGTTATAACATTGTTAAAAAGTAATAAGCAATAGTGCTGTTATAAATTTTGTAGCATTCAAGCACCTATCATTTCTTCAGTAACACGAGGTGAGGTTCCAAATGAAAGTGGAAGGTTTCATATTAATTTGGGAAACGATGAAAATCTACTAGTTATTTATAAATAATAGAAGCGCGTTACGTAGATGGTATAATTTATCTACCAAATGATTCAATTTAAAGCACACATAGGGGCTTGATAATTGAAAAAATCTTGGAAAAAAATCTCCCACAAGCTATGTATAAATCACCATTTTCACAATCATCAATGACTATTTCGAAAATGGTAATTCACGATTGTGGAATTGCAAATCACCATTTCCAGAATTGCTGAGAAGTGCCACGTGGTAATTTTTTGTTGTAATGAAAGGGTGCATAAAAAATAAAGAAAGTTGGACAATTTAATTCATACCGTGCAACGAAGTGTTATGGAATATCTTATATGGTGGTTCCAATATTTGATCTGAATCCATTTTTAGGATGAAGTTGATGTTAAGGATCTTCCTGTGGATGTCATCAGCCCTGCTGAAATTATCGCAGCCAATATTTTGGTATTTGAATCGTATACGACCTTCGAAAATACCACCATCGAGCAATCCTATTCTACAATTAAGCGCGAGTGAATTAGCGAAGAGAATTCGACTTCGTGAAGTACGTATTACGTATCACGATACAGAAATTTATTTTAGATGGTGTAAAGTAAATTCAAAATAATCACTGATTAAAATAGCTCTCCAGTGAAGCTGTAGTTGCTGCATATATTGAGAGAATTGAGCAAGTTAATCCATTCATAAATGCCGTTATCGATGAGCGGTATGAAAGCGCCATTGCAGAAGCTAAGATTTGTGACGCGATCCTGGAAAAGGGAGAAATTACAATTGAACAAATTGCGAGGACAAAACCACTTTTCGGAATACCGTTTACGGTGAAAGAAAGTTGTGGACTGCAAGGTTGGCCAAAAAAATGTTTAAATGTCCAAAATTTATGGCTTATAAAATAAACTTAGTATTTAATTTTTTATTTTTTTTCTGACGAAAAAGGCTTAAGCCATACGGGCTGCACAACAGTGCGTCGGGGCATTAAAGCCGATACGGATGGACTTGCAGTGGCCATACTCAAGAACGCTGGTGGAATCGGCTTGTGTGTAACCAACACTCCAGAACTTTGTTCCGGCTTTGAATCAACAAATCACGTTTATGGGACTACCACAAATCCTTATGACCTGAGACGTTCAGCTGGAGGTTCTTCTGGAGGGGAAGTAAGACTTAAGTGAAATGATTGTGTTACATTAGTCAGCCAGATATCCAAAATGACGGCGCTTGGAAATATTTTTTAGGGAGCTCTCATAGGAGCCGGAGCTTCGCTCATCGGAATTGCTTGCGACACCGCCGGTTCTATTAGGGTTCCGTCGCTGTTCAATGGCATCTTTGGACATAAGCCTACACCTGGTACAAACGTAGAATATATTAAATTTTTCTTCGATTTTCTTTTTTGCATTAGCGTGTACTTATGCGCTGATTTAAATTTATACATTGCTTTATATTTGGTTGTTCACAGGAATAGTTCCCCTCCGAGGTCATTATCCCCTAGTCGACAACGCCAAATTTCAGAGATACCTGGTCCTTGGTCCAATGACGAGATACGCGGAAGACTTGACCCTTGCCTTCAAAGTTTTGTCCGCCGATAGCAAGCAGGATTTAAGACTCGACGAGCCCGTTGACGTGTCCAAACTGAATGTATTCTATGCGGAAGATGCTGGTCCTTCATTTGGATTAATTCCCACACACGAAGATATCCGAAACTCCATTCGTCGAGCCGCAGAGCATTTTGAAAAACGCGGTGCCAAAGTCTCCAAGGTGACCTCTGGATTTCCTTACCACAACTCTTAGAAATCACACGATAGAAAAATTGCAGGATTTGGGATTTTAACAATTTCGAGTTTTTAATAAATTTAAAAAACTTACAAGCTGTCAATGATTTGACAAAAAAAGAAGATATGAAGGAAAATCGAGTTTTCATTTCGGGGGCAAAATAGTGGTACCCCATGAGGAAGGTATAAATGATTAATTATAAAAAAATCGAGGCCAGATTGTGAGCTCGTTTAGTTGAAGCAAACGAAAACTATTAACAATTAGATTATTGGTATCCGCATGGCACTGACTTACAATTTCAATTATATTTTCTTTTTCAAGCCGGAAATAAAAGAAGTATCGCATTCTTGTGAAATCGGTGTGGCAAAGTTTCTTGACATGGAAAAAAAACCACCTATTTTGATTCATCCTGAGGATAAGGAGGTAATTTATGATCTATTAGTCCCTTAAACATGACGTCCATGTGCTATCACTTCTAATTCTCAATTACATAACTTCGCTCAAATTATATAACTTTGAACAATTTACCATCCATGCGGACGGCATTGATTTTTTCAAAGTCATTTTTGGAAAATAGCCAACATTTAAAAAAATTTTAATAGCCAATACATTTCGACCCTTACTTCTCAGGCAAACAATATTGATATTATCAATAGATGTTGAATTTATTTAGGAACGTGTGAATTCATCATTCGAGTTCGTCAAGTCTTTGCTAGGGTTGTCTAAATACAGCAGACCCGCAATCGTCATGAGTATGTTCCAAGACGTGAAAGGATTCATGCCCTCATCGGATGTTTCGAAATATCTGGATCATGCCGAACAACTCAGGATTAAACTACTGGTTAGTCTCATTACATTTTCTTTCTAATTTATTATGCACTAAAAAGTTACTAAGAAAAGTTACGAAACTGTCAAAAATTCCTTTCGACGACATCATAAGGCAAATAATCTCGGTTAATTTTATTCAGCAACATCTTGGAGATGATGGAGTGTTCTTCTACCCAACTTTTGTAAACGCCGCACCCTTACTTGGCCAGACAATTTTCCAATCCCCGGCTGGCATGTATTCCCTACTTTGCAATGCGCTTGGATTTCCCTCGACTCAGGTCCCCATGGGGCTCAATGCCCAGGGCCTTCCCGTTGGCTTTCAGGTAATAGATGACTTTTAAATAATTGTATTCAATCATTCGTTACTCGTTTAAAGCCCGACGACGTGACTCGCGCCTCAGCATCGAATTGTGATATTATTAACTTGTTTTCCATTAATATCTAATATGTTTCTAATAACCTTTTCACTTAAGGTATTCGCCGCTCCATATCAAGATCGACTGTGCCTAGCCGTTGCGAAAGAGCTCGAGAGCGCATTCGGTGGATGGGTGCAACCATCAACTGACCAATAGTTCCATTCAGGAAAGGCGACACACATTGATGATCACGTAGTTAGAGTCAAACAATCTGCGCCAATTGCTCATGGTCAATCTGATGAACTCGCCTATCGGTCTCAGCGGAGAATTCTTGAAGCCTCGGCCTTTTTCTCGCCCATGCGGGTTAATGCAGAGAAGAGGATCTCTGTAAGATGTCCGTCCATGAAATTGAGACCTCGCATAAGGTGACGTTATGGAAGTTCCACTGTATTCGGTACCGTCAGGACCTTTCAGTCGGAAGGAAATTATTCCAATGGGTGGTTTTTCAATGTTTGATTAATTCTCGGACGGTAATTTTGGCCTATTTCTAAAACAGAAAATGTATATTGTGGATTCAAAATCGTCAGGGAATTTTTTTTGGCGGTTCTTTATTTCACCTCCCGTGATTAGAACATCGGGTTCCGTTCTGGCCTAGACGTAAAAACAGATTTTGTCCGCATCAAGGAAATTACATCAAATTGTAAATGAGAGTATATGTATCTATATTTCGTCTGGATATACTTTCCAGAAGTAGTAAAAACAATACAATGAATTAAATCAATATTATGTGTAAGTCCAATGAATATTATCTGTATAATGCTTCTAAATGTTTCGAAAAAAATCACAGTTGTACAGGTAAATAATAAGTGTTAAAATTCTTGAATAAAATGTGGAAATTGGAACTTTTGTATGTCTTGTCTTCACTGATCAACCCATATGCTTAGTAATTGATTAGCAAAACCTATCCGAGATCTTATGCTCGACGCGTACGAATGGTCTTTCGCTGATGAAAGTCGACTCATAAATGAAACGCCTTCATAATTACCATACGCAATGCGTCAAAGAAATGGTTCATCAAATCGAGAATGGCACCGAGTCATACGAGGGACGTTTTAAAATATGCGCGTTCACCATTAGCGTCTCTCGCCCCCTAGGATCGGTATGGCAGACGTCAAGCGCAAGAGGGCCACCATTTGTAATTCCCAGCCCCATGCGCACGGCAAGGGTTCATCCAAGACTCCACATGAGTAATAGGCTAGGGTCGACCGAGACTCGTGGGTTCATTCAACACATTCAAAATTCTTCGAAATGTCAAACAGCGATCAGGAGATCACCAGCGAAATCTCCAATCTGGAGATCGAGGAGCCGGGTAAGAAGTTGACTCATAAGGAAAAAAAGAAGCTGAAGAAACAGCTGGAGTATGAGCGGACCATGGAGATGATGACCAAGGCTGGTGGCCAAGGCCACAGCGAATTGGAGTCCAATTTTACCGTTTCCCAGAGTCAAACTCAAACCCGAGGTCAGCACACCCTAGATAATGCTGTGGATATCAAGGTGAGGACTTTTGACAACTAGTTTTGTTCAAACTTATTGCAAGACTTTATGTGACATATTGGTGAGACGTAAAAAAAATAGGAAAACTATTATTTCCGCAGAAGATTGCTTAGGGCATATCTTATAGATAATTGTATAGTTTTTAAAAAATTTCTTTAACCATTGAGAGAATTGTGGATCTTTTCATAAAGTTTAATGTTGTCAGCTCCTTGCACCTATGGAAAAATATTATAATTTGATACAGGATAACCTGTCGAAAATCTTCCAGGATTTTTGTAGAATTTGGATAGCAACCGAGGGAATTGGGATCTTTCCATATGGATTTGCTATTGTGCTCTCCTTTCTTCTCTCTTCCGTGCTTCTCATATTCATTTTATTTTAAGGTGGAGAATTTTAGTATTGCTGCTAAAGGAAAGGAGCTTTTCACGAATGCTAGTCTACTGATCGCACAGGGAAGGAGATACGGTCTTGTGGGACCCAATGGGTATGTCATTTTTCTTCCGTCTCAATACTTTCTCTTGAAAGGTAATAGAGTGTTGGTACTGCTTGAATTTTTTGATAATCTATCGAGACCGCTGACTCGAGACGGTCATTTGCAAAATCCAAAGATGTATGTAAACTGAAGATAATACCAAGACAACTGTTGAAGGTGACTATGTGGTTGAACAGGCTACACAGTCCATATGAAGACAAAATTATGAAGAGCGTCGGCTTAAAAATCGGCAAATGAAATGAAATATAATGATGAATTTTTTTGCGTAAATTTGTTTTTTATGAATCACTAATAACATCCAATCGTTTCCTAAATTTGCAATTAATTGACAAGAAATATTCGGCCTCCAAGATTGAACCATTCAATCACAAATCAATTTCAGTTGATAAATTAATTTAAAAAAAATAATTTACAGCCACGGAAAAACGACACTCCTCCGTCACATTGAGAAGCGTGCATTCAACATTCCACCGAGCATCGATATCCTTTACTGCGAGCAAGAGGTCGTCGCTGACGAGACCCCCGCTGTAGAGGTAGTCCTAAAGGCCGACGTAAAGTGTGTGGCATTGCAGGAGAAATGCAAGAAGCTCGAGGAAGAATCCGAGAAATCATCTAGCGATGAACTTCAGGCCCAGCTCCAGGAGGTCTACGAGGAACTAAAAGCTATCGGAGCTGACTCTGCAGAGCCAAGAGCGCGTAGAATTCTCGCGGGTTTGGGCTTCTCCAGATCTATGCAGAATCGGGCGACTAAGAACTTCTCCGGAGGATGGCGAATGCGCGTATCCCTAGCCCGTGCCCTCTTCCTTGAACCGACGCTTTTGCTCCTTGACGAACCTACGAATCACTTGGATTTAAACGCGGTCATCTGGTTAGACAATTACCTCCAAGGGTGAGTGTTGAATTCATTTCTTGTAAGGAAAAAAACTGGAATATGAAAAATATTAGTGCCCTGTGGAGGGAGTAATTGTAGGTCCCAATTGGGGAGAGTAACTAACATGTGTGGAGAATAATTTATTTTGAATTCTTGGGCCTCGATTCAAAACGACTGAATTCCTTGTTCATCTCAGGTGGAAGAAAACTCTTCTGATTGTTTCTCACGATCAAAGTTTCCTCGACAACGTCTGTACAGATATCATCCACTTGGACCAGCAGAAGCTTTTCTACTACAAGGGCAACTACAGCATGTTCAAGAAGATGTTCGAGCAGAAACGAAAGGAAATGATAAAAGCATATGAGAAGCAGGAGAAAAGAATTAAAGACCTAAAGGCTTCCGGTCAGAGCAAAAAGGCGGCGGAGAAGAAGCAGAAGGAAGCGCTCACTAGAAAACAAGAGAAGAACCGAACAAAAATGCAGAAACAAGAGGAGGATACTGGCCCTCAGGAATTACTACAGAAACCTAGGGAATATATTGTCAAGTTCAGCTTCCCCGATCCACCCCCTCTGCAACCTCCAATTCTTGGACTTCACAGTAAGTACTCATTTTTAAGGGTTCTTGTAATTTCAAATGAGTTAGTCGAAATGTTTCACTTTTAATTGAAGTTGAATCAGTCAGGATTTGTCAGAGAAAATTAATCAATGCTTTCGTATACAGATGTCACGTTTGCGTATGAGGGCCAGAAACCGCTGTTCATCGATGTTGATTTCGGTATTGACTTGAGCTCTCGTGTTGCGATCGTTGGACCCAATGGAGTGGGAAAATCAACATTTTTGAAACTTCTTCTTGGGGAATTGACTCCACAGAAAGGGGATCTTATTAGGAACCATCGATTGGTATGTGAGCGATTAATTTTATAAGAATAGAAAATCGAAAATCTTACATAGCTACCCTTTGCAACAGGTTGAATTACTTGGTAAGAAGAATCTGTCGAAATCGATCAATCCATGCAACTGTACTTTTTTTTTCAGAGAATCGGTAGATTCGATCAGCATTCAGGAGAGCATCTCACCGCAGAAGAGACACCTTCGGAGTACCTGATGCGTCTCTTTGATTTGCCGTATGAGAAAGCTCGCAAGCAATTAGGTACATTCGGGTTGAGTTCCCATGCTCACACGATAAAGATGAAGGACCTTTCTGGTGGTCAGAAGGCTCGCGTGGCTCTTGCAGAGTTGTGTCTCAACGCACCGGACGTTGTGATTCTTGACGAGCCAACGAACAACCTGGACATCGAATCCATTGATGCCCTTGCCGAGGCCATTAACGCTTACAAGGGAGGTGTCATCATCGTTTCTCACGACGAGAGACTCATCAGGGACACAGAGTGCTGTCTCTATGTCATCGAGAACCAAGTTATCAACGAAATCGATGGAGACTTCGACGACTACAGGAAAGAACTGCTCGAGAGCCTTGGCGAGGTCATCAACAATCCCAGCATAGCCGCTAACGCTGCTGTACTCCAGTGACCGGTGCAACTGCCTCCCTAGTATTTTCAAATTATAAAAAAGATGGCCCCGGCTGTCAGGCCTGATATTTTCGTGGGATTTTAACGTGGATACGTTCAGCAATTTTATGATTAATGGGATAGTTCGTAACATTCTGAGAAACAATTACTTAGTCTG
Organism: Asobara japonica; assembly: GCA_026005395.1. NCBI lineage: Eukaryota > Metazoa > Arthropoda > Insecta > Hymenoptera > Braconidae > Asobara > Asobara japonica. The sequence continues at coordinate 246,618 of BQMI01000560.1, read as the reverse complement.
GATCATTGAAAAAAAATTGCGATTTTCCTGGGTCGGTATTGAAATTTCTGGGAACTTCTACAACTCTTTGTAATATTCTAGAGCAGTCCGAAGAAGTTTTTACAGTTTTAGAGATTTTCATCTTTTAAAATATTCAAGAACGTTGTCAAAATGGCGTCCAAAACTTGAACTGGACGTGTCCACGTTTCAACGATAATTGAGAAGCAGAGAAAATCATGAGTGTTGGGGAAAAATATCGTATGTCACTCCCTCAGGATCAATTTCAGGAGTTCAGATAGTTTTTAGATATCGTTGTGCTGTACCGTGTGATCTTATTAATGAGAGTTATCCTTGAATGGCTTGATGTCATCAGGCACGTGTAAAAATGAGCGATTTCGGGAGCTTGAAAAACAATTAGAGAACTTGATCTGTCAAATTCCGGTGATGATCTCTCCAAAGTGTAAAACTTTGGGGGACTGCACATACGCATTTTTCCCACAGAACACGTGAATTGACGAACTGGAATTTTGTACACAATCAGTGATGTTGGAATGTTATCAGAATGCATTTTATGAGATCGTTTGTGATGTCTTCGATTTAAATTGCACATTAAATCAATTTATATTACAATTTTCAAGAGTTTCATTGAACACCCTCTCTGATGAGTCTATTAGATATTTGCATTTCTTTTCCATAAATATGCAAAAAGTATGAAATAATTATCGGATAGAGTACACTCAAGTTTTTTTTTCGAAAGGAGGAAGTGGAATGACTCACTGACATTTCTGCAGGTATCATTAACGGTGTGTCACAGAATTGAAAGATTCTCGCTTGCGAAGCATTAAATTTAGGGAAGATAATGTCTTAATATTTCTGACACATTGTTTGCAAGTGAGTAAATGACGTTATTTTATGATTTATTCAATTTCCCGGATAAAAAGAAATAAATATTGTGGGAATAGACATAAGATATCTATTTTTCTGGAGCACGAATTGTTGACAGTAGAAATAAAACATGAAGAAAAATTCCCGGAATATTTGCTCACAATGTACTTTCTAAAGTTCTTTTTCTTGAAAAAAAGCATTCTAGTTCCTGAAGAGCGTTCAGCATTTCCAGACATTCGTGCTACAAAAATAGCTCTAAAAAACTAGAAGTCTCCAAAAAGATCTATCACCACTGTGACACCCGAACCACGGATGAAATCGAGGAGCACAGCAATATGTATTTTCTTTTATACGCAAATACGAATAAAGTTTTCAATTTTATCCCTCCATTATTTTTCCGATGTTTTGAATCATATTATACCCAAAAATAGTGTTTTTTTTTGCCATGACAGTCCACACTAAGTCAACACGGTCAAGAAAGATATTGGTTTTTATATAATCTGATAATGCAATTAGTTATAAATCCTTGGCGTTGGTTCTGTGTTGAATTCATGTACCGGCAATTTGATTTTTTGTCGCTAAAATGTTTAAACATTTTTGGCGTATTTTTTCCTGTTATGTATTTTTGGTATTCTGTTATGGGCGTTTGTTGCTCAGCTTTCTCCAAATCAAAAAGTGAAATTGAAAAAAAAAATCCAAACGTTTTTTTTTCTCTTTCTTCCTATAGGACGTATTATTATATAGAAAAAGATGAACAATTATTTAGTGGGTTTAAAACAGAATGCCCACATATCGTCTCTGATTTCTTCCCAACATGTTAATGTTTGATGTTTCGTATTATTCGTTTTATGTTGCATTCGTCGTGTTTCGTATTTCATATTTGCTGTTTACGCTCAGTTCATTTTAATTTTTATACATTTCATATTCATAGGCACAGCCATGTGTGTATGCGATTCCGATGCGCGCATAAATGTGCGCAGAACACGAAAATTCAAAGAAGTTAAACTAGAGGGCAGCCTTATGTACCATGCAATTAAATTAAATCTTTATTACAATATTTTTCTATTTGGAAAAAAAAATAGGAAGTGTCCACAATTTGTTTAGTAGTCCAGATTTTTTTCTATTTTTTCATTTTTTTCAGAGGAACTAAATCAACTAAATTTTTGATGTGGTCTCCAATTGGCGCTAGTGTTTCCTGAAAGTTTCTCCCATCTCCTTCTACCACTTGACTTCTTGCTATTACCAATGCTCATGTGCATACTGGTTTCGTGTAATGCGTCTATGTATGTGTGTGTGTATTCTATACTGCTGCCAAAAAGGGCACAGGCTGGGGAGCACCAGAAACAACAGGAGTGATGTTAAAGATTCATGGGAAAATAATTTATCAACGTACAAAACTGGAGTAAATACTAAAAAAGAAGGAGCACAGTGAAAATTTGAAAGCTCCTTGTGTTGTGATATTTTTAACTTAGTGTTCATTCCCTTAAAACTGAATGATAATTGAGGAGTGAAAAAATTTTCGGGAATCGTGAGAGTGGAAAAAAAACAACAATGTCGAGTACTCTGGAGAACAAGATACTGAATTTGCAGGAACGTCTCAGGGCGGAAAAGGAGTCGATGGAAAGGGACAGACAAATTGGGGATGGTCCTACGAATCTTGGCCATCAGCCGTCATCGTCGAATCCAGGACTCAGTCCCATGGCTAAGAGACCTCAGAGACGTGAGTTTGGGGATTAAGAGATTTGTGACTATTTGGGGAGATAAAAGGGACATTGGAGAGAAAGTGGGGAAAAATGGGGAACAGGTTATGTCGATTTTTACAATTTTGAAGACTCCGAAGTAGTTTTTTTGGGATTTTCATTATTATCACACCATTATTTTTCTCCCTTTCAATTTCCTGCCTAACTATTCTGTTATATTCTCAGAGTGGATTTTCGGTTTGTTTTTTATTTTATTTGTTCATTATCAACATTCATTGCCTGTACGCTTTAAGATCCCAAAGATTACTTCCGGTTTGGAGAAACATTTTTCCAATTTTCGAGAGTTAGGTGCACATCTACATACACCCAATTGTTTACTGTGGCTCGTTCAATAATTCATGTATTAAACGGTGAAGTTATGACAAATTATCAGACTTGAGTCTTTTCTCTATTCGAAATGGAATTTTGTGTGTGAAAGGTTTTCTAGTAGGATTTTGTAATAGCACTCACTAATAGTATAGCTTCAAGTTTGACAATCTGAGCAATTTGATTTTTGACGTCTCTACTTTTATGGAGCCCATAAATGTTGAGTTATTGAGATTACTAGTACTGGTACTGGAAAAACCAAACAACCATGAAAAATAATTCCATATATTCCACAAGAATTATTTGCATTTCGAACCAATTGGGTTTGTAATCAATATGAACCGTAAGCCATCAGAGTCAACTTCAGGACTCAGCCCCATAGCTAGAAGACCACAGAGATGTGGGTTCGGGAATTAAGAGATTTCGATGTAATCGAGGAGATGAAAGGTGAATGGGAGAGACAATGAAAAAAATTTGGGGACACGTCATGTTAATTAAAACAACTTTGAAGACTATTCGCAGTGATTTTTTCGTAATTTTTGGAATTGTGACATGATCATTTTTCATTGTTTCAGTTGTTAAACAAATAGTGCGTTATACTTCGTCTTTTTCGGCATCATGTATTCTTATCCACAACTATCACTGCAACTTTTGCAATAAAGTAGAAAATTCGATTATCAACGAGCCCATTTCAATCTAGTGATGAATATTAAAGCACTTCAATAACTAGAGGTTTCTTCCAAAAATAGCTAAATGTACGCTACACTGTTTAAAGTAGCTCAATCCCAAGGTACAGTGCGCTGCTCACCTGACCGTCAATTTGCATATTTTCAATGGTCGAAATTTCAAGGTAAATAACCTTCAGATAATTGGAAAACCCATTTAGGGTGCAAAAAGGTCGTCGTTTGATACGTTAAGAGTCGTCTTTACATTCAACGTAGTGGGAATTATAGACTAGCATAAGTGGATGTCAACTTCACCACTAAATTGAGTCTCCCTATGGCGGAGAGCAGGACCGAATTTGGAAAATCACTTGTCCTCGATATACTTATTTTTCAAAGGAGTCATACGCACCAGAATTATCGCTCCAAGTTATTGATTTGCCTCATAAATCGTCCTATCCATATACCTCTCATGAATTATGACTGTCATTTTCAATATTTTTTTCTCTCAGTGTAGCGCCTTATGCCCCCTAAAATAATGTCTGCACGGTTAGTTGTAGGATGGAATAGATATAAGTGATAAAAAAACAATTTGATATATATGCGATATATATCTCTCTCTTTTCCGTACCAGTTGGTGACATGGGCACACCGACCAGGCCGCGGCGCCAGTTGGATCTCCCCGTTTCCCAGATGTTGCCCCCAAAACCCCACGACAGCGAAGTGGAATCCAAACTCCAAGAGATAATGAAGATGAACGGAATACTCAACATAAATGGCACGCGGTACCAAACGGAGATGAAGGATTTAGAGCACTTGGGTAAGCACTAGGAATGTGCAATTTCAAATTGCGTGACTTATGTCGAATGTCTGCAAGGAAAAAAATTGAACTCGCTTGAAGCAAACGACTTGTAATTTGAGTAAATTCAAATCGAAAATAATTCTTGTTACCTTTCTTTTCTGCCAATTGCTTCGTTCTGATCATCCATTCATATTTTATCATTCGCATCAATTATTGCTACTCTCAATTACATCTTAATGAACACCCTAATGAATCTGAAACTAGTTTCTGCCTCCGTTCGTCTGCAACTGAAGCTGACATAATTGAAAGAAATGGGTCAATAATATTGAATTTCAGTCTAGTAATGCATGAAATGAATACGAAGCGATAGAAGTAATATTTTTCTTCGTTGCTATTTTCAACTTTCATGGAAAAATAACCAATATTAAAATTCGAGAAAGAACTTCATACAGCATTTGTTTTTTTCGGAACAGTAATAACCCCGTATCTCTACCTTTACATTTTTTTCTGACACATTTTCAGCCAGAATTTTCTATGTGTGTGTGTGCGTCTTTCTCTATTTGACCCTTTTCCCTATCTTTACAATAGGGCATTGTAAACGAGCATTGTAATAGAGCATTGTTATAACAATTGAAGGATTCAATTTCCTTTATTGTAGCGTATTAAAAAAAAATCACTCCATCGATTATTGCTAAAGCGTTGATAGAAAAATACTCAGATACGCACACACTTCAAAAAATGTGGCATAATGATATCGAACTTTTAAAGTCGAAAATTGCAAAATAATCAGCTGAATAATCAAACGATTGCACGTCTATTTTTTGCAAATTTGAACTAACAACTCATGGAAATGGACCTTTGGGTGTGTGCTTATTACATATATTATATCATTCATTTTGTTCTGAAATCTCTAGGTGAACTTGGAAATGGCACATGTGGTCATGTTGTAAAAATGAGACACAAGCCAAGTGGCGTCGTCATTGCAGTGAAGCAGATGAGGAGATCGGGAAATGCGGAGGAAAATAAGAGGATAATTATGGACCTTGATGTAGTTTTGAAGTCTCATGACTGTCCTTACATAGTCCAGTGCCTCGGCTGTTTTATAACCGAATCTGATGTCTGGATATGCATGGAACTCATGGCTACTTGTCTAGACAAACTTTTAAAGAGGCTGAGACAGTCGATACCTGAGGATTTTTTAGGCAAAGTTACTGTAGCTACCGTCAAGGCACTGTCGTACCTGAAGGAGAAACACGGTGTCATTCATAGGGATGTCAAGCCTAGTAATATTTTACTCGACGAAATGGGAGGGGTCAAATTGTGCGATTTTGGCATCTCTGGGAGACTCGTGGATAGCAAGGCGAAAACCAGGAGCGCTGGCTGTGCGGCATATATGGCGGTACGAATTTTTTTGTTAGTTATTTAGTGAAACAAAAGAATTTTCTCTCTTTTGTGCTAAGTACAATGATTTCTGTTGCCAAAAGCGTGTAATAATTTCTTTGACCTGCAAATAGTTTTTTCGTCTTCTCCATTTCAAGGACTCATATGATAATGACATTTGCGACCTAGTTGATCAATTGAATAAATTCATAACTTCGTTATTTTTAGCCGGAAAGGATAGACCCACCAGATCCAACGAAACCGGATTATGATATAAGGGCAGACGTGTGGAGCTTGGGGATAACTCTCGTAGAATTGGCTACTGGAGTTTTCCCTTATCGAGACTGCAAGACTGATTTTGAGGTGAATAAAAATTCCATAATGATAATCAGCCATTATCTTCTGTAGTTGAGCTCATGTCCACGCCTTTTATTCAATTCATTTTTATTATTTTTCAAATTTTGTAAAAGTTGTAATTTTCAATAATCCATTGATTTCTGACATTTTTCAGATTTTGAGTATTATTGGAAAAAAAAGAATTTTGAAAATCAACATTTTTATTCATTTCTTGACATTTTGGAATGCTGACTCCTAACGTACTTTTTCTCCAGGTTTTAAGCAGGGTAGTACAGGACGATCCACCAGTCCTCCCCTCAGACGCGCATTTTTCCAAGGAATTTCGGTCGTTTGTAAATTCGTGCCTCACAAAAAATTACAAACATCGGCCCAAGTACCCAAAGCTAATGGAGCATCCATTTCTTAAGAGATACGATACTCATTCAGGGGAAAACGCGAACGGCTCCATATCCACGTCCAGTTACCAGTGGTTCGACAGTGTAATGCGACAGATCGAGCCTAGGTGAGTTATTGCAATGATTTTCGAGCCCTTATGTGGAAAACTGTTGAAGTAGGTACATGACTGAATAACACATCAACAAACATAGAAATTGCAACACTACACACATTAAAGGCAGTTCTAATTTTCATAATTACTGGCTTTTTGGAACTTTACATAAGTCTATTAATTAATCAACTTAAGGTTTCTGATCAGGAAAATTTTAATGATGAGAATGTGCCGAAATTGAATGATCACATTGACTTACTTATGTCTTTAATTTTTGACATCGAGAAAAAAAAAATCCATTCTTTCAGAAATTTCGACACGTTTAAACTTCTCAAGTCATTTGAATTTTTTGAAATTTCGGAATACTTGAAGTTCTCAAACTTTCTCGGGTTATTCGAAGATTTCATTTCAAATTATATAATTTTTTGATTCTTTTCAATGTCTAACATGAAAAAACAACTTCATTGTTTACGTTTTTCTGATTAACCACCTTAAGAGAATACATCGGTGGAATCGAAGATTTTTTATTTGCTTGACAATAATTCGAGTACTTTAAGGATATAAATACTAAAATTGAGCGCTATATACAGGGGCTGGACAATCTTGAAATGGGTTCAAATAATTCATTTTTATTCTTGCTTTTTTTAACTTTAAAAGTCGAGCTAATCTACTACGTAAATGTTGAAATATTAGAAATCTGGAGTGACGTGTATATAGGAGTTTTGCATAAATATATCAGGATCTGGGGGAGATGCAGGAAGATTCCTAGGAAATTTTGCATAGAATTGATTTCTTTTTACAAAAGTTTCTTTACGAATTTAAGGATTACTATAGAAAATACTGAGAAAATTAATTTGCATTGGTCAAGTTCCTATAGGTTCCCCGTCGAAATTTTATGACAATCTGAATTTCTATACGAAATTCACAGCAAAATTTGCTACCAGTAAGGACCCAACAATCCAAAGGAGCTTTATAGGAATCTTGTAGACTCTCGGATAAGAATTTCTATGGAAAATCTTATAGGAATTGTATAGAATGTTTTTATGCGTTTTACCGAAAAAACGAGCCTAGAGATCACCCGATCGTTGGAAATTTCGGTTTTCCAACGTCATCCGTAATTTCTGACAAATTTTACCAGTGATTCTCTTCATTAAATCTCAAATATTTGATTCGGGTAGGGATTGCTTTTACATAGCAACATACCTGGTTTTTATAATTGTGAAAAGAATATTAGTGTTTCTTTCAACTGCAGTGTTGAGATGATATTCTGATGATATTGTGGTGTGTTTATTAGTCATGAAACTTCTTTCAGTATGCCTTGTCAGTTGGTGAAGATTGAATTAGTCTAGATTTCACGTTTAGTTATCACTCAGAAGTGATTTATTCCATAAAGTACAGAATTACAAATTTAATTCGGCATGAAAACTCCCAACTAATAAAGTAATTTGATATTTTTGGTGTGGTGCTAAACAATTATTTATATAAGTTGATCATTTGAATTGAGTAGAAGGCAATGGTAGAATTTTTGTCGTTGTAAGTTGTCGGGGCGAGTTCAAGGCGATCCAAGTGCAATCTGTGATATTCACTTTGTACATAATTCTTAGGGAGTTAGACAAACTAATAGAACTTTATAAGGAAAACTTGACATTGTTGATGTCTCACTGCAGCACCCATATGCAAGGAAACTATTTTCAACTAAAAACTCACAAATGGGTGCTGATTGTGTATATATATCAATCATTGACATTGTAAAGAAGTCAACAATCTTCTCATATTTTTCCCGATTTGTAAAGGTTAATCGTGGAAATAAAAATAGTTGTTGCTTTGACGAAATAAACTATAATATAAAAGAATACAATTGGATCTCCTTGCAGCATCCCCCACCACCACAAAATCCAATGTCTAATGAACTTTATTTTATTTCCAATACTCCAACAAGAAGACACCAATTAAGGCCCGGATGTATTATCTTTCGAACGTGATCTACAATTTATATTTTCATTTGAGGAAGGACGTAATGTCGATTGACCATTCTATAGCTCAACATCTGACAATAATTATGAATTGATCATTATAGAAATGTTGAAAAAATGCTGATTGCGCTCAATATTCGCCAAAGCAAGGGAAAAAATGACTTGCAGTGGCATGTGGGATATTTTCATAATTTCTTGACCTCGTCGAGTTTTCTCGTCCGTCCCTCTTGCAATAGTTGCGATAGCTGGTTTGAAACATTTCTTCAGAAGGGAGCACTGTGGACACCTACCCATGCGGCAGAGGCCGACATTGACCATTGAAGTTACCGCATTTGTAGACATTTATATGAAAATTCGAATATTTTCTTCTCACTTCCACACGTGATCCCCAAGCAAAATATGAGATTTTCTCCCCATGCGCGAGCAACGAGTATTGAGAGAATGGCGCGACCACTGAGGGCTTGACTTGCATAATCATCTGTATAAGCTCCCAATAACATTCACCATTCTTGAAATTTTTGTCAGATCATTAATTCTTAGTTGTTGAGGATTTTTCGGCATTTTAAACATTTATCTTACTTCAGAAAAAAAAATCTGGATTTTAGATCGGGTCTGAGGGATAATACATCCAGGCCTTAAACCCCAATTTAAACGTTTGCGTGCGTGTTGAATTGTGTTGCAGCGTTGAGCATGAGGGAGGCAGCGCAGCGTAGCAACCCCACACTCCCTCTGACCACACAAAATACCCCAGGCCCCTCGCAATAAAACCAGTAAATTCCTCAGTCCTGCAAACCCAGAAAAAAAATTGAAAAAGAAAAGAAAAAAAAACCTTAAAATCGAAAAAGCGCCCCAAGCCCGATTTTCATTTCGAGTTGTTTGGTTTGTGCACGTGCCTGTTACACATCCCACCCTACGACCCCCCACTCATGGTAAGCATTCTTTTTTATTTATTTACAAAGTATTCGTTATTGTAGCTATTGTAGTGTCGCTCATTTTTTTAGTTACCCCCCGCTTATGTATTCTCAATTATGGCCATCAAAATGTCCTGCAAATCTTTATCTCCCTGTGTTGCATGCAACAAATGTTTACTAACTCTTTAACTTCCATTAACTCTCCTCAAAGCACAGGATCCTGCTGGATGTTGACGCATCCGTTACTACGTGGAGTGTCCTGATTGTATTCGTGCAATTGCGTGTTTTGGGGGAACAAATTGTGGACAAACTTCTATAGAAAGGGTTGAGCTAAATCAACCTGAATGGTTTTTTTGAGACATTTCGTTTCTGTATTCTTCATTTCTAGAGAACATTTCTATTGTAACGTTTGTATTCTTCATTTCTAGAGAAGTGCCATAATTGTTCCTTCACCAAACACCTCTCAAAAACTTTTCAAATATTGACGATTTGCGGACTCAGTTTCAGATTGATTGGAAGTGATCAGCGTACGGGTCACATTTCCCTAAAGACGACAGTACACACCAGAAATCAGTCGGAGACTTCATTACTGCAGAACAGAACCAAAGAGCCCCAGATGTCGACAATTACGTACAATCGAGCGGCCGAGAATGGATCGTACATTCCGTACAGTCCGTATGCCTTAAGACGCCGAGAGATGATAACGAGGCCTTTTTCTCCACCCATGAGGGACGCACGTGAGCAAGAGAGGTCCTTTTCGCCCTATCGATTCGAGCAGACTATTGGAAACTATGGGTAATGTGACGAGTCAATTGTACCGAATATCGTAGCGAAATCAATCCTCAAACATTCAGCATATTTTTCGGTCTTTTTTGAGAAGAGACGTGTGACAATTTCCTTGGCCTGGATTAATTGATTGATGTTTTATCAATATTGATGATTTGAAAGGGTAGATAGAAGCACGCTAAACAATGCGGCAATCACATAAATATCTCATCCGCAGAAATCCAACACAGAGGACGAATTCAAACGGTCAGGGAAATTCGGAGTTGAGGCCTTATTCGCCCTATTGCGGCCGTTTTGATGAGCGGGAAATCAGTGGGGAGCGATGGTCAACAGCTCCACGGTCTCTCAGTCCTTTTACGAGGGACTATTCCCCCTGGAGGCGAGAGAACGTAGATCCGCCGGGGGTCGTTCAGCCTCTCGAGACCGGGAGGTACTCACCATTCGTTCAACCTCGACAGTATCATGCGCCTCAAACACATCCGCAATCTCATGACATTTATGCTAGTCCCATGATTAGTCGAAAGAGGTGATTAATTTTGTTTTTATGAGTTATTTTCTCAAGTTCTCGATTTTATTGATGGCCTTAGTTTTTCTTTGCTCTTGTGAATTCCCCTGATTTTTTTAATGTTTTAACAAACCACGTTTACAATTACCTATTGGCTGCATAAACTTCAAAGGTAGTCATCTAAATTATTGGTTCGTCTGATGAAAAAGATTATTTAAAATCACAAATATAGCAAATGACCTAGCCTATCTATACATTCTAATTATTTGAATATTCTTAATTTACTTGAATTTATGCATATCATCCTGTCATTACGAATTGAACGGCCAATTTTCTTCATGAAAAGCATTGCCAAAAACCATATCCATCTCAAACATTTGAATTATAAAATATAATAATTTTTATCTGGAATTGTCGGATATTATACTTCGGGAAAAAGAAATATTGTCAACAAAATTATTCTGAAATGATTTAAGGGCATTTAAAATTTAGACACAACGTTATGTGAAAGTATTTCCTTGTAGTTATTCCTCAAGGGGATTTGAATAATCATGACATAAGGCTTCCATAACTCGGGTTTAAGCCCCCAAATTGAAATTCATAACTGTTTCATGAAGGTTTCCTTCTGAGCCCCCACCAGCCGCCTCCCACGGGACTACGAGTCCTCAGCTCTTCATCTCTCGTTTCACGAATCAGACGAAGCAGGAAAATACCACAACAGTTGCCTCCCAAACACCACCGCCAATTTCCAAGGAATCAGCGAAAAAGCGGTTCGCGTCATATGTCAGACTGAGACTAGGGGGCGACCGTTCAGCCTCGCCGGAGCCTCCACCGAGACTCAGTCGTGGGGAATCCCCCCTCGCTGTGAGGAGAAATTTACCCGAACAAGCTTCACCTTCATTTCCGCGGAGGTAATTATTTATGCCATAATCGGTATGATAATATTATACTTTCGCTATTAAAAACTATAATATAAGATTTTAAGATGCTGAACATAGTCAGAGTATTGATTTTTATGACCAATACCTATATTTGAAGTTGAAGTCTATTCAACCGTTGTAAGTTGAAAAAAAACTATGATTCGAATCATAATCATTTGCATACTACCAATTACCTTAGTGGGCTTCCGACTTGTATGTGCCACCTATATTCCAGCATATTATTTTTGGACGATAAATTAGTAGAAAATCCTTAGAGCCTTTCTACCCTAGTAGAAAATATCAAAAATTAGTACAACCACTGATGGAAAAAAAATGTATTGCAGGTATGTGTCTCCCTCACCACCTCAGCCACCACCTCGTCGTCTTTCGGAGAGCAGCTCTGTACCAGGTAGTCCTCAGTACCTCCGGGCTCGACTTCTCTACACTCCCGAGCCGCAACGGAAGCCTCCGCCTCCATAACAAGAGGCTCCCATCACCAGGGCTCCATCGGCCCTGGTGCCATGCGTCAGAAACGCTCCACAAACTTTAGGTAGCGCGGACCATGAAACCGATGATCCAAGAACAAATTTCAGTTGCGGTGCACTCCTTTGCAGTGCAAGAACCAAAAAACGAAGCGGAAAAAATGACCAGTGGTTTACATGGAGGACCACTCGTGACAGTCGACACTTTTTGCACGCCTAGATAGCAAATTTCGAATTTAAGAACTCATGGAAATGGACACAAATTGATGTGCGTTTTCTGTATTTTGAAGTAAGAACGTTTTTTATAAAGAGAACTGACGTGTTTATTCTAATAGACATTTTAACGAGCATATATATTTATTACGCTTCTACTATGTTGGTAAAACATTTGATTGATGAGGGAGTATACCCCACGTTGATTTTGTGTTATCAAAAAATTATAATCAACTCTTTGTTTTGATGGATAGCTTTTCGAGAATCCGATTTGTAGTCAGGTGCATTTCTTTTACTTATTATAAGTCTGATTGATCATTATAAAAAACGTGGGAGCCGATGCATTGTAAAGAATTTCTCGATACTTCTAATGAAGATATCCCTAAATACACTCGGTTGACGATGGCCTTGATACTACCTACCATTTGACTAGTGATAACCGTTCGTTAAAAAGAATGTCAAAGAACAAAACACGTGAGTTTTTTATGGAAATCAGGAGGAAATATAAAGACCATAATACGTGAGATATTTGCAAAGTTTTGGAGAGAATGAAAGTTATCGAAAAGAGGTTTTCTGAGATTTTTTAGCAACACCGCTAGTTCGAGAAAAAAATGGATAACCAATATTATTTTCTCGATCTCTCAATAGTAGAAAAAGCAGTAGAAAAACAAGATTGTCGTCACGTCCTCAGGACGTCCTCAGATGTAAGGTTTCAATTTTTGGGTTTTTCTTCTGAACCATCCGTCGTGAAGAAAAACCGTTCTTCTATCGGTAATCCAAGATCCCTCATCACGCATCTTTTACAACCTTTCATTACTGAGATACCACCTTTTTCATTTTTCTCGATAACCCAAAATCTCAATTTCCTTGAATCTCCGTGCAATAAGCGCAAAAATCAATCATGGTTTCATGTGGAAGAACTTTTTTGCACATCTAGATAATAATTAAATAAAATAATGCGATGAAAAAATTGTAAAACAAAATTAAAACGCCTTTCGAATATCTCAAAAGCAGGAAACCTGAATAGCTCAAAGCCATTTTATAAAATGCTAAAGTTTAACTTTGAAAGAATGAAAAACTTTTGGCTGTTTCTTGTATAGTTCCTCATTACTGAGATATTCCGATTTTTAGTTTGCTCGATTATTTGAAATTTGAATTTTATAGAATTCAATCAATAAATTCATGCCTCTTGTATTAATGTGTATTTGTATAGAAATCGCAGTACCGTGCTCAACTTTTTATATCGCTTGTAAAGAATACAAATCGACTGGAAAGTCTAAGAAAACGCTTTAAGAGTTTGTGAGGCATTTGTGTGGCATTTTTGTAAGAAGCTGAATCCGTGAATATGTGTTTTTCCTACAATTAATGCACCACGTTAATCTGGAGTGTGTATAGCCCCATTCTATTGCTACTTTTCTACCCAACGAAGCCGTGAGAAAAATGGCGAATATTCGTGAGAGAAATCGGAGGGTCTTATTGCAGCGTAATGTAAACATAACTAGACGTAAAATTTTTGTACGAGGGAGCCAAACTGCACCACATGAAACATGAGATAGTAAGGACAAATAAACTGCACAAATTGACGTTCATAGTGAAATTGTCGAATGTAAATTGAATCGAGGAGCTGTAATTATTAATGCTAATTTCTTGGCATGGATTTCTCTATGGACAATTTGAACAGACAAAAACATGCGCATGATAATAGAAAAAAATAACAATCACAAAAACTGGAGGAACAATTGCTTATTGACAGAAGGATCTGTTGTATTGTAAATAAACTTATATTTATACGAACTCAAGAATGGTTTTATTAATTACCTAAACCTATACAGATTGTCTCACTATATTTCAAACCTTCTAGGCGTCCTTCATCGTGAAAAAAATTATTCTCCACACGAAAGATTCTTCCAACTGTATCTAAAGAACAGGGATCAAATGTGTTTTGAAGATTGTTTTAGTTCTATACAATTTTTCCCCTCCGCCATTCTACGAGTGGCTCAAAATTTTCCAACTGAAAAATTTGATTTCTTTGAAGGTTTTACAGTAGCGTTACTTAATGATGAATTTGCAGACTTTTTTTGCTGCTTCTAACAATATTTTAGGAACATCTACCAAGGTGTTACTGACTTGCCATGTGTCAAACAAACTTTCTTGGAGTGTTCGCAATTTTTCACAACCTCTTACAACGACCTCTATCTTCCTCTTAAGAATGCTCATTTGTTGATTTTTTATATTTTTGTATCTCGGAGGCGCATTGGATCTGGCCCAAAGAAAAAAACGGAAACCCGCAATAAGATTATATTGAACTAACAATAAGAAGTTTTACAGAGGTCCGAATTTTGGCTTGTAAAAGTCTTGGGGTATTTGATGATGCGCTCATTGCGGGCGAAATTCATGCAGGCAAAAAACGTAACCGGAAGTCATGGCGACTTCGTTTGTGTGTAGGAGACCTTGAATGAAATGGCAGAATATTCTCTAGTTTTCGATACAATTTCCTATTATCAGAGTTACGGTATGAAATGTTTTGATGTTCCGATATATATATATGTGGCAATTACACAATGTCGAAGGAATTGCCACAAGTTAAATTGCATGTAAACTATACAAAACTATATCGCAATTTCACTACCTGAAACTCGAATGAAAAAAAAAGTGAAAGGAATGGACAAAAGCCTGAAAAAGGACGCTGATAAGGGTGCGAAAGTGCGTTGAGCGATAAAAATAAGCATTGGCTTGGATCGGCCCGTCCCTGCGCAATCAATATGGCCTCCAGCCGTACTTGGGGCACGCACCTCGCTCTCCATTTTTCGCGTGAAATTGGCTCAAAACCATTTTCCTCACTCCAAAAAATTATCACAACACTCAAAGTTTGTTCTACATCACCCAAAAAACGCATTCTTCTGAAAACCACCGCAGAAGTTCTCCAGAAAATTCTAAAAACATCGTGTGTTTATTGTTTCCTATCGAAGAAACTTTGTCGGAAACCGATTTAACCCTCGGGAAAACTCTGAAATAATCGTTAAGCTGCCGGAAAATAATTGACAGCCCCTCAAAAAAATGTGTGTCTCAGTTCCTAGAAACCTACAATACACAAAATAATAGTGAAAATTCTAAAAAAATGTCTGATAGTACTATGAAGCCACCTGGACTGATTCGCCCTGAAGAAGCCGAAGATGAAGAAATGGCAGTTCCAGATAAACTCAGTATTCAGCAGATTCTACAGGGTATGACTAATGAGTTCAATAAAAGTTCCCACGCAAAATCCAATGATGAAGAGAAGCCTGGTAAAATCGCTAGTGACTGTGATGAAACTATATCTAATAGTGTTACGCCGAACGGGGAAGTTTTGGACCATGAGGAGGCCCAAGAAAATTCGGAAAATAATGTTACCGATGTGGATGATATTTCAAAGGAAGAAAAGGAAGTGCTGAAGGGGGATAACCCCAAAAAAGAGGGCCCGAGAATTGTTTTGACTTTCCGAACTGTCGATGAGGATAGCAAGGATGGAAAGAAGACTAAAATATCGAGCTGCGGCTCAACTTTGAGTCTTGTTGCTGATGAAATTGCAAATAGTGATGGAATCGGTGGGGTCTGTGTCAAAATAGAGCATGATGGAGAGAAGTCTGATAAGTCTGATAAATCTGATTGCGAAGGGAAAAACGAAGAGGTTAAGTTGGATGAAGCAGGCACTAAGGTTGATGAGGTCAGGATTGACAGCGATGGTGTGCCAACGGCTGACCACGTTGAGAGCAAAACTGTAATTTTCAATTATTTTCTTATTTAGTTATTTTATTAATTCAACGCTTGTTGGGAATTCAAGTTTCCCGGGCCTATATCGGCATTCCGTGATCTTTGGTCTTGTTTCTTTTTGTACCAGAAAATAAGGTTAATTACTGGGTCGGCTTGTTTATTGAGTATGTGAGGTTGTGAATTAAGACCATCAAAATCATAGCTATTATAATTATTGTTGCTTCTGTATTTGCTAAATAACTCAGGAAAGGTATGTACGAGGAAACATTCAGATAAACATGACGTATTTCCAATGTTTTTTTCCATATTTCTCGCCAATGCCATTTCTATTTCTCTAGTCACGTGGTATATTCCTTCACTCACGATGTGTGCAATATGTTGGCTAAAAACAACAGTTTTTAAAAAAGAATTGTAATTATTACATTGTTTTCTTGCAATTGAAACTGGAGTATTCATGCAGTTCATTTTCTGATCTAATTGGTAAGGATTTTACTTTTGAAATCCACAAGGAGATTTGTTGAGGGCCCTTTTTTCCATTTGCAATATACGGTTGAAATGCGGCCAACAAAGCGAAATATGGCTAAGGACAACACTTTTCTTACATGGGTTCTTAGTTGCAAAACTTACTTATTGCGAAATGGAAACGATGAGTGCAATTGACACATACAGTAGCGGGTATAACATTCATGATTGAAATTGATTACCGAATAGTCTAAGTCCTCGTCAGTCACTAGAAGATCTCTTGATAATTTCGATGGACAGGATTTAGGTAGGGAGTGGTTGAAGTACCTAATTAATCATTTAACTAATTTACTAACTGAATGATCTGTATTCTAACCTGTAAAATATATTAAAAATATGCGTCTTTTTAATTATGTTTAAAAAACTCAGTTTTCAATATTTGGGAATAGGTTATCCCAGAAATATTAATAGTTCTATCCATTTCCATCTGGAAATCGAAATGCAGTAAGTAATGATGATGAATGTTCTAGAATTATGGGTGTAACCATCGCAAATATCCCAATTATTCTGGTAGCCCGACTCCCTCTAAAAGTGTTGTATGATTCCAGGAATGTAACATCATAGCTGATTCTTGTGATCCTGAAGATTCCGAAGACAAGTTGAAGGACGAACATTTGGACATCCAGCCCCCAAAGACCCGTAAACGAAAGTACGGCAGTAGATTCAAGTCTTTAGCTGATTGTCCCAAACGTTCAGCGAGGAGATCCTGCAAAGAGCAGTTCAGCGTCCTGGAGAGCGCCATGGCCCGAAAAGAAAAGTCCTACTATACGGATGATAAACCACAGAAGTCGGTGAAGTCATCGAGGGGGCGCAGACTAGGAATAGGTAAAGATGGAAAGGAGGGGAAGAGAACTATCAAGCTGGAGGAAGACTTCAAAGTTGAGGAGAACCCTTTGAATCCTGTGGTGGATGTGAATGGGGTGATAGAGAAGGGGGAGGGTGAGGAGTTCGACGGTATGCCGAGATTGTCACCGATGGTGAACAATCAGGAGAAGAAAGAGGAGGAAAAAAGTGACGGGGGATTCCTCAGGCCGATCCCGGGCAGGAACAAAAAGGAGCGGTCGAGGGGGAAGCCCACGGCGGTCAGGAGGACGTCCAGGGGGGAGAGCGATGATGGGAGTGCCGAAGCTGGAAAACATAATGATTCTTCTGGAGGTATGGGCATGGCAAAGAAGTTATAACATTCACAATTATTCAATATCTTTATTCAATTTGTTGGTTAGCTATAGAGGGAGAGGAATATTAAAGCTTCTATTTTGGCTCAGTTAGTTCTATTCGAAACACGCTTTGACCTGAACCTTGTAAAGACTGGAATCATTATTTATAATGATAGACATTGGCATTTCATAAAATATAGAAACTTCGCTCATTCCATGTCTATGCCCGATGATATACTATGTCAAGTCGATTTGTGAATATGCTAAGATTTTGAGAAAGACGTGGGGAACGAAGAATTAAAATTTATGTGGAACTCAATGAGGTCTACATAAGAAATCTACGTGGAAATTTTGATATTAATTATATATGTCTGTCAAAGTATTCAGCAATCAAGGGCTATCCATATAAATGATTTTTTTTTGTTTATTGCCTTCACTTCAGTCTCCTTGAATTCCTAAGTCTCGTTCAAATTCCAGAGTTGAGTCTTCCCATCAAAAGAACCCGTCGGAGCATGGCTCCAAGTCCTAGTCCAGCAGAGGGCCAAGCATCCAAGCCAGAGTCCACTGCCATTCTTTCCGAGCCATGCGAGCAAGCGATGTTATGTCTTTGTCAAGTCAGATCCCAACTATACGTCACTATCACAGGATCAGGAGCTCCCCTGTATTGCACAGCCATAGATTCCATCGACAATCGACTAATTGGGTTTGTATAATAACATTTCTATGCAAGCAAAAATTACTCGAGAAACTAACAGAAAAATGTTCGTTTGCTGATTTATGTCAGGTCTCATTTATTATTTTCATGTCATTTGGTTATGTATAAATACAATCTGACAGATTTTTTCTTACTATATAATATTATGGCGCGTCAAGTAATAATGGAAACTCCGAAGGGACGACATAAATGCTGAGATTCTTCACATTTGAACGGATAAGCCATTGGTTTCCCAAAAGCAAATACTACCTACGATCCTGAAAAATAGTTTTCTCCTTAATGGACCGAATGTTCTTACATCTTTACAGATGTTGTAACGAAGTGGACAGCAACGATGTGGCCATGAGGCGACCCAGTACTCGAGTGCCCTTCATAATTCTCTGTCGCTTACACAAGGAAAGGCTTTTACGTCATAACTGTTGTCCCTTCTGCGGGCTCTTCTGCACACAGGGGCAGTTCACCCAATGCAGCAATGGCCATCAATATCACGTAGATTGTGGCTTAGTCATCAACAAAAAACTGCCAATCTGTCCTCATTGTGGCGTTGATAATGGAAACTTCAATGTCATTATTACGATGAGCGGGGCTAGGAAACCAGTCTATATACCCTCCAGGAAGAAATTCTCC
This sequence comes from Asobara japonica, assembly GCA_026005395.1. NCBI lineage: Eukaryota > Metazoa > Arthropoda > Insecta > Hymenoptera > Braconidae > Asobara > Asobara japonica. Next base: position 227,439 of record BQMI01000560.1, on the reverse strand, counting down.
AAGCTACCTTCCGCCAAAATGAGTTTACCGGGAAAAGGCGATAATACGAAAATTGCCGAGCGACCGCCCAGCCCGTTGGTCAGTCCGGAAGATATCAAAATTCCAGAGCCTTCGATTAGCAGTGAGAGACCCGAACGCTACTCTCTTATGAGCTTATGTCAGGCTGTGAAGAACGGGGATTTAGAGAAATTGGTCAATGTTCTGGGTGAGTTGGTGAGGGTAGTGGTTTTCTTTCATCGACATTGTAAATTGTGAATTGAATTCAATATCAAATACAAGAATAGTTTTTTTGTGACAATTACTAATTGCATCGATCTTCACAATTTTAGCGTGCGGCTATAACGCAAATCACACATTCAGAGATTGTGCTCAACGAACTGGTCTCCACATTGCTGCAGAACGTGGCAACTTAGGTTGTGTTCATGCATTAGTGCAGAGTGGAGCTCAGCTTGATGTCATGGACAAGAATCAATTGACACCACTGATGTTAGCAGCTACTGAGGGCAGAACGGAGGTCGTAAGGTACCTAGTCCGCGTTGGAGCTAACGTCACGTTGAAAGGGGAAGATGGTATGACTGCGCTACATCTGGCTGCCAAATTTGGACATCTAGAAAGCTGTAAAATAATTATTTCAGAGTGTAAAGCCCCTAAGACATTAGTAGGTAAGTTTCATGAAGTAGTTTATCAGGAACTGCTGTTCAAACCCTAAAAGAGAGATATCAGCGTGACTGCTTGCTTGTTTTCATCAGATTCCGTGGATGATGGTGGATGGACGAGTCTCATCTGGGCTTGTGAATTTTGTCACTCAGACGTAGCTCGATTTCTTTTAGAGAAGAAGTGCGATCCGCTGATTCGAGACTCCGAGCAGAATATTGCCCTCCATTGGAGCGCCTTCAGTGGTAGTTCAGAGATAACTGAGATGCTTTTGAACGAAGGTATGTCGTGTATTTTTTTTAGAACAATCCAGGTGGTTTGAATTCGCGACAAAAACATGGAAAGTCTAATACATCAGGGTCTTTTTCCTATGTATTGTTTAACCAATGATATTGTACTCAAACCCTTTATGACATAATTTGACATAATGAGATAATTCGATTGCTGTGAGACGAGACAATTTAGATGGAATTTTTTAAAAAAGTTAGTCCCCTTACAGGTTGTGATGTAAATGCAGTAAACGTTCACGGAGACACACCACTGCACATCGCTGCCCGTCAGGATCAGTACTCCGTAAGTGTTCTATTGTTAGCCCGAGGTGCTAGAGTATCTGAGGTCAATGCTGCTGGAGAAACAGCCGTAAACTGCTGCACAACCAACGGCGACACCTTAGCAGCTTTAAAACTGAATGCGAAGGTGAATGAATTATCCGAACACATGTGGGAAAAGACAACGAGAATTCTGACGAATGATATATCGAGGGGAAAGGAAACTAATCCGATTCAGTGTGTTAACGGTGTGGACTCGGAGGACAAGCCTACAGACTTTCTTTATGTCACGGAGAATTGCTTCACGAGTGATATTCATGTGGACAGAACAATAACGTCACTGCAGTCTTGTCGTTGCGAGGACAATTGCAGCTCGGAAAAGTGCCTGTGCGGTAATATCAGTCTGCGGTGCTGGTATGATGAGCAGGGCAAACTCGTACCGGAGTTTAATTACTCAGGTAGGGCATGAACATCATGGAATTGAAGAAGTCAAGGGGTGGGTTATGGCAGAGAAAGCGGCTTTCACTTTCAAACAATTTTTAGCTAGGATACGTGTCACTCTGTAGCGAACAATCAAAAGTATGTTGTATGTGAACACGTGCAGGAAATGTCCTTTTATTTCATATTTCGTTTTCTTTATAGATCCTCCAATGCTATTCGAGTGCAATCAGGCTTGCGATTGCAATCGCATAACCTGCAACAATCGAGTAGTGCAGCATGGTCCCACTCAAAGATTCCAGTTGTTTCGTACCCAGGGCAAGGGGTGGGGCTTGAAGACCCTGCGGGCGATTCCCAAGGGCGCCTATGTTTGTGAATACATCGGTGAAATTATTTCCGACTCCGAGGCTGATCATCGCGAAGACGACTCGTATCTCTTCGATCTTGATAATAGGGTGAGTCCTCCTTTCCAAATCAACCAATTGAGAACTTGCATATTTATGAAATAGGGGGGATTTAGGGTACGGAAGTTGGTATGCACGGGTTTCAAGATTTCAGGTCTTGGTACCCGAGAATTTTTGAGGGTCCTTACAATAATCTTTGCCGGAGGGGAAGGGGGGGGGGGTGCAAATCAATGTGGAAGTTCCCGATGCCACATGATTCTCTACTGATCACCTTTTGCATGTTTGGTAATGATTCAGGATGGGGAGACCTACTGTATCGACGCCAGGAGATATGGAAACGTAGCACGTTTCATAAATCACTCGTGCGCCCCAAATCTACTTCCCGTTCGTGTTTTTGTGGAACATCAGGATCTTCATTTTCCCAGAATAGCATTTTTTGCTAATCGTGATATAGCAGCCGATGAAGAGCTTGGGTAATTACATTCTGGATGACTAATTAAGGATTGTTAATCCCATCGTTTTCATTTAACACTTTGTTTTATTATTATTTGGCATTATTTGACACTATTTGACGATGTAATTGGCTTTCTCTTGGATTTACTGAGTGTGTTTAAAATTTTTTTCTCCATTTGGCTCGCAATAAAAGACATTTATCTGTTGAAATTTAGTTATGTTATTAAGAAATCTATTTAATTGGAATCCTGGAATGCGTTTAATTGGAATATTATCAAGTTTATTGATTTTTCACTCGACTGCCCGATTGGTTTTTTAATGATATGGAGCGAAGCTTGAAATGTACCGTCGGCTCTTGAAACCACTTGCAAATGGTGAATTGAACGCTAGAATGGCTATGAAAAGGATTTCAAATCGCAAAATTCATTGACTACCTTACCAAAAACATTCATTTACACCCAGTTGAGTCGAATATTCTCATCCTAGTTATACGAGTGAATTTTATCATAGAATGAAAGAGTGATATATTTTATTGTTTCTTCAATAATTGCAGATTCGATTATGGCGAGAAATTCTGGATAATAAAATGTAAATCTTTCACCTGTACCTGTGGAGCTCTCAACTGCCGATATTCCGAGAAAACCATTCAAGTCACATTAGACAATTATAGGAGAAAATTGCAGCAGGAAGAAAGCTTAGCTGCGCAGATAGTCTAATTGATAGTGTGTTTCTTTTTTGTTAATTAAACTTTATTCCGTTGATCTCAGTTTATTTCAATGGGGAGAAACGAAGTAAGGCAGAATGAAAGCCTTATAAGTACAAATTGTCGAAGGCTTGAGTAGATTCACTGGCAGAAATTAGAATTTATTATTGGTAGCTCAAGGAATCTATCGTTGAAATTCCGTCGCCGAACGAACGACCTATTTTGTACAGAGTTCCGATTGATTTTAGGATGAAAAAAATTTCGTTTTGTCAATGCATAATAATAATCTAGTGAAAAATGTTTCCAAGCTAGGTATTCGAGAGTAATAATACCAATACCTGTGTTCATTCAGTCGTGTGTATATTTTATTTAATGCGTGCTATCATTTGCTCATTTTGTAATTATTGATATTTTGAAGCACGAGTGGAGGGTGAATCCAGTTGAATGGACATAATTTTGTACAAATGCATTTTTGTATAATATAAAAACAATGATATACATGAGAACACTTATTGTGGAAGCAACTCTGTTTATCCTTTCCATAATAAATGGTGAGTGCGTCGAAGAGTTGTCTCTTATGATGTTTCTTCTAATATGGAGCTATGAAAACTTGGAATTCGACTGTTTCATCCGCTTGACGTTGAAGGTGTCTATGCGGCCATATGAGGCTTTCTGGTAATCGGTTATATCCGCAAACACTAAATATCAATCATCGTTACTAGTGCAAACAACAAAGCCATGGATTGAATATAGATGGTTGAAATGGAATGATGGTTTCGTTCCAGTGCTATTTCGTTTGAGTTGCTTCTGGGAGGTCGTATCGAAAGAGTGTGGATTTCCTTCCGCATTTGTAATGATGATTGAAGAATTTCGTTCCCCTATCGGGTGCAAATTAAACCAGTACGAGCCATTTGGAGCAGTATTTGTGCATAGTAAAATGTGTGAAACGATCTGGGTTATTACCCACAAAATTTCAAATTTAAAGTCTTTCAAATTCAATTTTTGACCGCTACGGCGTGGGTACTATGCACTTGTCATCCCTGGAAGATATTTCCGTCGATGTTCGGTCGAAAAAGTGAAATTAATTCTTTTCGATTTTGGCCAAATTTAACATTGGGCTCTTATGGGGAGGCAAACTTAAATTTTTTAAAATTGAATTTTTGGCCCCGTGCGCGTCTATACTATCCAATGGGGACCCCTAGAAGACACTCCCGTCGAATTTGGGTCGAAAAAGTGAAATTAGTTTTTTCCAATTTTTGCCAAATTTAACATTGGGACCTTATGGGGAGGCAAACTTAAATTTTTTAAAATTGAATTTTTGGCCGCGTGTGCGTTGATACTATCCAATAGGAACCCCTACAAGATATTTCTTGGGTCGAAAAAGTGAAATTAATTTTTTTCGATTTTGGCCAAATTTAACATTGGGCTCTTATGGGGAGGCAAACTTAAATTTTTTAAAATCGAATTTTTGGCCCCGTGCGCGTCTATACTATCCAATTGGGACCCCTAGACGACACTCCCGTCGAATTTGGGTCGAAAAAGTGAAATTAATTTTTTTCGATTTTGGCCAAATTTAACATTGGGACCTTATGGGGAGGCAAACTTAAATTTTTTAAAATTGACTTTTTGGCCCCGTGTGCGTTGATACTATTGAATAGGAACCCCTAGAAGATATTTCCGTCGAATTTGGGTCGAAAAAGTGAAATTAATTTTTTTCGATTTTGGCCAAATTTAACATTGGGCTCTTATGGGGAGGCAAACTTAAATTTTTTTAAATCGAATTTTTGGCCCCGTGCGCGTCTATACTATCCAATTGGGACCCCTAGACGACACTCCCGTCGAATTTGGGTCGAAAAAGTGAAATTAATTTTTTTCGATTTTGGCCAAATTTAACATTGGGACCTTATGGGGAGGCAAACTTAAATTTTTTAAAATCGAATTTTTGGCCCCGTGCGCGTCTATACTATCCAATTGGGACCCCTAGACGACACTCCCGTCGAATTTGGGTCGAAAAAGTGAAATTAATTTTTTTCGATTTTGGCCAAATTTAACATTGGGACCTTATGGGGAGGCAAACTTAAATTTTTTAAAATTGACTTTTTGGCCCCGTCCGCGTCTATACTATCCAATTGGGACCCCTAGACGACACTCCCGTCGAATTTGGGTCGAAAAAGTGAAATTAATTTTTTTCGATTTTGGCCAAATTTAACATTGGGACCTTATGGGGAGGCAAACTTAAATTTTTTAAAATTGACTTTTTGGCCCCGTGTGCGTTGATACTATCCAATAGGAACCCCTAGAAGATATTTCCGTCGAATTTGGGTCGAAAAAGTGAAATTAATTTTTTTCGATTTTGGCCAAATTTAACATTGGGACCTTATGGGGAGGCAAACTTAAATTTTTTAAAATTGACTTTTTGGCCCCGTGTGCGTTGATACTATTCAATAGGAACCCCTAGAAGATATTTCCGTTGAATTTGGGTCGAAAAAGTGAAATTAATTTTTTTCGATTTTGGCCAAATTTAACATTGGGACCTTATGGGGAGGCAAACTTAAATTTTTTAAAATTGAATTTTTGGCCCCGTGCGCGTCTATACTATCCAATGGGGACCCCTAGAAGACACTCCCGTCGAATTTGGGTCGAAAAAGTGAAATTAGTTTTTTCCAATTTTTGCCAAATTTAACATTGGGACCTTATGGGGAGGCAAACTTAAATTTTTTAAAATTGAATTTTTGGCCGCGTGTGCGTTGATACTATCCAATAGGAACCCCTACAAGATATTTCTTGGGTCGAAAAAGTGAAATTAATTTTTTTCGATTTTGGCCAAATTTAACATTGGGCTCTTATGGGGAGGCAAACTTAAATTTTTTAAAATCGAATTTTTGGCCCCGTGCGCGTCTATACTATCCAATTGGGACCCCTAGACGACACTCCCGTCGAATTTGGGTCGAAAAAGTGAAATTAATTTTTTTCGATTTTGGCCAAATTTAACATTGGGACCTTATGGGGAGGCAAACTTAAATTTTTTAAAATTGACTTTTTGGCCCCGTGTGCGTTGATACTATTGAATAGGAACCCCTAGAAGATATTTCCGTCGAATTTGGGTCGAAAAAGTGAAATTAATTTTTTTCGATTTTGGCCAAATTTAACATTGGGCTCTTATGGGGAGGCAAACTTAAATTTTTTTAAATCGAATTTTTGGCCCCGTGCGCGTCTATACTATCCAATTGGGACCCCTAGACGACACTCCCGTCGAATTTGGGTCGAAAAAGTGAAATTAATTTTTTTCGATTTTGGCCAAATTTAACATTGGGACCTTATGGGGAGGCAAACTTAAATTTTTTAAAATTGACTTTTTGGCCCCGTCCGCGTCTATACTATCCAATTGGGACCCCTAGACGACACTCCCGTCGAATTTGGGTCGAAAAAGTGAAATTAATTTTTTTCGATTTTGGCCAAATTTAACATTGGGACCTTATGGGGAGGCAAACTTAAATTTTTTAAAATTGACTTTTTGGCCCCGTGTGCGTTGATACTATCCAATAGGAACCCCTAGAAGATATTTCCGTCGAATTTGGGTCGAAAAAGTGAAATTAATTTTTTTCGATTTTGGCCAAATTTAACATTGGGACCTTATGGGGAGGCAAACTTAAATTTTTTAAAATTGACTTTTTGGCCCCGTGTGCGTTGATACTATTCAATAGGAACCCCTAGAAGATATTTCCGTTGAATTTGGGTCGAAAAAGTGAAATTAATTTTTTTCGATTTTGGCCAAATTTAACATTGGGACCTTATGGGGAGGCAAACTTAAATTTTTTAAAATTGAATTTTTGGCCTCGTGTGCGTTGATACTATCCAATAGGAACCCCTAGAAGATATTTCCGTCGAATTTGGGTCGAAAAATTGAAATTAATTTTTTTCGATTTTGGCCAAATTTAACATTGGGACCTTATGGGGAGGCAAACTTAAATTTTTTAAAATTGACTTTTTGGCCCCGTGTGCGTTGATACTATCCAATAGGAACCCCTAGAAGATATTTCCGTCGAATTTGGGTCGAAAAAGTGAAATTAATTTTTTTCGATTTTGGCCAAATTTAACATTGGGACCTTATGGGGAGGCAAACTTAAATTTTTTAAAATTGAATTTTTGGCCTCGTGTGCGTTGATACTATCCAATAGGAACCCCTAGAAGATATTTCCGTCGAATTTGGGTCGAAAAAGTGAAATTAATTTTTTTCGATTTTGGCCAAATTTAACATTGGGACCTTATGGGGAGGCAAACTTAAATTTTTTAAAATTGAATTTTTGGCCTCGTGTGCCTTGATACTATCCAATAGGAACCCCTAGAAGATATTTCCGTCGAATTTGGGTCGAAAAAGTGAAATTAATTTTTTTCGATTTTGGCCAAATTTAACATTGGGCTCTTATGGGGAGGCAAACTTAAATTTTTTAAAATCGAATTTTTGGCCCCGTGCGCGTCTATACTATCCAATTGGGACCCCTAGACGACACTCCCGTCGAATTTGGGTCGAAAAAGTGAAATTAATTTTTTTCGATTTTGGCCAAATTTAACATTGGGCTCTTATGGGGAGGCAAACTTAAATTTTTTAAAATCGAATTTCTGGCTCCGTGCGCGTCTATACTATCCAGTTGGGACCCCTAGACGACACTCCCGTCGAATTTGGGTCGAAAAAGTGAAATTAATTTTTTTCGATTTTGGCCAAATTTAACATTGGGCTCTTATGGGGAGGCAAACTTAAATTTTTTAAAATCGAATATTTGGCCCCGTGCGCGTCTATACTATCCAATTGGGACCCCTAGACGACACTCCCGTCGAATTTGGGTCGAAAAAGTGAAATTAATTTTTTTCGATTTTGGCTAAATTTAACATTGGGCTCTTATGGGGAGGCAAACTTAAATTTTTTAAAATCGAATTTTTGGCCCCGTGCGCGTCTATACTATCCAATTGGGACCCCTAGACGACACTCCCGTCGAATTTGGGTCGAAAAAGTGAAATTAATTTTTTTCGATTTTGGCCGAATTTAACATTGGGACCTTATGGGGAGGCAAACTTAAATTTTTTAAAATTGAATTTTTGGCCTCGTGTGCGTTGATACTATCCAATAGGAACCCCTAGAAGATATTTCCGTCGAATTTGGGTCGAAAAAGTGAAATTAATTTTTTTCGATTTTGGCCAAATTTAACATTGGGACCTTATGGGGAGGCAAACTTAAATTTTTTAAAATTGACTTTTTGGCCCCGTGTGCGTTGATACTATCCAATAGGAACCCCTAGAAGATATTTCCGTCGAATTTGGGTCGAAAAAGTGAAATTAATTTTTTTCGATTTTGGCCAAATTTAACATTGGGACCTTATGGGGAGGCAAACTTAAATTTTTTAAAATTGAATTTTTGGCCTCGTGTGCGTTGATACTATCCAATAGGAACCCCTAGAAGATATTTCCGTCGAATTTGGGTCGAAAAAGTGAAATTAATTTTTTTCGATTTTGGCCAAATTTAACATTGGGACCTTATGGGGAGGCAAACTTAAATTTTTTAAAATTGAATTTTTGGCCTCGTGTGCGTTGATACTATCCAATAGGAACCCCTAGAAGATATTTCCGTCGAATTTGGGTCGAAAAATTGAAATTAATTTTTTTCGATTTTGGCCAAATTTAACATTGGGACCTTATGGGGAGGCAAACTTAAATTTTTTAAAATTGACTTTTTGGCCCCGTGTGCGTTGATACTATCCAATAGGAACCCCTAGAAGATATTTCCGTCGAATTTGGGTCGAAAAAGTGAAATTAATTTTTTTCGATTTTGGCCAAATTTAACATTGGGACCTTATGGGGAGGCAAACTTAAATTTTTTAAAATTGAATTTTTGGCCTCGTGTGCGTTGATACTATCCAATAGGAACCCCTAGAAGATATTTCCGTCGAATTTGGGTCGAAAAAGTGAAATTAATTTTTTTCGATTTTGGCCAAATTTAACATTGGGACCTTATGGGGAGGCAAACTTAAATTTTTTAAAATTGAATTTTTGGCCTCGTGTGCGTTGATATTATCCAATAGGAACCCCTAGAAGATATTTCCGTCGAATTTGGGTCGAAAAAGTGAAATTAATTTTTTTCGATTTTGGCCAAATTTAACATTGGGACCTTATGGGGAGGCAAACTTAAATTTTTTAAAATTGAATTTTTGGCCTCGTGTGCGTTGATACTATCCAATAGGAACCCCTAGAAGATATTTCCGTCGAATTTGGGTCGAAAAAGTGAAATTAATTTTTTTCGATTTTGGCCAAATTTAACATTGGGACCTTATGGGGAGGCAAACTTAAATTTTTTAAAATTGACTTTTTGGCCCCGTGTGCGTTGATACTATCCAATAGGAACCCCTAGAAGATATTTCCGTCGAATTTGGGTCGAAAAAGTGAAATTAATTTTTTTCGATTTTGGCCAAATTTAACATTGGGACCTTATGGGGAGGCAAACTTAAATTTTTTAAAATTGAATTTTTGGCCTCGTGTGCGTTGATACTATCCAATAGGAACCCCTAGAAGATATTTCCGTCGAATTTGGGTCGAAAAAGTGAAATTAATTTTTTTCGATTTTGGCCAAATTTAACATTGGGACCTTATGGGGAGGCAAACTTAAATTTTTTAAAATTGAATTTTTGGCCTCGTGTGCCTTGATACTATCCAATAGGAACCCCTAGAAGATATTTCCGTCGAATTTGGGTCGAAAAAGTGAAATTAATTTTTTTCGATTTTGGCCAAATTTAACATTGGGCTCTTATGGGGAGGCAAACTTAAATTTTTTAAAATCGAATTTTTGGCCCCGTGCGCGTCTATACTATCCAATTGGGACCCCTAGACGACACTCCCGTCGAATTTGGGTCGAAAAAGTGAAATTAATTTTTTTCGATTTTGGCCAAATTTAACATTGGGCTCTTATGGGGAGGCAAACTTAAATTTTTTAAAATCGAATTTCTGGCTCCGTGCGCGTCTATACTATCCAGTTGGGACCCCTAGACGACACTCCCGTCGAATTTGGGTCGAAAAAGTGAAATTAATTTTTTTCGATTTTGGCCAAATTTAACATTGGGCTCTTATGGGGAGGCAAACTTAAATTTTTTAAAATCGAATATTTGGCCCCGTGCGCGTCTATACTATCCAATTGGGACCCCTAGACGACACTCCCGTCGAATTTGGGTCGAAAAAGTGAAATTAATTTTTTTCGATTTTGGCTAAATTTAACATTGGGCTCTTATGGGGAGGCAAACTTAAATTTTTTAAAATCGAATTTTTGGCCCCGTGCGCGTCTATACTATCCAATTGGGACCCCTAGACGACACTCCCGTCGAATTTGGGTCGAAAAAGTGAAATTAATTTTTTTCGATTTTGGCCGAATTTAACATTGGGACCTTATGGGGAGGCAAACTTAAATTTTTTAAAATTGAATTTTTGGCCTCGTGTGCGTTGATACTATCCAATAGGAACCCCTAGAAGATATTTCCGTCGAATTTGGGTCGAAAAAGTGAAATTAATTTTTTTCGATTTTGGCCAAATTTAACATTGGGACCTTATGGGGAGGCAAACTTAAATTTTTTAAAATTGACTTTTTGGCCCCGTGTGCGTTGATACTATCCAATAGGAACCCCTAGAAGATATTTCCGTCGAATTTGGGTCGAAAAAGTGAAATTAATTTTTTTCGATTTTGGCCAAATTTAACATTGGGACCTTATGGGGAGGCAAACTTAAATTTTTTAAAATTGAATTTTTGGCCTCGTGTGCGTTGATACTATCCAATAGGAACCCCTAGAAGATATTTCCGTCGAATTTGGGTCGAAAAAGTGAAATTAATTTTTTTCGATTTTGGCCAAATTTAACATTGGGACCTTATGGGGAGGCAAACTTAAATTTTTTAAAATTGAATTTTTGGCCTCGTGTGCGTTGATACTATCCAATAGGAACCCCTAGAAGATATTTCCGTCGAATTTGGGTCGAAAAATTGAAATTAATTTTTTTCGATTTTGGCCAAATTTAACATTGGGACCTTATGGGGAGGCAAACTTAAATTTTTTAAAATTGACTTTTTGGCCCCGTGTGCGTTGATACTATCCAATAGGAACCCCTAGAAGATATTTCCGTCGAATTTGGGTCGAAAAAGTGAAATTAATTTTTTTCGATTTTGGCCAAATTTAACATTGGGACCTTATGGGGAGGCAAACTTAAATTTTTTAAAATTGAATTTTTGGCCTCGTGTGCGTTGATACTATCCAATAGGAACCCCTAGAAGATATTTCCGTCGAATTTGGGTCGAAAAAGTGAAATTAATTTTTTTCGATTTTGGCCAAATTTAACATTGGGACCTTATGGGGAGGCAAACTTAAATTTTTTAAAATTGAATTTTTGGCCTCGTGTGCGTTGATATTATCCAATAGGAACCCCTAGAAGATATTTCCGTCGAATTTGGGTCGAAAAAGTGAAATTAATTTTTTTCGATTTTGGCCAAATTTAACATTGGGACCTTATGGGGAGGCAAACTTAAATTTTTTAAAATTGAATTTTTGGCCTCGTGTGCGTTGATACTATCCAATAGGAACCCCTAGAAGATATTTCCGTCGAATTTGGGTCGAAAAAGTGAAATTAATTTTTTTCGATTTTGGCCAAATTTAACATTGGGACCTTATGGGGAGGCAAACTTAAATTTTTTAAAATTGACTTTTTGGCCCCGTGTGCGTTGATACTATCCAATAGGAACCCCTAGAAGATATTTCCGTCGAATTTGGGTCGAAAAAGTGAAATTAATTTTTTTCGATTTTGGCCAAATTTAACATTGGGACCTTATGGGGAGGCAAACTTAAATTTTTTAAAATTGAATTTTTGGCCTCGTGTGCGTTGATACTATCCAATAGGAACCCCTAGAAGATATTTCCGTCGAATTTGGGTCGAAAAAGTGAAATTAATTTTTTTCGATTTTGGCCAAATTTAACATTGGGACCTTATGGGGAGGCAAACTTAAATTTTTTAAAATTGAATTTTTGGCCTCGTGTGCGTTGATACTATCCAATAGGAACCCCTAGAAGATATTTCCGTCGAATTTGGGTCGAAAAAGTGAAATTAATTTTTTTCGATTTTGGCCAAATTTAACATTGGGACCTTATGGGGAGGCAAACTTAAATTTTTTAAAATTGAATTTTTGGCCTCGTGTGCGTTGATACTATCCAATAGGAACCCCTAGAAGATATTTCCGTCGAATTTGGGTCGAAAAAGTGAAATTAATTTTTTTCGATTTTGGCCAAATTTAACATTGGGACCTTATGGGGAGGCAAACTTAAATTTTTTAAAATTGAATTTTTGGCCTCGTGTGCGTTGATACTATCCAATAGGAACCCCTAGAAGATATTTCCGTCGAATTTGGGTCGAAAAAGTGAAATTAATTTTTTTCGATTTTGGCCAAATTTAACATTGGGACCTTATGGGGAGGCAAACTTAAATTTTTTAAAATTGAATTTTTGGCCTCGTGTGCGTTGATACTATCCAATAGGAACCCCTAGAAGATATTTCCGTCGAATTTGGGTCGAAAAATTGAAATTAATTTTTTTCGATTTTGGCCAAATTTAACATTGGGACCTTATGGGGAGGCAAACTTAAATTTTTTAAAATTGACTTTTTGGCCCCGTGTGCGTTGATACTATCCAATAGGAACCCCTAGAAGATATTTCCGTCGAATTTGGGTCGAAAAAGTGAAATTAATTTTTTTCGATTTTGGCCAAATTTAACATTGGGACCTTATGGGGAGGCAAACTTAAATTTTTTAAAATTGAATTTTTGGCCTCGTGTGCGTTGATACTATCCAATAGGAACCCCTAGAAGATATTTCCGTCGAATTTGGGTCGAAAAAGTGAAATTAATTTTTTTCGATTTTGGCCAAATTTAACATTGGGACCTTATGGGGAGGCAAACTTAAATTTTTTAAAATTGAATTTTTGGCCTCGTGTGCGTTGATATTATCCAATAGGAACCCCTAGAAGATATTTCCGTCGAATTTGGGTCGAAAAAGTGAAATTAATTTTTTTCGATTTTGGCCAAATTTAACATTGGGACCTTATGGGGAGGCAAACTTAAATTTTTTAAAATTGAATTTTTGGCCTCGTGTGCGTTGATACTATCCAATAGGAACCCCTAGAAGATATTTCCGTCGAATTTGGGTCGAAAAAGTGAAATTAATTTTTTTCGATTTTGGCCAAATTTAACATTGGGACCTTATGGGGAGGCAAACTTAAATTTTTTAAAATTGACTTTTTGGCCCCGTGTGCGTTGATACTATCCAATAGGAACCCCTAGAAGATATTTCCGTCGAATTTGGGTCGAAAAAGTGAAATTAATTTTTTTCGATTTTGGCCAAATTTAACATTGGGACCTTATGGGGAGGCAAACTTAAATTTTTTAAAATTGAATTTTTGGCCTCGTGTGCGTTGATACTATCCAATAGGAACCCCTAGAAGATATTTCCGTCGAATTTGGGTCGAAAAAGTGAAATTAATTTTTTTCGATTTTGGCCAAATTTAACATTGGGACCTTATGGGGAGGCAAACTTAAATTTTTTAAAATTGAATTTTTGGCCTCGTGTGCGTTGATACTATCCAATAGGAACCCCTAGAAGATATTTCCGTCGAATTTGGGTCGAAAAAGTGAAATTAATTTTTTTCGATTTTGGCCAAATTTAACATTGGGACCTTATGGGGAGGCAAACTTAAATTTTTTAAAATTGAATTTTTGGCCTCGTGTGCGTTGATACTATCCAATAGGAACCCCTAGAAGATATTTCCGTCGAATTTGGGTCGAAAAAGTGAAATTAATTTTTTTCGATTTTGGCCAAATTTAACATTGGGACCTTATGGGGAGGCAAACTTAAATTTTTTAAAATTGAATTTTTGGCCTCGTGTGCGTTGATACTATCCAATAGGAACCCCTAGAAGATATTTCCGTCGAATTTGGGTCGAAAAAGTGAAATTAATTTTTTTCGATTTTGGCCAAATTTAACATTGGGACCTTATGGGGAGGCAAACTTAAATTTTTTAAAATTGAATTTTTGGCCTCGTGTGCGTTGATACTATCCAATAGGAACCCCTAGAAGATATTTCCGTCGAATTTGGGTCGAAAAATTGAAATTAATTTTTTTCGATTTTGGCCAAATTTAACATTGGGACCTTATGGGGAGGCAAACTTAAATTTTTTAAAATTGACTTTTTGGCCCCGTGTGCGTTGATACTATCCAATAGGAACCCCTAGAAGATATTTCCGTCGAATTTGGGTCGAAAAAGTGAAATTAATTTTTTTCGATTTTGGCCAAATTTAACATTGGGACCTTATGGGGAGGCAAACTTAAATTTTTTAAAATTGAATTTTTGGCCTCGTGTGCGTTGATACTATCCAATAGGAACCCCTAGAAGATATTTCCGTCGAATTTGGGTCGAAAAAGTGAAATTAATTTTTTTCGATTTTGGCCAAATTTAACATTGGGACCTTATGGGGAGGCAAACTTAAATTTTTTAAAATTGAATTTTTGGCCTCGTGTGCGTTGATATTATCCAATAGGAACCCCTAGAAGATATTTCCGTCGAATTTGGGTCGAAAAAGTGAAATTAATTTTTTTCGATTTTGGCCAAATTTAACATTGGGACCTTATGGGGAGGCAAACTTAAATTTTTTAAAATCGAATTTTTGGCCCCACGTGCGTTGGTAGCATTTCATTGGACCCACAGAAACGTATTTCCGTCGATTTTGGGTCGAAAAATCCAAATGAGACCTCGCTCTTTGGACGGATACAACCTGTTTTACATTTAGAATTGACACTTTAATGAAAAGTCAAGCCGACTGAATTTTACTGTTTCGAATTTGTTCACTGAGCTTCTTGTTTCGTGTAATTTCAATTTTGAAATTATCCCAGTGAGTTGTAAATACTTACCTGTAGCGAATTATACCACATGCGCAGTGCTGCCGTATTCTGGATTGGTCGCGTCGGTGGTTGTAGTTTTGAAATTGAATGGACAGGCCGGAGTGACTACCAACAGTTAGTGTAGCGACCGTGGAGCGCGTACAAGCCTTATGCGTAGTCGCGTAGAACCGTAGTTGTTTTAGTTTGTTTCCAGTGAAAATTCGGAAAATTTGGAGTGCTACAAACGCTCTTTACCGTTCATGTAGCCAGCGAACACGAAAATTGAATGACAGATCGATTTGTGAGCAGCAAGTAGTTTGAGTTAGCATAGTTGTTTCTGTCTCTGTTTATTTTTCAGCAATTTGCGCGATGGGAAAATGTGGCGGGGGGAGTGGTGATTCAACATGTGTATAAGTTTTTTTTGAAGTGATTGAGTGGCACTAAGGTGGATATTGCGGCCAACAAATCACAATGAACAGCTGACGGATGATTAGTTGATCAGGTCTGTCAGGAGCGGCCAGAAAGGCAGTGGAAGGTATGAGTTTCATTTGCAGTTATTTAACTTTCCGCAGTCGTAGCTGATTCCACTGTAAACTTTTCTGGTCGGATTATGCAAATTTCATAGGCGTTACTTTTCTGCAAAACGTCAGGATAGTGGTCCTCACAATCATATTTTTCCGAAAGTTCAGGGAGTATTCATAAATTACATAGTGGTTGCTATTTACTGACAAAAACAAATTTTAATTACGTTACATCTGAATTTATCGCAATGGCGATCATTCCGGCTCTCATGTGTGTCGTTGTCATTTTTTTTTCAATTTAAGTGATTTCCTCAATGTCTATTCAAAAAATGCTGATAAATTTTTCTTAAATTCTGTGATTAATTGAAGGCTAATGTGAAACGTCTTCCAATATCGTTGCGTAAAACCACTAGTTAAGGGGACAATCGATTTTTTTCAATTTCTGTCTTCATAGTATCTCTGAAATGCTGTGAAAAACTACATATACACATATCGGCAAGTGATTGGTCTGACTTCTCCAGGGCTACCCATCCCATATAGTTGCTTGTTCTTTTATCGCTGCATTTTCTGCTAGAATTTAAAGTTTATTGACCATGTAAGATCCGATTTCACCTTTTTCAAATGTGCCTCGGTGATCTAGCTTTGGAGTAATTGGCTCGAGCCCTTCTGAAGCACTTGCTGAGTTAGTTTGCCTTGGCACTCGACTTGGCATCGATATTTGCGGCATTTACGGCCAATCGCGCTGTCGAATGGTGGGGCGAGCGAGGAAACTTTGGAAGCAATGATTTAAAGTCATTTATAGTGTAGCGTCCGCAAACTCAATCTTGTAAAAGTTTCACAATTTTCATAAATTAAAAAATGTTAATATTTCGGATTTGATCAGAGATTATTTCGCGCAATTTAGAGAATTTGACAATTGTAACAATTTTGGTGAACGCCTATACTTAGGTAATGCGCAAATGTTTATGGCTAAAAGAATGTAATTTCCAGGAATCTTGAATTCTCCAATGGAGTTCACAATATTGGCGGAATTTCAGTGGAATCAGACAGCGGCAATAATAGAGCGGGGTTCTAAGTTTGAGAACAATGATGTGAGGCAATTTAGTTTTGTTTCCGCGTTGAGGAAAAATCAAAAGGGAACTTGGGGGATTCATTATCGTAATGGCTAGCATGTCTTCTACTATTTCCAAAGAAGATCTCGTAATTTAGTTTATGGGCCCGGTAAGTCGTGACTGTTTCCAAGTTGTGTAGTTTCCATCAACGGCGGATGATAAAGTTGTTGGGGTAGCGGCTTCTCCTTGGGTATGTGAGGCGGTAGGCACTGCCCCTAGTCGAGTTGAATGGACTTTAAAATGGAGATTGAGATTTCATCTAAAGTGCAATTAATACCTCAGTAGACGCGGCATCAGGCTTTCTCTCGCCAAAATTTTCAGATTATTGAAAACCTGACACATTTGAGGGCAAGTTGTTTCATGCCGCACGAGACCGTCTCAGTTTATTCTGGCGGAGATAACAATAATTGATTCCACAGGTTAATGGGAATTCCGTTATTCGCTTTGGGAAATTATATTCGTGTTGAGGCTTTCGCGGCCATTATTGGAATACGTAGTATTAGCTTCTGGATAGATGTCGTGCTTTGGTTTAGCAATCATATTCTTGAACTCAATCAGAATTCTCACGTCTTAGGCATCCATGAAGGGGTTTTTCGCAGATATCTTCACAGCTAGGAATTTTAGGAATTTTTTATCTGCAGCTTTATTGTACCTTCCTGTATGTACTATAAGGACATTTCCATGAAAACTAAGTTATCTTCACTTTTAGGCATACCGCGCCAAAACTAAATGTAAGAGATTCTCCGAATGTGCGCTTAAAGAACGCTTGAAGCGTAGCGCGACTACTGAGGCGCAAAGTACTGCCTTTCACCATCTTTTTTACGGACCAAATGAAAAGAAATTCGGGAATTTTAGAAACATTTGATAGTTCTTTCTAGCTGAGAAAGCATACGGGCCGTTGATTTTTCATCAGGAAAAAATCGCCGTAAATATGGTTATAATTTCTTAAACTCAGTTCTTCATTTCTCGATATCCCCAATTACCCTTGAATGAATTTGCTCTGCTTTTTTTCCTACAATTCGACCGTCGATTGACGCGATTTTCTCAAATTACTGGAATGTGGGATGCATAAATATAGAGGATGTTTTGTGCTGCGGCTGAATTAATGTTTTCCCCTGTTCTTATTTGAGCCTTCATTACATTTCCAACGCAAATGAACATTGAAGGGAATGAATTACAAAATATAACCGGCTTTTTATGTAAAAAGCTACACCCCTTCGGTTTTATTTCAAAGGAATTGTGTGAAGGATATCACAGACAGAAAATTTTTTTTCATAAAATATTAATTGGAAACATACTGTGCCAAAAAGAAAATGGTTTTCAAATATTTTTTCATGAGTATTTCGGTAACATGCGGGAAATAAAGGACTGCTCATCGGAACAATAGATTATGTTCCCACATAATCGGACAATGGCGTTACAGTGGAGATAATTATGAAAAAGTTGGAGCATTCAATTTGGTATCTGCAGTGGTTGTGAGTGAAATTGCATGCGGTAGATGATCAAAAATTGAATGGAAGATATATGTAGTTAAAAAACTGATAATTAAAATTCATAAAATTCTGTGAATTTTTTTTACGAGAAATTTCAGCGGAATTAAAAATGTACAATATAACTTGTCCCCATAGAATTTCAAAGTTCCATTGGAATAAAAATAGTTGAAAAATGGAGAAGATTTCAATGCAGAGTAAAAACCATTGACTCGTCTAATGAGAAACTTGGAAGTAGTGGATACTTGATGAAGCGAGGGGCGCATTTCCAGTCGGACGATTGTCTCTTCCTCATCAGTTGTTTGTTACTGAGCGGTAAATCACTCTACGGATGAACTAATACATCATAGAAATCCGAAAATGGTGAGACGGTTTAATTCGTATCGTTCAATTCTTTTTTCAAGCGTTGAAATTGATGCTTTCCTTTAATAGACGAGAATTTTTTTTTTTTTTTTATTTTCATTTTATTTTGAACCTCTTACAAATATCTGATAGTTTTTGATAGTTCTCACATTTTCAATACCTTCAAAAATATCAAACCCTTCGAGGTTTTTCACATTCAGTGAACTTTCGAATCTTCCTATTTTTGGACATTTCTACAAATTGAAGGTTTGAAACTCTTTAAATTTCCAATATTTTTGAAATTTATAAAACTTTCGATATGCGTGAAATTGATAAAATCCATAAATTCTTGGCACTCTTTTATAATTTTTATGATGACATCGATTTTTCATTTGACCATCAAATTCAGTTTTAATTCGGTCTCCCCTACGAATGGTAAATTCATATTTTCCCGCATTACAATCCCTTTTATCAAATATTCAACACTTTTCCTTAGTTTTTTTGACAAATGTTGCAAATATTTCAAAACTTGGAAATAACATTCTAATTTTTTCATGAATTTTCGGAAAGTCATGAAATTGGGAGCAAGATAATCAAAATCAAAATATTCAATTAACCGAAACGAGTAATTGGCTGCTTTAATTAAACATTGAATTGGAAAACATTAAACCAGGGCGAAAAGCAATTGATTTTATGATAGTAAAGTGACTTGCGTTTACCCCTTTTACGCGTTACATTCTTCTACATTACAATCATTGGTAATCATTGCAAAGGTTCATCATTAGTCATTATTTAACGGTTCATTTACGACGGGTGTTTCGAAATTTGTAGAATTACCCAACATTTCTTCCAAAAATTTGCAATTCTTAAATTTGACTATGTTGTTTCCCAAGTTTTCTTGCTGAGAGGTCAAATTTCGTCCAACGCTGTACAATATTTCTCGCAATATTTCGTATTTGCTTAAGAAATGAGTCAATAAAAATATTTATCTCTTTTATATCCACTACATATGTGATTTTCCATCCAATGATTTACGCGTGCCCCTTGGGAATGCAAAGCTTCGTATTTTCCCGCATTACAATAATTAAGCTTGATTTTGCGGTTGATTTTGTATGCATGTATTTATTTGTCTTGATTTTATGGAATTTTCAACCATTTTCTTATACTTTTTAAATTCAAGTCAATAATATATTCGATTTTTCATTAGAGTTGAAGTGATTTACGTTTGCCCCTTGGGAATGTAAAGCGTCATGTTTTCCCGCATAACAATCATTAAGCGTAATATTGGTCATCATTTCGTGGGCTTACGTTTATCAGTCCGTTATCGGGGCACCGCGTTCTCTCGCTCTTTACAGCGATTAAAGCCACGCGATCCTAGACCTATATCGATCCGTTGAGGGGGGGATAAGGGGTGTGTGTAAATTTTTGTTCTCTTGAAAAACCGAGGGAAGTGAGAGGCCACAAACGAGGGAAACTGTTGGCCGTACCTCTTGTGCCGCCTCTCCCTTTTCTCTACTGTGCGCCTTTTCCGCTCACACTCACACGTCAACTCTTCGATTCACAGTGAAAAAAAAGAGAAAAAGTTTATAGGAAAATCCCAGGAAAAATCTGAGGAAAAAATGATATTAAAATCTTAATTCTATATGAATCATATATGTATATATATTCACAGCAATATTGATATTTAACACGAACGAAGAATTTAGTGTGCCATGTTTTTGAAACCTTGAATGCATTTTTGCACTCGATTTCACCTTCCAGCAGGTAAATGTTTGTAACGGAAGAAATAGGAGTCTTTGATTGTAGATTTCCTAAAACTTTTGGAAAAAATGCATTTTCTCACTTTTGGGAGTGTTATCATATATTAGAAAATATTGAAGAGTTTCTTAACATTTTGGCTTGTTGCAGTTAAAGATTGTTTTTTTGCACATTCAAGACACCTGGAATGGGTCTTTAAACGCCCCAAAATTGCTTGACCATAACCATTTATTGCACCCCCAAGAATTTCTGCATATAACATGTCGTCGCTTTACACGCGATATCTCGTTACCGAAAAACGAATATTCCGCAGTTGAACTGAGTTACCAAACATGCAATTTAAAAAAAAAATAGCCCATGTGGCACTTTACAGAACCCGATTTTAGGATATTCATAATTGTTCATTTCAGAACTACAACAAAAATTATAAAATGAAACTCACATGGTCTTCGGTAATATGGAGAGGAAAATTCATCAAAAATGACCGGAAGTGAAACGGAATTTTTTTTTTAACATATACCAACATTGCGAACCGAAGCTTAATTTTTATCGAGCTTTTTTTTTGTGCATGTGTCGTAACTCCGGCACTCAGGGTCACAGTTTTTTGTGACTGTTTTTCCCCCAGTCCTCGAGGGGATGATGCTGGGGTTTGGTGGACGGCAAATATCGTACTCCAGTAACTGGGGTAAAGAACATATTGGGGTGGCGATATTGTTTATTTTGAGGGGCGGTCTTGTCCAAAACTTTGCCAGTTTGCGAGCAAAAATGAATCATACAACATATTTTGGATGATTTCGGGAATTAAATTTTTGGATAAAATTTTTCTTGCTATGGTAAATCTCCAAATTTATTGGTTGCACATCCAACCGCACATACACTCGATGCTGCGGTGAAGTGGCTAGAGGTTCTGCCAACTGCACCGAAAAAGGGACGAATGAGAATACTCCGATATGCAGCATCTGAATTTATTTATGAAAAAAACAGCCATAATGCTTCTGGAGTTGCATAGATTACGTGTAATTCTGGGATGATTACAATGCAAAAGCTTGGGGAAATTAAAATGGCTGGAAAGTGTGGTCTCGATATAATCCATAAGTACGAGAATGGTACAATGGAGATGTGATTTTGTCCTGACGCAAATTCCATCCTCCATAGCACACGTTGTGTCCGATAGACAAGGTAGCGTCATATGCCTAGTAATGAGAGGTTTTGTTACTCTGTGGATGGTAACAAATGAATCGGAGACGATGAAATTGATAAAAAAAACATTGTTCTTGCAGAGTTTTGTATCGATAAACGGCTTTTATCCGGGTAAAATATTGATAACGGAAGTCCATATCAAATGACTCTTTTTCGATGAAACCATCGAGTTCAACGATGGACTAATGAAAGGGAAATATGAGAGGAAATTGTGCGAATTAATAAAATTACTCACTCAAAAAATTGGATATTCTCTCTGTGCGAAGTTAAGCGGAGATTATACGCAAAAAAAAAATAAATAGAGCTGTTTTACATGGTTCCCCGTGAGCAGATTTTTTAGACTGACTTTTTAGTAATTCAACTTCGATATATTATATACGTAATTGCAGAACATTTCATACGAGACTTCTCAGTGTTGATGACAGTTTCAAAACGTTGTTGATGATGAAATGACACACACGCTTCACTCAGAAGTTCTCAATCTCCATGAGCCAAAAAATTCCGTGTTTTGTAGGGTTGATTACAAATGACTTAATTCGAATTTAAATCATGGAAGTGATTTGATGATCCATATCGATGTTTATCTCCGATAGTTGTATAATGAACGAAGCTTGATTGAGGGCTTGTGCAACTCACGAACGTCACGCAATGGAAATTATTGGGGACGTTGGAGAAATTTTCACTAAGTAACACTGACATTAATAATAATTATAGTGGCAGGTAATTATATAAATAAAAATGAATATGCGGGGGTAATAATTCTTGCCCATATTAGTTTGACCTGTGGGCAACGTAATATTCAGCCATTTCATGGAAAATATACCTATAATTGACTCACAGGGAAGGACAAATTTACGAGTTAATCTAAACTGAGAAGGTTTAAAGTTTTCTGAGGTGTGTAATTTTCATTTTAAATTGGGACACTGCAAATGACAACATGAAATTTTAACCTTTGAAAGATAGCGCTATAGTCTCGTTGCTGTCCCTTTTTGAGTGATTCAATTCTTCATTAAATGAGTTTGAACAATATAACAGGAATGCCTCAGTTCGTTATCGCTCTGAATGGCGCGACTTGAAGGATATTCAATTTTCATAGTCAATTTGAAAAGTTCCTGAGGGTAGTCAGGTTCGGTTGTACTCAAAGATGATGTAATGATGATGCTGAAGGATCAATGCTGAGTAAGATTGACTTCTGGGCTTGGAAGTGTCAATGAAAAAAAAACAGACGAATAATTTGCGGTGGTATGCTCGTAGTAAGCAAACAATATTTTTGTAACCCCCTTTATAATGGCCCATTTAATTGATGATTGGTCACGCACGAATTATGTGGGTGGTTTGTGCTCGAGGGCTGAAAATGGAAGAATATAAAAAATTTTGAGCAGGATTTGTTTTGAATAACGATGGCGTGACGTCGTCATTTTAAACATTCCTGGCCGGCAGCTGCGATAAGATCGAAGCGGTTGACTAGGGGTGTTTGCTCCTTTTTTACGGGTGTCCCCATAGATGTGGACTTCTCATTGGTCGATAAACATCGAGTCCCTTCGTAAAGTTGGAATCAATAAGTTCCATTGCTCTACAATTTGTACGTCACGTTCATCTTGATGAAATTCACGGGGGAATCGTGACGCGCAGAAATACTTGATTTATGGTTTTTTGGTGATGCAATTTTTTTACAGGGCGAAAGGGCCGGTTATAGAGGGGAATTTGTCAGCGATGACAGTATTGTAAATTGGCCAATTCCTGAAGATTATTCTGGAACTACCGGCAAATTTGAAGAAATTGAAATTCTTCAAGCATTTTCGGAAGAGCTTAACATTTTTCAAATGACACTCTATGTAAATTTTCATGGCAAAGATTTGCCAATGTTTATAAGATTCAATATGTTTATGATTCTACAATCTTGAATTTTACATAATTTTGCCAATGGATAACATTTTTGCGGCCTTTATTCATTTTAGATTCTTTTGAAATATTTTTCGTTCTCTCTGGAACTTCCTTGAACACATGTATAAGAACTGTTATTTCACCATGGCCTGAAATAACATTATAATGGCTTGAAATATAATGATTTGTTATCTCTTCTAGAAATTGTATGTGCACCATGTCGTCCCTTCACACGCGATATACAGGTGACGAAAGTCGGATATTTCGAGTATAGAGCGAACTGTCAAGCGACCGCAGCTGCTATTTCATGTTTATTAATTTTAACCGCCTCACATGTCGATACTCGGTGACTAACGGCTGATAGAATCCTGAATCTATTACCGGAGAATGTGGATTTCCATCGCACAGAGAGTTGTCCAGTGATTACCGCTCGTGATTGGGCGATTAATGGCAAAAGTGACAATTTGCATATCTGCAGAAATTTTCGGGAAAATTGAATATTTTCGAGTGATGACGGCAAACATAATTGGAACGTAATTTCGATATTACGAGAGAGCTGAATTTATGAGACTCCCATAAATTACCCGAATTTGCCAGGTTCACAAAATGTTGGACATGCAACATCCAAAGTGATTGGCAGGGTTTTTTCTAAAATAAAACTTCGAACTTTTAATTTTTAATTCAAACATCGTGTTTCGCTGTTTTCGAAATTTTAACCAGACATTACTCAGAATATATACATGTATATCGCGTGAGAGAGGACAACTTTGTGTTATCATTACGCGCTCAATTCTCATCTAATCTGATGACTGTAATTTTAGATGTTGTGTTCAAGATTAAATAGCAAGTAAGAATTAAGAAAGTGGATGCAAGTTGAGCGGAAAATATTCGATGAATATCGTTGTCTTGGCAATTGTAGAGAGCATTGAGGGTAAAAAATTATTTCGGGGTACGACTGTATGACATAACATTGAAAGTTAAAGAGTGAGTGATGACCCGGGGGCAACAATAGAGCGAGTTGGGCTTTATTTCCTCCCCGAGGCTTCCGAAGAATTTCGCATGTCTCGGTAATAAGACACAGATGGAAAGCATCCGCATAGTCCTCGGTTGCCCGCAGTCTCTCCAGATTCTGTCGCACATTTGGCGCATACGAGAAAGTCCATAGAAATACCTCTATGAATTTTCCCAAATCATTCATTCATTAGTACACTGAGTGTGAGCGCTTTTTTTTTACGGGTCGAGCCAATAACTTTGCGATAGAAATATGGACTCAGGTTCTCGGCTTCTGTATTTTTTACATTTTGATGAAACTAAGGAAAACATAAACGCGAGGCGCAACATTATTGTCTTCTTCCCTCCTCAACCTCCAATAGCTCTTACGACGGAGCATTATAAACAATGAATTTATTAAGAACAATTGATGCAATCGCTTCGTTCGGGAGATAACGATGCTCTCAGACCTCACTGAGTGCAACCCTTATCGGAAATACGTCAGGATCATACCAAACGTCGGCTACAGTGAAAGTTTCATGGATATTAAGCTTCATTTTAGGGCTCATTACCCTAATTTCAACAAATATGCCAAAGTTTCTGAAATATCCAGCATGTATGAGAAAATCTTCGACTGGCATCTCTCACATGTGATTTTTTCCCAGGAATCTTCTCTGTAAGAATGACGGAGGATTGTTCATTGGGAATTAGAATGGAGGAAGAAATTTACGGAAAAAAAGGATTATAGTTCCTCCTCTACGAAAGTAGAGCGTAGAAAATTTCTCTACGAAACTAACAAAGAATTTGAGTATCAAATTTACTTCAACTATTCTGAATAATATCCACAGGACTCTTTGGGGAATCCTATACGAATCTGACGTAATTAAATTCTATATGAACAGCTCCAATTTCCAATGGTATTGTTATAGGAAATCCTGCAGCACCGACGTATAATATCCTGCACGAAATCCTAAAAGAAATTCCAGAAAAATCCCATAGGATTTTCTCATCCGCAAGCCACCCTATCACATCGAAGTTTGAGAATATTTTTTCTCGTGCAACGAATTAAATCGTAAGGGAGATTAGGTTTTCCTCGAAACAGAGCTCAACTTTTTTAATATCCATCATGCCAAGCTCTAACGTTTGCTTTTTACCCCGTATTAACTCGGAAATTCAATTACGATGTTACTGGGCTGCAGTGTCGTCGTTGAGCGACGAAATGTCAGACTGGAAACGCGAATTTTGGTGGTGGATGCAACAAGAGAGCGTTGCGTAAATGGTGTCATGTGAAACTCCGTGACAAGTTTATGCACATGCTGGGTACATGGCTCATGTGCAGAGGCCTTCCGACATTGCCTAATGGGGTTTGTACCCCGTGTAATCAAGGTATCCCGGTTTTCATGCCGCATCCGGACTTTCATGGGGTTAGATCCAATGGGGGACCATTTTACCTGATATTTTACATCCAAAATTAATGAACCTGAGTACTTTTAATACGCGTACAAGCCGAAAATTAGAGGCTTTTGGAAATTGCGTTGCCAAGCCATTTGGAGCTCAGAGGTCCTGCGTTCAGGATCCAGTCGTGCTGGAAAAAAATCATCGAAGCATCATTATACGACATCGTTTTGTCGGTGATACCCGGAGATATTCCTAGATTTACTGCGTAAAGGGAAACTCTTCGGGAGATTCACTTGACCCGAATTAGTGTCACATTCCGTCGGCTCCTCGCACCACGGTCGAGTTAACTAACCCGGTGTCAGATGCAGTGAGGCCTGTACCGAGTAACTTTCGCACTGACTTTGTGAGCACAAAAATGGCATTAAACCTAAGAAGAAAAAAATCTATACTGCAAAAAAAAATACTCGTGAATTTCGACATCGCCCAGGTTCATAATTTAAGGAGAACATGTGAAAAACACCTGGGTTTGCAATTCACTTTTTTGCTTTATCCCAAGGTATTTCACGGTGACATAAGCAAAAGACAGAATGTTCAAGATATGCAACGAGTTTGCATAACGGAGCCCATGAAGATTGAGAAATGAAAATTCCTGTAGATTTATGACTAAGATTTTTTTAAGCTTATAAAGATAACACACAACAATAATATTGCCTGTAAAAAGAAGCAAAGAGATATAAGCAAAATAGAAAATTTATTTATCAATTTCAACGACTTATTATTTCATTTACTCGTTTTGACTTATTAAAAATTTCGGGGTTGGAAATGTTTCGAAAATGCGAAGTGTTTATGAAGTTTTCATCTTCCTGATCTTTTTCCCATTCATGCAAGGTCTATTTTGATTGTGTATGTGCTTTTTTCCATGCACCCAAACTTTCAGCTCTGCGCGGCTGACTGGTTTTGGGTATTTCCACTAGAGTTGAGAAAGTCCTTCGCGGAAGAAGTTCTCAATTGAGAATAAAGATTTGAGAATTCGAAAAATTCTTAACAGAGTCCATTGGTGAGTGCATAATGGTAAAAGCGTCTCCAGAGCGCAACGCTTATACAATTTCAAAAGAAACATGGATGTGGGAAATTTTCATATTCGGACACATTCATGAATTTGAAAATTGCGGGAATGAGAATCTGAAGGACAAATTGGTAACTTTCTCTCAGCAAGTGATTAATTTCGAACATTTCATCATCAAAAAATAATATGTTGCAACATATTGTTGTGTTGTTGTGTCAAAGGCGAAATCGTAAGTGGTAATCGATTAATACGTCCCATGTATCTCAGAATCATAGTTTGTTGATAGAGGAGATGTATATGTAGGCTCGATATCCCGCTTGGTACATGAGGCTTGCAGCCTCGACATTGTAATCAAGTCTTTGATGCAGACACCCGTGGCATACCAAATTAGTTGTCGTTGCACCCATTCCCTCAGGGAGGGAGATATATGCCTTACTTTCAGCATGAACGAAGAGATTCGAGCGCAGGTGTCTCCACTCAGGGATGAGCGACAACGTGATCCACATTATGAATTCATAAACCGAGAGAAAACATTTGCCTGTTTTAATTTCCCGGCTGAGATAAACTTCTGAGATGCCTCTTCGAGAATTTTGCCAGACCTTTATTGTTAGTTACTTTTTTAAAACCACAGACATGGAATTCACAAGGTGCGTTTTTTTTGTTAATTTTGGGCAATTAACATTTCCAATGATTGAAGAAAAAATGAATAATTTGAATATCTATTTTTGCCCATTTAGAAGAATAGCCAATTCATCAAGGACTTTGGAATTTTTGAAAGAGATTGCCTCAAAGAAACTGAAAGATTGAAAATTGAAAATTAAAAAAAATAATAATTGACCATTCTTAATGGATAATAAATTGCAAAATGACATTGGCCATGTTAAAGACTATATTAAATGCCTGACGCTCTGGAATTTTCCCGGAGTTTCCACTAAAATCATTATGCCTCCGCAATAATGAAGTCTTTCACATGGCCTGTCCATGCTGAAGCAAGATGAGGAGGCGCCACCACCTGTGGTAAAAATAACGGGAGGCGGATCTAATCTGCTTTGATCCAATCTCACCTTAAAACCTAAGCTTGTAACGATGTCAAGGTTAAATGTATAATAGATTTTGAGAGCTTTAATCATAAAACTGTGTTGAGCGTTGGCAGGTAAATTGAACGGAAACAAGTTAGAAATATTGTCACGTGAAATTTGTCCAATTCAGTATATCTCTTTAGTATATTCTATGGTATATTCACAATAATTTTCGCAGGAATTAATTACAGGATTGTGGGTGGGATTATGTACCGCATAGCCTATCGAATTTCAGATTAAATCTCGTAAATGAGGCTGAGATCTTGAAAGGTTTGAATTATCAAGTCATTACACAGTTTTCAGCAGTCCAATTCGTTTTGGAAAGTTCGTATTTTCAGTCGGAAATATTGAACACGTTTTTACGGAAAAAATGTTAAAGTACTCGGATATCCTTAATTACTCAGGCACCAAAAAAAAAATCGCTTTATAAGCTCCCACAGCGACCAGCGAATAATTATGAAAAATTCATTAATTGCATATTCTCAGAATTGAGTGTTTATTAAAAAAGCGTGAGGAACTAAACATCCCGGAAGTTCATTCGTTGGATCCTATCCATTGGTAAAATATATGTGAAAAAGAGAGTAACGACTGAATTTGTTGATGTTAAATTCCCATGTCAAATCTCGATACTTGCTATGTCCTCCGTTTTTGTCTCCAGAGTTTTATTTGGAATGTTCGGAAATCAAGTTGAAGCCTATAAGTTTGGATTTACGAGTCGTAATAGCTAGTTCAAGACTTGAAAGGTTTGAAAGGCTTCATTTGAGACTTCTAAATCATGGGTTCAGACTCTAAACGGTTAACTGGAAGTCATTATAATCTCAGTTTCAGAGTTTCGATGTTTGCTATTTCGGCAAGATTTCTTTCCACAATCTTATACGATTTCTCTCATAAGCAGGTTCTCCAAATATCTGAACATTTCAGAGCTTACAATCGGTGTGCATTTTTTTCTGTATCGCGCTTATTGTTTCGGCTGTGTACCGTCGATACATACCGCGTATACAATATAGATATATATACTGACACATGATGTTACCGTGTGGATCGACACCACATTGGCGAGCAGCAGGTGAATGCATGGTCTCGTGAAGGCCAGAACTCTGATATATGCCGCGAGTTGAATGGTCCTAAAAGTTTAGGTGCGTGGGTGTGCGTGTGTAACCCTGAGAGATCGACACGGCGCGGTATCAGGGGCTATATATAGGTGGCCGCCCCGGGCCATCGATCGAACCCCCTGGCTGCCTGGGAGAGTGAGGTCCGGATATTTCCCTAGTCCTCTCTCTTTTCTCTGCTCCTGCCACCGCTACGAGGATCTGGTATTTTGGAATATATGAGAAATGTCGATTCACGCGTATGCACATATCCGGACATTCCTCGGCTTGGAGCACATGTTCCTTGGGTGCCTCTACCTTTTGCTTCTGTTACGTGAATTGGACCGCATTGTGCATTTGTAAAGCATTGACGGAATTTGGAAAATTTTGAAAAATTTGATAAAAATCTGAAAAAAAATTGAAAATTTGTAAATTTTGAAAAGAAAATTTTTTGTAAATGTCGAAACAGAATGGTAACTGATGGACAAATTCGAAAAAAATTTAATATTTACCACACGTTTTACCGACACTTTCTACCTTCGCCTCCTAACCTCTGCAAGACCTCACTTTTTTGCTACCGTTGCCGACCTAGGGATGAGGTTTTTTGAAATATACGAGAAATGTCGATTCACGCGTATTCATACACCTGTATATTCTTGGACTTGAAGCGCATGTTCTTTGGTATCCCCTTTTTTGACTCTACTATTTCCATTCACAAAATACGGTGTATGGAAATGCTCTGAGGGTTGTATAACAAGAACTTGAAGAAAAAACGTCTATTAGATTTGTTTCGTATGTCAGACCTTTGTTTAGAATTTCAGAGAATTTTCACTTGAAAGCGTACTGAAAAAAGATCTTAAGAGTAATAAAATGATACTGTTTGGAGTGAAACTTCAGATGTTGCCCCTGTGCACTGAAATTGTCTTCCATTAGGGAAATTCAAATGAAAATGTAAAAAAATAAAATGGAAACCTTCGAATATTTTTTGATAATTATTTTTCACCTGGCCAAAAATATACAATCCCCAAGAAGTTGAAGATTGGAATATTTTCCCCAACGCATGAATTCCATTTTACTTCTTTCATCTCCTTCCTCTTTTTTCTCATCTCAGTTTCTTTTTCTGGTCTTTACGAACAGTTGAGCCTAGACCCGACAACTTTTCCTTTCTCTCAAAGCTTGAGAGTACGTGGATGGAGCAGGTGGGTTTGCTTTTTTGTCGGTATACCAAGAAAAAAGTGGTAGAAAAATGTGGGGTCGGATTGTCAATTGCAGGGGCTTAAAGTACTTCTATACTTGAAGTTGTGCCAGCTCAGGTTTTTCCAATTGTCGTGATCTCTCTTGTTCTCGTGGTTACAGGAGCGAATTACAGTTGTAAAGTTTTTCATCGATTTATTTCTGCTGCGATTAATTTCAAAACATTTGATGAGCTCGGAGCTCAGGTTATTTTTATCCAAATCCTAGAGATTTTTTTTCTCTAAGACCTCTGCTATCCGAGGTAAGACTACGATAAAGATTGAGGAAAGATGAAGTACTGGGAACAAGCCCTGCTGAAGGTGGCTCAGAGCTCCTGTAAGTCGCTCACAATCGCTCGCAACCACTCAAAAGTGCATTTCTTCGAGCTTCCATCGACCACCCACCATAATTCACCTATCTTGCCTCGGTGAGCCCGCATCATAGGTTCTATAACTCCATAATACCGTCATTTTCCCGTAGACCGTTCTCGTAGCTGAGACGAAAACATCAAACAGCTTGAAACGAGCAGTTAGATGGTTGGATCAGGTAAATGGAAGAGATATGACTTGGAATCCAAGGCCACGTCGTTTATCCTCAAAGTATACTTAGAATGGCTCGGGAACTCAAAGTTGCTCACAACCGCTTTTTGGTCACGTGCCCATTCATTTGCCCCATCACCAAGACGAGAAAAGAATGATGGAGGAGCAATGGTAAGCTTTCATGAGAGCTTATCAGAGTTGCTCACAATAGCTGGAAGACGCTCAGAACAGAATATGTTGCTCCAATTATGCCGTAATTGACCTATCCTCAACTTGCACGATAGCAGTGTTAGTCCCTACCTCGAGAATATGTTCAAAATTCATTAGAAGCCTCATGAGTCAAATGAAAAAATCAAACATCTTACCATGATGCGCTGAAAAAACTCGGCATTTCGCTCGAAACGTGGGGAAAGTTCTTTTGCATGTGATTTTCTTTGTGAACGTGGTATATATAACACACCGAGCTTTTGATCCCACCTATAACTGTTTCAACCTGTTTTCGGTCCACCATCTCCATTCTTCGTGTCATACTGTCACCAAGCCCCTTTGTATGCCAGAGGATCCCTTCATGGAACTTTGATACTTTTTGAGAGGGCACTGGGGAATAGTTGTGCTACACTTTGAGATCCTTCACGAACCTCGACGACATAGTCTCTGGTCACCATATTTTCAAATGCGAATCAATGGTATCGAATCGATTTAAGCACAGATTACAACCACATATTTACATTATTATGAAATTTATAAAATTTTCCAATAAGACGTTAGAATGTTTCAATTGGAGAAATTCGAATGGCTCTTCTGACATTTTATTCGTAACACATTTTCCCTAGGAACCGACGCCATGTACATTAATTATGCGGTCTTTTCTCAATGAAAAAATATATACCACCACGAAAATCCATATGAGCACTGAAGATTAAATATGGTGGAATTCATACGCAAAGCATTTGGAGACGTGGTATGAATTCCATTTGGCGGATATATCAAATAACACAATTTTCTCTCATGTAGCGATTGAGCGCAATTCAGCTTGAAAAATTCGAATGAAAATTCGGAAGAGCGTACAACGGGTGATCAATTCCACCGAATGACGGGGCTCAAGTTCTCAATAGGGCCATTCAATCATTCCAGGATAACTGAGCACCTATTGTTGAAGTGCAATAAAAATACTCGTAACGTTGAACAACGGATGGCCCAATTAGACTGATTGGGCGCTATCGAGGATCAGTGCCATCTTGAGGGACACAGGAACAATGTTGACTTAGTGCAGATCCACATCTACTCTATACTCTTTGGCCAACATGATCGAGGGGTTTGACCACTGCGACGAGTAACGGACCTAACTTAGTCATATAACTAACAAACAAATTCACTAGGAAAATTATCAAAACTGCAGGCGGCGAAATACCACGAGTACTTTGCAATTATCGAGTTACTTTCCGATAGATTGTTGACGGAATACCACAGGTGTAAAGTTGGTGAGCTATTGGTTAACCATGGAAACCAATAGAATTGAAAAGAAATTAACTCCAATGGAAAAGAATAATCCAAATAATTTTTCTTCATTTTTCTAACCAGATCGTGCACTATGACATTTTGAGGATCTATCCGTGATCTTATCTCAGTCATTTTGATGTCGTTTCCGTTTCTTAGAGATGGAGTTTACTTGTCGTCCACACATCGAGGGAAGAAGTTTCTATTTTCCGGAATATTTTTCTTGATGGCAAGCTGCTCCCATGAGCTGGGGGATTTTCAACGAGCCAACTTATATTGAGGCTGTGCTCAAGCAACCCCACCCTATTTTCTACAGAAACCACCCTCTGTGCCATGTGAATAATGTCCTGTTTCTTCTTTCTCAGCAATATCAGTGATTTATTCCGGGCTATGGTTTTCTTTCACCACTTTTTATTTACTGTTTTTTTCCAACAGATTTCGTGGGTTTTAATGATTAAAAGTCGAGTTAACGGCCGTCCTTTCTGTACATTAAGATTCAAAAATGTTAAAAATACGGCGAATTAAGAGATAAAGAGACAGAAGCCAGAAATTATCAAAGTGATGAATGTCCAGAGACATAATATTTTTACAAAACTGATGATGAAAAAAATGACTGCAAAGCACATAGTGCATTAAGGAATGTTGTGCGACACTACTTTTTTCCTTTAAACTACTTCTGCAATGTCCCCTGTTCCATCACTCGCAGCATTTACTTCCAATTGTGCTGACTCGTACCACCAGGTAATCATTATCGATCTTTTATTATTGGTTTACATGTGCAGACGCGGATGGTCGCGTTCACATACCGTCTACATGGTCACTATATAGAGCGTCATGTACTGTCGAGACGCGTTTCCCACCTGTTGCGAGACCTCGGCAAAATGGAGCTTCTCTCTCCAGAGGCTTGTAAAATCCACCCTTCGCCAAAACATTGATCTGTGGGATTTGCCACTGAACTTATCTGTCAAATTGTCAATTATTTGCATCAATTGTTCTCTGAGATTTCTACAACTAACCGTTCACTACCAGCTATTTCAGTTCTTTCGACTTGCCACTAATTATTCCTATACTATTAAATTATATTTAAACAAATTTTGCACAGTGTGAACGATCCCATAAGATGTGGGTATGTGTGTACGTGTTTGTTTTTGTATCCACCCCTCTCTCTTGCACTCTCCTGTGTGCGTATGCTGGAGAGATATGTAGTGAACATTTTTCGCTACTGATTTTTCAAGAACAGATTATCGTGAATTAACCATTTTTTCTTCATTTTTAGTCTCATGGCGATATCGCATGTTCTCTGTTTCAATAAAACATTAACAAAACCTTTCACACATTTTAAAAAGTTGAGAATGTTCAAAATCTTTGATTTACAGCACAACTTTTGACCTACTCAATTTTGTTAGAGCCCACTATGTAGCCTATCAATGCATGACTTATTCAGTAAAAGGTCTTAGATTTATAGGCACGTCTGATGTATTAACTTTCACACAACCGGGTGACGTAAACAGCTTTGGGTAATTCGCCCTGAGTGAAAATTCATAGCTCAGCGGTGCATAATCCCGGCTCGGTCCAATTATGCACTGAGAGTTTACCTGATGACAGATTAAATGGGCTTAGAGAGCGAGCCGAGTTCATAACGAATGCGCGGGATTCTTCAGAACTGATGGAATGAATGGGAGTTACATAATTTTGGCATGCTCGAATTGTCCAAATCCAATTACCAACTCGTCCTGCGTCGAAATAATGCATATATATGTATTCAGTGAAGGGGAATAGAGTTTCCTTTTCATCAACATTTCCCTCTAGAATCCTAAATAAACGGTTGTGGGTGTGATCCTGTATAAATCGTTCGAGGTATTCCCACAAATTATGGACGTTAAAAGGAATAGCATAAAAGGCTTCACGACACGAACACTTTTCATCGGGGACGTTGAGTTTTCGGTCTAAGCCTCTTCGCGATAGAACATTGCAAACATTCGGAATTTTTAACTTACTTATTAGTTTGAAACATTTCCGCCAAATCTCATAATTTTTAGCGGAATATCTTTTGAAGTGGTGAAGTCGATGGAGGACGGCAACCGGAATAAAGTTTCATCGGACGTCTGTATGCGAATCGAACATGACAACTTGAAAATTCAAACTTCACGAGCTCGCTTCACTGCCGAAGTTTCGAACGCCGTGTTTTCTTACTTTCAACAACAATATTGCGTTTGTTTTATGCATCCAGACTATAAACCCCATTTATTTTACGTTTCTCAGGGAGGCACTCAGTAGAAATTCTCAATAAAAAGTCAGACTGATAGTAAGGTAAGTTGTTAACGATTTCCGGAGAAGTGTGCTCTCATGAGAGAATAATAAAAGTAGCACTTATTTTCTGTTCGGCTTCGTTTCTCCAGGCTTTATTTTTTGTTTTATCTTCATTGTCTGCGGCAGACGTTATACAATTATTGGGTGTCGAATTATGCCATTACAGCGCACGTTGAGCCACATTCATGGGATACGGATGGTGACAACCAATCTACTATATGAATGTCGACATCATACAGGAGACGAGTGAAGAAAAAACTTATCGATTTTCATCATTTCGGAAAAAAGCAATTCGGGAAGTGATAAAAATCTTAAAAATTAGAACTCTTTGGTAAGTTTGAAGACTTAGGAATTATTAAGATTTGGTTTTCATTAACCGAAAGAAAATTGACACCTCTTCTGAAAACATTTTAATGAGCTTCGAGATGGCATCATTATTCGCTGAAATCCCTAGTTCTGACACCTTACAAACTCTACAGAAAAAATGAGAAAATTGTTCAGAAAGTTCTCGCTTGATTCAAGCACTGTCTGACTTCTAGTTACTTTCAATTCCAGGGAAGTTTTCAGGTGCAAAAAACAGAAGAGGCTATGGGCTCTACAATCATAGCTTACGTTTTCATAGAACATTTTGAGGATCAAGTATTGAATTGATATCACGTTAAATCCTCCGACCATCGAGCAGTGCACAGTGCGATTGGTCAGGGTGTCATGTGACATATGTAGCGACACCTGTCGCTAGAGACTTGGTTGGAAGTATGTGTTTGCAACCGATGAATCCAGCCAGGGACAAATACGTGAAACCCGTTATTTATAAAAAAATTTTGAAGCTCTTGTGCCCTTCCTCCAACTTCACACCCGTCCCCCCCCCCCTCCCTCCTTGCAGCCCTTAAGTAAAACCTATCCACATTTATCAGGATTGGGTACTCTTTAATTGCACTTTCTATTTTTCCCTCTCGTTTTCCCACAATTACAGATTCGCTTCTCGCTGGAGTAATTTATATTCCCTGACTCTTCCAGAGGACTGAGAGCAATTCAATAGGAGCGTGAGCGCCTCATGAAAGACTTTCAATTTGCTTTGTTTCGTCCTGTGCACTTCATACCCATGAACCTTTTCCTCACCAACGGTGTGATGAAATGGAGGAGAAAGTATTAGTCGAATCTGTCGAGGTTTTACCTTTGCTTTCTATTTGGACTTCAATGTAATGAGTAATTAGTGAAATTCGCATTGAAGCCCATTTTGTTGTTCTATATTTTCCCGATGTGAAAAGTCGTTTTTCAATAATTTTTGACCACCTTTTTTTCCATAGAAAATTTTCCTGTCTTGGAATTTTTACTGTCATCTTTTTGTTGGAAATTTTTCGCAATTTGTCTTATGATTTTTGGTGAAATTTTGGTAAATTTGGATGATATAAGTGCAAAGCAGGAGAATGTTTTGATTTAGGTTGCGACAAGTTGTCCCAAATTTCACCTCTACGGCAAATCAGCGAGGCATCGGTCATCCCCCTTCTACTCGCTCCAGCGGGAGGGTGGGTCGGCGGAGGGAGATGGGGATCATCTCCCGGCGACAAAGTCAATGTTGACTCGTGTTACCTTGTGACCTCCGCCCTAATCTAAATATACAACTTTCCTCCGCCTGAGGTGATTCCTTCTGAGAGAATAGAAGTCGAAGGACAAAGGGGTATGTCGGAATTTGAAGAAGATCGCATCGTCAAAGCGAATTAGATTTCAATAGTGCCTTGGGTAGGGTAAAAGCATGTACATGCATGGGCAGATCCCAGTTACAAAATTACGAGAGCCGCGCATTGTGCTTTAAAAATTTGGGCAACTTTGCGATTTCAGAATGAAAATTGGAAAATTTCAACACTTTTGAAAAAATTGGAGAAATGCCTAAATTTGGCAAATATATAAAAATTCAATCAATTTGAAACATTTTAAAAAATCCAAGAAATAACAAAAGATGGGGAAAATTAAGAAAATGGCAATAAACTGAAAAGAACTGATAAATGAAGCGTATAGACCGGGAAAAAAAAATAATTGCCGTCATTTTACCATGTTTGCCAGAACATACAAATTTCAAAGCTTTAAAACATTTTCAAGAATGTCATATTTTCGCAATGTCAACAATCTTGAAATGTCAAATACTTCAAGAATTTATGATGAACCTGGAAACCTGGAAAAAATTGATTGGCAGTTTGCTTGTATAACTCTGTATCTCTTATTTTCCATGTGTACATAGAAATCGCTGAGTTCAAAGCAAAGAACAAGCCAGGAAACTTTCCTCAACTTTTGCCACCACATAGAAAAGACCTTTTCAGTAAAGGCCTTCCATCGTTTGCCGGTGCTTCCCATGATACCCACTTCAACCCACGTGATAACTGCAGTCATAGTTTCTTATCAACTTATTTAAGCAAATGCGCCATTAGGAGCTAGCAACAGGCACAGCTTCCCAACCATTTTCATAGAACTGGCAAATTATTTCTGCCTCTGAGTTTACCAACTGCCGAGAGAATACCTTTTCCGGTAGGAAAGTGACAATTGCAGTATTTCACTAAATTCGCCCGTTGCTATAAGCGCATTATTTTACATTAATTAATTACACTGAAATTATGTTTGAACAACGTTCTGTGCAATTGTTTGCCCTTGTCAATTTGTCAGCCGCAATTTTTTTACAATCATGTTCCATATTCGCTTGGAAATTTCAGGCCCGGATAATTACTACAAGAGATTGGAATAAATTAAATAAACTACTTTTCTCAGCAAGTATCACTCACGTGCTGTTGCGAAAAACCATTTGTTCATTGTTGACACTTTATGCCAAATAAAATAGATACTATTGAATTTCATCCATTCTATCGAATCCGTGAAAACTGAAATAACTTGATTGGTCCAAAGGGCAGGAGGAAGGGAGAATTTGATATTATTGTTTATTACTGGGGATTGTCTCAGTCTCCCCAGGACTCGTTGCCATATGGCTCAATTCCAATGGCCTTCAGGTTTTCCAGTAGAGTGTGAAGCTATATTTATATCTCATATCTGGCTGGCTGGGTGAGGCCGAGATTATTGTCCAGCTCATTCGATACGAAGTTAGTTGTCAAGGGTCGTCGTCGTTTTTTCCCCAGACATTTTTTCCTTTGATAACTGTCTTCCCCCAAATTCTCTCTTATCTTAATCACAGCGGAAACCACGGCATTCTTCATTTATCTGGATGAACTCATAAAGAATACATTGCACATCGCGTCTCTGTGATGTAGTTGAATGACCCGCATATTTATTGTGCTCTACAGATACATTGAGTACAAATGTTTTATAAATATATTTAAATGATCTTAGTCGATTGTTTTGCAAGTAAGAGGAAACAGTTTTGGGGTGGAAAGAGGTACAAGGAAGAAATGTCAGGGAAAAAGGTCGGTGTTAAGTCGGGTATCGGTTTGATTTGAATGCAGGCGTCATCAGGTATTCCAGGGATTTTGGCGAGCATTGTCAGAATATAACCATGATATATCTTGTGTAGAAAATGAGAACTTGAAAAAATAAATAACAGGCATGAAGTGAGTAACGAATTCGAAACTACTCCATGTAGTTCAGCTCACGAAACTTTTCTCCAGAAAATATTTTCTTTCATTTTCCCAAGTCCCATCATTATCTGATAAATTGCTACTTTTCTTATCGACTTTGATGAGCTTTCATTTTTCCCCATCCTTCCAACTTCTTCCATCGTTTCAGCACTTGAAGTTGGACAGGTTCGATTAAGCGCCGTCACTCCAAAACTTTTGTCCTCCAAAAAGTTAATTATTGTCTCTTTTTCCCGACTCTAATTTCTTGGTTTATTATTCAGGGAAGCATATTGTGTAATTCTGCAATGCTATGGGGATTACCGGTTAATCCGCTCAGGAGATTGCTTCATTTCAACATTTCTACTCCGTACAATGCTTGTTGTGATTCAGCTCGATTCGTTACGAGGATACACACGAAGAAAACCGCAACTATTTTGATATTGTCTATTCAGATAAGTTGTGTAATGAATTAATAGGCATTAAAACAGCTTCAATTGAGAAATGCAGTCAATCAATTTATTGGATTCATTCAATATAATCGCCCTGTAGTGTGCTCTCAGGTGGTGCGTTAGATTTCTTTCAGGATACGCATGTGTTCTGGATACGATGGCGTTCACTAAGTATTTCTGCCTAATTTTAATAAATTTTTTCGCCCAGTTAAAAAACATATTTAACAGCGATGGGTTATGGATGCTGTATTTAGTGAAAAAACATCACGAACTGTAGGTGAATTCATTCCCTTTTGTACGCGTATCTATAGATGTGGTGACCTCACATTGGAGTCTCCGCAATCGATAGCCGATAGACTTGTTGCTCCGAGCTTTCCGCATTCAACAACCCGGCATGACCGAATTGTCGTTATATCGGTGGTTTGGTGCTAATGGTGGTTATTTCATGAATTTCACTCTACATTTCGTACTCTATAGAAACACGCGCGGGTCCACAAACCACTTTCGATAATATTAATTACGGCTCGGGCTTCATTGTTATTGAATTAGTTGTGTCAGTGGTAATCTGGACTAATGATTTTGGAAGGCAAATGAAGTAGTTTGGTCGAGAATTATTGGTTTGGTCCATTAAATGAATAGCGAAGGGGGAAGTGTACTTTCAGAAGGATCGTTCCATAACGTAATCGTGATATCAGGAAAAACCGAGTTTTCTGATAGCGTCATCGGATGGATTCGCAACTGAATATTCATATAAATGAAATTGTATACTCATGAAAGGCTAATTTCCGTAGCTTCTGCATGAAATATTTGTAATATTTTAGATCTTCTGGGAAAATGGATGGAAATCGAGGGGAAAAGCTGACGTTGATGTCAGTCCTAATTTTAAAAAAAATTACTTATGAAGTCTGGGAAATTCATGTCACGTCGCTCGCATGTACTTCAGAGTTGACATTAATGTGAGCTCCGAAGTTATCATGTTCCATCCTCAAGGGCTTAATAATCTCAGCCTTATTTCTCCCTTTTCGCATGATATATTCATGCGTGAATTTTTTTTCGCCTAATTTCGGATTTAGCAAAAGAAGTGGTGTACCGGGAGAGAAATTCGATAACTATTATATGTTCGTCTGGTCAACCTTTAGTTTATGCCTTTTTCATATTTCCCTATGTAGCAATTCGAATTGAATATTTAAAAATTGAGACATTCAAAAGTCTTAAACCCTGAACGCTGGAGGTTATTAAATTGTTGGAAACTGTGAAACTTTATGAAATGCAACAAATTGTAGGTCTTTCAGGAATGAATGAGGAAAAAATTTTGAAAAAAAAACTTTATGAACGTTTGAAAATTCATGTCATGTGGCTTGCATGTACTTCAGGGTTGAAATTCATGTGAGCTTCAAAGTTATCATGTTTCATCCCTTGAACAATGTCTCAGCCTTATTTCTCCCTTTTAGCGTACTATATTCCTCCCGACTCGTTTTTTTTCATCGAGTCACTTCGTGTTTATATCAAGGCCGCTACATGCGTGTGCCACCAGACGTAAATAGCGATTACTTTGAGGGGAAAAAATTACCTCGATAAAAAGTTTCAGGGAAACAAAAAGTGTTGTTGAGTCGA
The DNA here is from genome assembly GCA_026005395.1 of Asobara japonica. Taxonomy (NCBI): domain Eukaryota; kingdom Metazoa; phylum Arthropoda; class Insecta; order Hymenoptera; family Braconidae; genus Asobara; species Asobara japonica. The sequence goes on along the minus strand of BQMI01000560.1, from coordinate 187,171 downwards.
TGTTGCGCGGGGCTTTACCGAGTTGCTAATTTCTTTATGAACACAATTCATCCGTAGAACAATCAAAGATTTTCCCACCATACGGGCGAAAAAAATTCTATAGAAAGTTCTAGGAAAAATTCTATAAGATGCTTACGGAAATCCTATGGAGACTCAGTACTTTCCCGGTATGATTTTAAAATCGGAATTATCTACAGAAATTTCGTTTCATTCAATAGTTTGAATTCAAACCACTCTGAAATTTCAAATTATTCTCTCAGTTTTGGCTGGAAATTTGGGCATTTTCACTGAACAAATCCAATGAAAATTATGTTACATTGGCTAAGTACTGAATGTCCTCCTCTTCAGGGTTTCTTTAAATTTCTATTTTAGGATAACATCTTGTTAATTAGTTCTTCTTAAGTTTATCTTATGCACAAAAAATTATGACTATAAAATTGTACAAAAGAGAAACTGACGGGGAACTAATTAAGGAGACCTTATCGTAATATGAAAAATTAGATAAAAGGAGCAAGATCAGTGGTTCAAACGTTGGGTACAGTGAAATAGCAGTTTTCATTTTATTTATTTATGGAAACTTCACAGAAAATCTCTACAAAACAAGGAGTAAAAAGAACGCAGGTCAAAATGGAGGGAATATTCCATGTGGGTTTCAACAATTCATTTCGATTTCATTTCGTTCCTATTCCGCAATTTCTCCTCACCTTTTATCTACCTGAAAAATATTCCCTACAGTCTCCGTCATTACAATTAATGATATGCAGCTTTGTTGATCACCCGGGATTTATTCATGCTGACGACAATGTGAAGCTCACATTAAAATGCAATTGAGCGATCGGTAAAGTTCTGGTCCATTAGAGGCTGTGAAGCACAAATAAACTGTTGGATCAATTTACGAAGGGCATGAACAAAGTTCCCAATGAGTTTTTAATGAACATCTTTGTTGGCCTCTTGATGAGTTGCAAATGGTGGAAAATAATGGTGTAATTCTCCATTTTTTGCCGACAAAAAAATTACATGAGGTAATGGAAAATTCAAAATAGTTTTTTTCCTATATGAGAATATTGGAAAATTTTCTATATTAAAATTTAATGAAGTTCAAAAATAAATCGAACTAGTTCTATTCGTTTAAGACTGATTTGTTTGAATTTTTCATTTCTCAAAGTCATGAAGTTCTAATTCTCTCGACATCAAGGACACCAGGCGCGAATTCAGTATCTGTGTTGCAATAGGCAGAGACTCTACGTACTGTGTCAAAACCGTGACTGTGTGTATGTGTGTGTGTATTGCCAAAGTTTGAAAGAGGACTTTTCTCGAATGCACAACATTAAGGTCAATGGTATCGGACTCGATGTGTCGTCATATAGGGGCATAATGGGATATTTGGAACATATGTGCCCTGTCATACAATACTTCACTTGAGAGGGTGCCTGTCAGGTTGTGTCATAAAATTTTTGCCCTATTCAGATGCTCCGGAAATGCACAAATTGAATTTTAGACATCGTTTTTAATTTTTTCCCCCACGAAATTGACAAACATGGTTAAGTGAATGGAGCATTCAGTCGGGTCTAGAGCAGAGAGCCCGAGATTAGTTTATCCCATGCTGGGAGCCCTGCGACTCGATTGGAAATGCCGAGTTGACGTGATTACAATGCCATCGCCAACTTCCCTGTACCATGTGCAACGCATTTCCCCTTTTCTCTCCTGCCTAACCTCATCATCGATCAATGCATCCAAGCCAAAAGCCTTATGTAAGCTCTACAACGTTCATTGTAGATTCTAGAATCATTCAAAGAAGAAAGAAATACGCTGCATTGGCAGAAATTTTCTGAGATCTCAACACTAGTTTCCTCAGAGAAGAAACTCATTCTAAAAAATAATTTTTTGTTAGATCAATCATTCCACGGCCATTGAAATAAAGTAGAATGCATCATATATCAATTTGGAAAATAGTGAAATTGCACCATCCTTTAAATTATCGGCTATTCCTTAAATTAAGATGGCCAAAAGATTTAGAATGTTTTTAATTTGAGCAATTACAAATATTGTCTCTTGGGAACTCTTGGACAGGTCAAGTTTGCTGATTTTCGGAATTTATGGCCTTCATAAAATTCTTGAAAGTTCGAAAATACACTTTGAAATTCAAGACATTTTCGAAATGCTTCAATAGATATGAAAAAGGTAGCGATAAAGTAGTTGAAAAACTTTAATCAAATTTCCTCCAAAAATCAGTATTCAGTCTTAGGAAAATCTCAATTCGGCTTGAATTTTTTTTTGTGTATACCCGACAAGCGAACGCTCAAGGTAAGAAATCGCAGAAGAGAATATTAAAGTTTCACGATAGGAGATGGGAGCAAATGAGCGCTGGAATCTCCCATGGAATGGCTGGAGCAATTTATGAGCACCCTGTTGCACAGCTCCGGCTTTCCAACTAGACAGGAAGTTGTACGAGGTATATAGCATTCAAATTTTGTGGACCTCGTTCTCGTATGTACTACACGTGTAACAGCAGAATTTACGTTCAAACGCGACCAGTCGACGCCAATATGACGGTTCATTTTTATGTTGCTTCTTGAGTTCATTTCTTTCCGACAACATAGGCTACGACATTAATTCCCCATGCTTCAGACATTTTCGCTATATAACTGTTCATTGACTAACTTATTAAATTAAGTGGAGAACCTTAGTAGAACCAGTCCGAGGCACTGCAACATTAGCCGGCTAAAGGTCGCAGGTACATCGCGAATTCGAAATTATGGGAAATTTTCAACATTCTGAAATAGTCAACCCACTCGTATTAATTGTGAATCTGTATTATCGTATCATCTGCCAAAAGCGATATAATCATCAAGCACGTGAATAAGAAAACAATACAATAACAGAAATGGATGATTAATCGCTGAGTGATGATACATCGTGTCATAAGTTAATAGTCACGGGGCACTAAATTCGTAATAAACTTCGATGTGACCCGATGATCACACAATTTTTTGTGCATTATCATCTCACTGAAATTATAGTTGCTCCTCGAAGAGACCTCCATGCCATCGCATGAAACGAATTGCTCCACCATCATTATCATTATTATTGCATGGACATTGAACAATCCATGGTATTACGGGCTTCAACCGCTATCAACGATCGTTTCTGTTTTGACGGCCTCCAAAGGTTCCCAACTATATATGTCATTGAGAACTTCGCGGATGTGTTATGTCCTAATATATGCTATGCATGTGTTGTAACAAGTCTTTGAAATGCATAACTAGGCCATTGAAATGAGTTCGAGTCACTCCACACAATTTGTACTTCAATTATCTGTTAAGTTAAGGGAAGAATTAAAAATTAAGGAAAAGGACATTTTAAGAAGGAACTTGTTAAAGATCTAAAAGAATTTATGTCCTCAGGAAAAACTAACTCTTTAACGCCTGACGGATTTCTCGGTGTTAATGTGGAATACAATTTTGTGTAGTTGAAATATCATGTGTGGATTCTTCTCTACTAAACGCACTCACCACAATGAGATCATAAATTTGTGCCTGAATCATACGTTGGTCTCTGAAGAAACATGAAAAATTGTAAAATCGATGGGTGCGTCTGGCTTATCGCGATTGTCCCAGATGCCGTGCGAGATCGAATAGAGGAACTGAAGTGGCAGATAACGAGTACACTAATGGGGTTGAGGCACTAGACAAACTAATGTTGAACGCTTGAAAAAATATTTGCGGTGAGCATTAGCGACGCTGATCCACATTCTTATCCGTTGTTGTCTGGTGCTGTGCTTCCAGGCTTTTCTGGCAGCTGTCGAATCGATATCTCGTTAAGAGTTACTGGGGGAGGTCACCCGGAAGTTAACCAGCAATTTTGTGGGGGAGACATCGTTTATTGCTAATTCTTTGAGGTTACCACGTTTAATGGCCTATGATTATGAAGGTCTAAGTTTAAAACATTTGCAAGCCTTTTACGTAGGATGAAGAGGGCGATTGTTAACTTCCTAAATCGGGAGTTTCAGCTTAAACCACGCCGAAGGATCGTGTGAATTATTAACATGGAAAAGACCTAAGTCTGCAATAGTTATCACCAAAGTTTTTTGAGTGTCTTGAACAGGAATGCTGAAGGGGCACAAGTAAATGGAGCTACCCACAAATATCTTGGAAGGTACCCTCATGCAAGCTGGATAGCTGGGCACTGAATGTCAATAGCACTGTTTATTTTTTTTTTAGTTATATGAATGGTCTAACATTTTTGAATTTGTCTGAAGATTAGGCTATTAAACTTAATCATACAATTGTGAAACGTGCAGATTCCCTATCCTACGTCTTAGAGAATATCATATGGTATAAAAAGCAGCTGACAAGCGACTACTTTCTATGATATATCTTGTAAGAGAATCTAACTTCTGGTGCACTCGGATCAGACTCATGCAACTCATGCGCTCCGGGAAAAGCGTCTGGAAAAATAGTCGCGTATAAATTCTGCAGTGAATCATCCACCATTCATCACTCCATGATTTACGGTTAGGGAAGTAAAAAAATGCCCGCAGCTCTGAGAGGTTGATGGTTCACTTGGCAGAGATAGCATTACTACTCAATTTATCAGGAGTCATCACCGCGCATATTATACTTTCCCATTGGTGTTTATAACATGCCACCGAGAATCGCAACGAACTCCGTAAAGAGATTAACTGTAACCAGAGTAACGATATTTCGTTGAGCTTCAGAGTCCAACGTGATAACTCTGTTACAGCTTCTAGCAGCCACAGGCGGTCCAATTACACTTCTTCCGGAATTGAGTTGGGTTTTCTTCATCTCGCTCTGACGGCTTTTCCGAGTCGGTTTAACCACGGAGTCACAATGATACGAGCTGTGATAAAACGATGCTCGTCTCAACAGAGCATTTGTCACGTGAAATCTTGTCGAAGCACTTGGAATTTTGTTGTCATCTGGACAGCCACTTATTGGTCATGAATTACACTGAGGAATTTAATGCTAATTTTCGCTCACAATTTCTTGAAGCACTGCAACTGGATGATGGATCATTGACAATTAATCCCTGAGTACTTCAACCCCAGGAATTAGTAATTTTATGAAACGTACAAGTGGTTTATGGAGCCTGTTACAATGTTCAGTTGTGGAACGTTAACCACAAATCATCAACAGGCCTCGATAAGCGAACATCAACATATTGGTCTATTGATCATCCACTAAAGAAAAATCATAACTTATGAGCATGCTTTGCTTTTAAGGAACTATCCCGAACATTTATTGATTATTGAACGTGGAGGATTCCAGTTGAGTTTCACTTTCCACCTGTTAGCCCGGTTCTTACCAATGTTGATATAATCATAATAAGGAGTTTCAATACTTGTACCTTTCTACGTGTATCCACTCCATTGTATTTCCCGAATCACTCTATTTCAAATGCCACAGGGGACGCGCACTCAACCACATTAAATCCGAATGATATATCGGGTGTTCGCGTGTGAAGAAGGGGGAAGCAATGGAGGAAAAAGGGGCAGCTGTGGGATGAGTAATTGAAGACTACCAGTTTTGCGGCGGACGATCCAAACTGTGCTGACTATTGTTTCCAATAAAACGGAAATAATATTTTCTTTATTGTGATAAGAAATCAGGAGGTCTCAGCGGACCCTCAATTTTCAGGTTTCCGGCGATTTCGAACCATCCCAAAAGGGATCGCTTGACCAAACACAACCGAAGGCAGAGCTTTTGAGTCCAAGATCAATTCGTAAATTTGTCGGAGTAGTAGTCACAGAGTGGAAGACTTACTCTGGTGATTTTTCTTGTTGTACAGTAGACCACAACACTGAACTCTTAGTTCGTGGAAATTGTGAGTCTCAAACAATTAATTTGCATCGTGTGAATCAAGTCTATTTTTTAGCCGTACTTCGAGAAAAGAACAGTCGTCGGAAGTTGTACTCTAATGATTATAAATTATATCAAAGGTGACAAAAAACGTCTCTTTGATAAAATTCCTGGTGAGCCATAGCAATTCAGAAATGTAAAGTTTTCAGAGGCAATCATTCTTGGAATTAATGGTCTCTTGGTGTCTTTGAGGGTTACTAATGCACTGCTCTCGAGATGGAAAAAATGAGGCAATTATCTTCTGCGTCTTGTCAGGCTACAACCCAAGATCGAGAAATGTTGAAAGAGGAAAACAAACACCGCCTTTGATGCTGGTGGTGCGTGGAAATTTGCTGCTGACAAGTTTAAAATGGAAATTGAATCGTGTTTTAATAATTGTTGCGCGTCCTATTCAACTCAGCTGTGTACATAACTCTACGCTGGGAGAATAATACGTGCGGTTCTCAAGTTACAGAAAATTCAAATGAAATTCTCCCGTTTCCGCGGATGAGTGCAACTTCCGCCGTTGCAACGCCATTGTTGGTTAGTACATGTATATCTGTCAGGATAACATCATTACATGAGTGGTATTGATGAGCAATGTGGAAGAACTTGAAGGATAGCGCGATGAATAACTCGGTCGATATATGAGAGAATAACTCGGTGACTAATATCCGAATTAACGAGCATGCGCTCAAGTCTAATGATTCAATATTGCAATAACGTTTGCCAATTTTCCGGCTACAACAGTGCCTCAATAATTTATTCTTTTTTCATTATCCTCACTCGGAATCTCCTAGCGAGTGATCAATCTGAGGATACTGTTATGAAGGCTCTGACTCAAAATCTCAAATTATAAATCATGCTCCCCAGAAACTCTTTTAAACCAAACTCAACTGCCTCTGAGCAAACACCCACTGAAATTCCATAAAATGGGAAACGCCCGAATTCCGGTAAACGCAACAGTTGCTTAACAGCAGTCGCGCAGTCAACAAGTTGCCATGTTCGAGATTTTCCGTGGAAATGCACCGGGAATTCTGGCGACCCATGCTCTCAAAGCTTACACACCTTGCTCTCGTTCGAGTCGAGTGAAGTAAACGACTTGGCGATGAATTCTTAAAGCAATCTCCCGGAATATTAAATTCTGGCCTTCTGCCTGTCAAGAGGCATCACCCGACATCCCATCCCCATTCGCTTTTCTTGAGGGCTTTACCGTCACTTCATCCCCTTGGGAGTTTCACTTGAGCACCATTTCTGATGAATTGCTCAAGAACTAACACCGTAGAAAACATGTATTTTATGGACATTTTCATCATTATTGACTCAAGCATTAGTTTCGTAATATCACGACTCAAGCAATAGAGTGAAAGTACACTTAATTAATTGATGAGAGGAGGCAGTTGGTTTATTTGGTAATTCATGGCTAGACGGTATACAAAATCACAAATTACCAACATGATATAGAAATAATAATCGGTAAATTTTTAAATTTCGTCAACTTCAATGAGTAATGTTTCATATATACACAATATGTAACTATGAGATTGATACGTTTCATTAGTTTTTCTATCAAACACTAGAAATTTTTATCAAATATAGTAAGATACGAAAAAAGGCTGGCTGAATCCATTTTTGCTTTCATTTATATGAATAAATCGAACCTGCAACTCATCCGACAATGGAACGCAAAAATATTTGTAAATGTTTCACAAAACATCCTTCTTCTTAATTGAAGCATTCCAAAGATGTACGTGGTTGGACTGCCTTACCTCGAGAATAGAATTCCCAGCAAGTTCTCCCCTTCAAAGTTGTGTCGAAGAAAACACAAAACCCAGGGACCGCCGTAGGGCACGTTTTGGGGTTGCTACAGTCGTTCGAACCTCAATTTCCCCCCAGACATCGTCATACAATTCGTTCCCCATCTCTCTGAAGGCTATTCTCCTAGTGGTTTGATAACACCGGGAAAGAGAAATCGATTTCACGTCAGCCAGTTACACTTGACGTTCGGACGAATTCTGGACGCCAGTATTGGCTCCACTCACATCAAAATTAGTAAATGTTGAGAGTAGTAGTAGTAGTCTTTACCGTTAGAATGTAATGCGTAGGATGCTGTGATATGTCGAGCGGACCACATCAACAAGTTTTCGTTTTTTTTAATTTCTGGCTTCTCAACTTTTTTTTGGAAAATATGAATCTCACTGGGGCGATGAAATATAAAGACCACTGGGTAATTCATTTTATTGCCATCACGTTACATCAACCGTCTTGATTCCGCCATTGATGCCCTCAATTGAAACCCACATGTTCATCAGTAGTGATATAGGCAGACCATATCAAATTGATCCGATACATAGCTGAGATGTCGAGGTGTTAGAATTTTTTTGAGAATCTTTATATAGAATGAGTAGTTTATAGAACTGCGAATCCACCTTATATAAATTGCTATGCATAGTGTGGGAAGTATTAATTCCAAGTTATGAATGGAGTACTGTATCTGGGTACTGCTCTTCCATTTTTTTCTCTCGTTTTAACTATCCCACACGATAGAAGAAATTCTTCATAAAACCAAAAGAGGGAAAATATGAAACATTCGGAGGATCGTCATTTGACAGCCTGCATTGACATATTTGTTTGAGGTAGCTAATCCTTGATCCAATTCGTTCTTCGGAAGGTTATTCTCTCGCTGGTTCAATAACACCGGAAAGGAGAAATCGATTTCACGTCAGTCAGTTAAACTCGATGTTCAGACGAATTCTGGCCTGTGTTTGCTTCCTTCGTACCTATCACGAGTTGGATCCGGAGCGAGAAATTCTAGCATCAATGCATCGGTACTTAATTTCGCTCGTAACTAGTCAAGTGGACCCTGTCATTCCCATTTCACTCGTCTGACGGTTCCATTCGGACGTGCAAACTTCGACGTTTGACCCTTTGGCCATTTCGATTGCGTTGAGCGTTCTCCTGTTCCACATGTTGGCCGCAATCAAAATTACAAAGAGGATCAGTGTAGGGGGTTTTTATGTGAAAAAATGTCATTAACTTTGTGGGTTTGGAGGTGTCCACAAAAATTGGATTCTTAACAGAGGGGAGAAAATCTTCATCAATGAGTTTAATCAATGTTCAGAGATTCGAGCGCAATTTTAAGAAACATTTTTAGTTGTCCATACGAAAATGCCCACTTGGGCGTAGCGAGTTCTGTTTTTCTCTCCCCACTTCCTATTCACTCCACTCCTGTACTCTCCTCAGGTAATTGCTGTTTCAAGTATACTGACCAATAACTTCGAGGATCGATGTATCTATTCGTGTCAAAACTTGCTCTATATGCAAAGATACACATTTTATATTGAACAAATCTTCTTCTACTTTGCAGAATTGGAAAGATATCGTGGGTTTAGCCGGTGAGCGGTCGCACTGCTGTTGGCGTCTCGCTCCCACTACCGTAACGCACATGAGTCTCTCGACGTCGCGCTCACCTCGCGGTCACTTAAAGCTTAATAATTATCTGTGTGGTAACTGATTGAGTTCGCTTTGGAGTTTTTGACTTGTCCCACTAGTTAATTGCTTGACTGCATTTGCTAAGAAGTTTTTTTATGAAAAAGAAAAACATAGTACAGAACACACGAATTGTTCGCATCTATTTTGTTACGTAATTGAATATATCGTAAGTGATTGAAGCCGATCCTATGTGGATGATGAACACTCCCCTTTCTCCTGTATCTTGGGAAAGATGTCACGGCTGAGATAACACGAAGAATGCTTCCCGGAAGTGATACTTATCAATATTTTTCGATATAACCGGAGAGGCGAGTCGCAATTATTGCAAGTGCAGTATTGAGATGTTTTTTTATTTCTCCGATGCCTCGAGACCACTTTTCCCTTGGGAATATATAGTGAGAATCAACGTCCGCTGGCCTCGGGCTCCTACTCGTCTCCGCGAATTGCTTTCCCTCATTTTTTTTACGCCAGAGGAGAAATCGAGATGATGGCTTCCTCGTTGTTTATCCCCAATGAGATGCTAGATTCAATTGAATTCTGAATAATTGCGTTTGGGGGTAATTGGAATGGTATCAGTCATTTCGAGATGTCAGTAATTAAATATTATTTTTCCAGTATTTTTTAATATAATTTATGATTGAATGCATAATCATAGATATTTTTTTGCAATTTGCAATTGAAATGTTGGGAATTCTTTCAGAAGCATTTTTCTCACAGTCTTTTCCGCAATTTCGCTAAGACAGTAACGTTGCGTTGACAAAAATAAAAAATTCGGCTAAACAATGCTGTGCAGGCGATTGATTAACAATCAAGTAGTCAGCGGGTTTTTGCAGGGAAGCCGAAAACATGACCATATTTGCGCAAATTTTCGCAAAAGCAACATAAATTTCTGGTTCATGCACAGAGTTTAAATTATTACTTTGCCTTATATATTAACTATTGATTATCTCCGTTTCCACTTGGAGTCGGCAAATCTGGGAAATAAAGTGGATACTTTGTGGGGCATGGGATCCGGCAAAATGGGCAGTCGTGAAGATCATATGTTATCGTATGGCGCTCACAGCACGTACGCAGCTCCCGGCGCTATTTATGTACGTGACGAAGCGTTTGTGGAAGTGTTTTTGAATATTGCGATAATGGGCTTTCGATACATGCGCTACTTCATATAGAAAGCCCACTTTGGTTTTTCAAATTTTTGGATTAATCAAAACCATTGATGATGACATCCTTTGTTCGTGAGAAGCCTTCTCAAATTGTCCGTGTACACACTGATGTAAAAACATATTGGAGGTTTTTACTATGAAATTGAGTGGAAAGGGAAAATTAAATGATAATTCTGTGTGTGATTTTTGGGGTCACTGCAACAGCTTTCTCCACCGAGAAGTTAAAAGAAACAAGTACTGAGACAAATATGGAAATAAATAAATAGGGAAAAGGGGATAGCAGTGGTTAAGCAGACCACTTTAGATTACCTATCATTGCAATAACTTCCTTCCAGGATTATTACTCTAGGGAGCCTTTTCGTCTCTCGGGATTTGAATAACGTTAATCACGGATTATTACCCCGGGCTTTCGAGAGTCTCCTCATGAATATCCCAAGTCACTTTGGCAACTCCTCATGAAGAACATCTCGGACATTTTGCGTCCATTAAAGGGGAAAAAGTTCAGTAAAAAATTAGATGGGAGAACTAGATTGTACACAAGATCCAAAAATGTTGATCACAATTACCACGTTGCTCTGTTCCAGCGATTTTATAAAAGCTTCATTTTATAAAAGCTATTTTTTATCTTCCACTCGTCAAATCTCGGCACTCACGGTGCAATCAGCCATAAAAATTCCGATCCGGGGGCTATGACAAACATTCTTCAGAATATGTAAAAAAATGCTCGAGCTTTTTTTATGGGAATGCAGATCTCCATGCTAGATTTTTTTTATTGTGCACTGCAACATATATAAGCCAATCAAGAAGAAAGGAATTATAACGAATGGATTGTACATGTGACCCTTGGGGTCACATGAACAACTCGATTGTAATTTCAGTTTGTAGTTTGGTGTAGTGGAGAGAGGACTTACCTATTAGCTCAACGGTTCTGAGCTTGCGCCCGTCCTCTGCAGAATATTCCACACGATTAGATATTTTCTCATGACTTCTGACTGACAGCAGGAGCGTCCCGTATGTGCTATTATCGATACCCATATAATGAGGACTCTAGGCCAGATGGGAATTTAACGCGATGGAGGCGGTTCCGCAATAGACGCCCGGTATATCAGCACAGGGGTTTCTGGAGGTGTATCCTGTGTTTAGAAATACGATGGCGATACTCATTAAATATCTATTAATGAGGATTTAATGAAAAATTTACGTTGCCGGACGGAACCGTGGGTATTACGACTTGAATAACCATACTGCTATCCCAATGTATATTGATCTGATGCTTATTCAACAATCGCACGAAAAATCCATCGACCCCAACAGTCGCGATATAATTCCTGAACTCTTCAAAAGTATATCATGCTAGAGTGCCATCATGGATGTCGATGTAAATGTCAAGCTGAACCGAGTCAGTTTATTTCTTGATAAATTTCAAAGCATCGAAATTTTCTCCCGACAGAATCGGAATGTCCAGACCAGATTTAAACCCATAACCTTCAAATTATCCTTTGGACTTTTTCAATTGATCAAGCCCCGCCTCAGGGCATAATGCAAACAGATTAAATATCATTCAGCTGGCTCAGCTAAACTAGAAAATTGTTTTCGGAATTTTGGAAATTTTCATAATTCTTTCAATGTGTGATTTTTTTTAGACTTTTAAAATTTTCGGAATCTTAAAAATGTTTAGAGCAGTCATTGGGCGCTATCAGGAGACGGCGATGTATTAACGGTGCGAAGTGCCGACACGGAAAAACTCGATAACGTACTATAAAACGCTGGACTATAGATGCAATAGTCGAGGCGAACGATGGGAATATAAAGTGAAAGAACCTTGAGCGGTTCCCCAGCATTCACATTGAGGCGGATCCTCCACCTACATCTCATGTGGGTGTAGATAGCCCTGGACTGTTGCCTGGAGACCAGAGGGCTGAGAGCTCCCGGCGTGTACCTAGCAACAGGTTGCTATCCCAAAATGCCAGTGACCTCTCATTTCACTGAGCGCAAACTATCTCCGGAATTTGCTATAACGAAGAAAATCGATAAAGGATCCTTGAAATTCTCTTGAATCCTAAACCCCCATAATCATGTGGCGGAGGCTCATGACTAAGTTGATGCAGCGCAGGGTGGGGCGTTATGGGACAGTTGGAACACATGTCCTATTATGGACCAGTCCCCTTTTTTAATACTCCTGGTCCTGTCGCAGAATCTAGGATCGTTGTTCTCAATGAACGTTCTCCTGTGGGTGATGAGCGTAGCGCCTTGCTACGCATTTCTCAATTTTACGGAAAATAAAACAGATACCTTTAATTGCCGATTGTCCATATTCCATCAACTATGTATCATCATTAAATAAATTTGGGATCATCATTTAATTAGCCATTCTATGTTCCTTCTTCAAGTCCCCGAAACCACAGGGAAAAGATAATTCAGAGGTCAAAAGATCGCACCCTTTCTATGTAGGTAACATCACCTGAAAATGTTCATCCTGCTTCGTGCGTAGGCATGTAATTTTCACTGGCCACTCGTGCGAGTCTCTTTGTGCACCTGACCAAGTTCATGATGCACTTCCGGTCCGGCTGATGAGGCCTAACATCAATGCCACCCACTATGGTACCATTAACTTCAGTTGTCTCAAGCGCTTTGATCAATTAATATGTCTGGCCAGTCAATTAGCCCTTTGTAGCGTTCCTCCGTGCCACAGCAGTTGTATCATTTTCTGATTTCACGATTTTTTTTCGCGTACAATTGTCGTCTTTATTGGATTAGTTCTCTATTGGTCAAAGGATCGACGCGGAACACAATGTCAAAGCTTGTTGGTCGGTGAATTTTAGTTGAACATGTTGAACGCCACGGATATCAGCGATTGGATAAAAAAATATATTTCAACTGTCAAATTCATATTCAAGTAATCTTCAATCGTTCAAGTAATTAAATGTGTTAGTTTACTTTGGGCAATTTATTGGCACATATCACATGGATTAACCAACACAATAATCCGTTCGATCACACTTACAAAAGTTCCCCAAATACTTTTAACCTAATGCCAAACGTTGCTAGAACTAAAAATTGCATCGAAATGTCACTTTCAATTTTCGAGGTCATCACGGTAACTTTCCCTGCTGGGAAGTTCATAGTATTGCCTATCCCTTGAGTGTCTGACCATTCGTTGATCTTACTCCTTACCATCAGAATGTGTAGGAAATGGCAGGAGAGAGCTGCACTGTGTTCTCGATGCATAATTGCGTGAAGCAATTCACCTAGCCGAACTTGGACAAACTTCCAACAAGTATCGAACTTGGCGCTCTGATAATTTCTGGAGTGGGGACATTTCAAAAGCTGGAAGTGATATTACAGGTATCTTAGGTTGAGAATGCACTGAAGTATACGATGCTGAGGTACATGAGTACCAACTTTTCAAGCGCTTTTCAAGTAGTTAAGAAACACCATTCCAAATTTTTATCAACCATCATGATAAAATTTTCTTTTTTTTCTCCGTTTTTCACTTCTGCGTTCCATCGCGATACATTTTTAATGGGATGCCTGTACCTATGTGTATCAAGGATGAGTTTGACAAGAATCAATTCAACTACTCGGATTTTATATTTTTTTTTTACGCAAACACTCGTTTATTATAATAACTTTATTTGCAGTGCATTTTGATCGCTCCGTAATTTTCCTATCGATTCGCTCATAACAACTTCTATACCTTTATTTTTACCATCATCCGTCACAGTCTAGCCGTAATTTTCCATTTCCTCGGAAGGAATTGACGCAGAAGAGATTGTACAGGGCACGTCGAGCTCTATATACTGTTTATCAAGAATGAGTCGGGTGGATGAGCATCAGAGGCGCGTGGGTGAAAACCCGAATGAGGAGACCTCGAGAAAAAGTCAATGATAGTTAATCGCGCCTATCTTAGTGCTAATTCAATTAACCTAATTTATCATGGTTGACTTCATTAATCTCACTAGGCGAGATTAATTAAATTAACCGACGTTTTTGGAATATATTAAAATTTGTTGATATTTGTACAAACGTGCTAGATTAAAACTTTTGAATTCTTCAAAATTATTCAAAATTTGGAAATTTTTAAGGTTTTGAATTTTCGTAATTCAAGAATTTGGACGTTACATAATTTTGAACTTCTAAAATTTTTGCAATTTTGATTGTTTTGAAATGACAGTCATTTTAACTCCAATTGTTGTATCTATACGAAATTTATATTCAAATATTAAATTATGGATGTGCTTTTGGCCAGAACTGAAAATCGTTATGCTCAATTTGGTGTCTCTTCGAGTTTCAAGCATTCTCGGAAATATCGAAATGCGGGAAAAAGTGGCAACCATACGAAATTCAATGTTTCACATAGACTCGGTTTCAATTTAATTCAAGTCATTCACGGAGTAGTTGGAAAGGAATTATCGAAGAGAAACGATTAACTACTAGATGTCTCGCCCTCTCCCACTCCGTGGAGCTTTATATATAAGCGTGAACGGTGGAGGCAACGCACGGAGGATCGCGTGACTCTATGTACTCCCTTGATCCTCCAAGATTAGGCCAGTCAACCTAACCTAATTAACCATATGGCTGTTCCACTGAAATTTCTTTGGCTGGAGGCACGGGACGTACGATAGCGTCGAGGACTAATATGGGAATTAGTCATGTTACGGCTTTCCAAATTTTATGTATCTTGCAACATGAAATTTATAGTGATGCGAGAAATGCCAATCTAAGATTCATGGACTGTAATCTCCCGTCAACATAGACAGATCATATGCCATTATGTTATTTAGATTGAAAATGGCTGGATGCGAGCTGCTGAATTCGCAAATTATATTTTCGTCTCATGGTGCAATTTCATGAGCCGCAGGGAACCACTAGTTTTCTCCCTGTTGTATTCGCTACGAGAGCGCATTTTCATTTGTATGAAATGAATCTTTAAAATATATGAGATTTCTTGTTTTGTTGCAGGATGTTGGGAAGCGTGGGAGGCCGGCATGTATCTACGCGCCGGCGCGGCAGCAGCCCGCTGGTGCGTGGAGGTGCGGGCCTCACTCCACATGGGACCCCTGGGGATAATTCGCACATGCCATCCGATGCACCGCGGTACACCAGACGGCGGAGGGCTGTCACCACCAGCGATCACAAGAGCTGTGCTCTCATACAGACACGTCTCAAGCTTGGTGACATTATGTGAGTCATCGTATTTCTTAGATTAATCTGTCCCCGTTTGCGATGGTCGGTAAAATTCCACAGCTATAATAATAAATATCAACCTACACTATTCTACTGTATCTCTGATGAACATTAACCTACGAGTTGAGAAAAAACACATGATATTTCTATCATCAATGGCAAGCCCGACCGAACGTCGGTAATGCCGGAGGCTTACTTAAATCAATTTGGACTATGACAATATGGGAGGAGCACCTGAATGGGTCGGTAATACCAGTCAGTTATCGACATAAATCTGCATTACCATTTGCACTCCCGTGAATATTATCATCAGTTGACCACAAATATGTTCTGCCTTATCATCGGTCGTCGCCTTGCTGAATTTTCGGTCTGATGCCACGGATGTCCATCCACACATTCTACACCACTTTGTTCGTACCATTTATCGATTAGCCTTCGATTGTTTGGCCATTAGCTTTTATTTTTAGCCAACTCCAGCCCTGTCGTTGCCCCGATACCTAGAGCTCTAATTGAAATTTCCTTTCGGTGGAGCGCGCCCCTCCTCATTCCAGCGGATTTCTCAAGCCACTCTATCATCACCGTGAATCGCATAATAACACCCAACTCAATGAACTGATAAAATTGCATTTCGAGGTACTGTTTGCCTCGATAAGATTTTCACTCAATTTTCCCCTATTTTCACTTGCCTCAGGGTATTATGCTTATGGGTTACGTCCATCGTTACGTCGGCAACAGCAACCAGAGATGTATCCCGTTATGACCTTTGATCTTTACGATCTGCATGGGTCGTCACTGCCTCGTGTGGCCGCAGGACAAACACCATCTTCCTTATTTTTCAACAATTTTGTCATCAGTTGAACACAATTTTTGGAATTTTTCAATACAGTGAAGGCGTTGCAAGGACTTCTGAAATACGGAGTCATATACATGCTTTTTGACATTGCACCACGCTATGTGTGTGTGTGAATACGTGCGTGCTTGGGGTGATATAGGTCAAAATAGTTCTTGCCGTTATTTTTCCATGACCATGAAATTTTCGAAAACAAAAAAAAAATGTGAAATACATGAAGTATCAATTATCCTGTAATCCCGCTAGTTCGACCCTCGAGGGGTTACGCCCATATCCCATTTATCATACTTAAGTAACTATGAAATACAAATTATCCACTATGGAATGAATACTTTACACTTGAAAGGGATATTATATAGTATCGCTGAATCGTATCTATGAACCGTTAGTATATTACTGATCTTCAACCATATGAATGCTTGGCCGCTGTCGAAAATATTCACAAACTCTCTGTTTCAACTTAGAACTGAGATAGAATTTTTTATTCTCATCTTACAGCTAGATAGTTACTTAAACTAATGAATTCCGTCCAACGACGTTTGCTTAAAGTACTTCTGGAAATCTCTGCTATTTTCGCTTCCCTTTTATTCATCCGTCTCTGAAACTAGAACTAAAAACTTTGGCCGACGTCTGACCATTCATCTTCACTCACCCCTAGAGCCCGGAATCGATTCAATTTGAGATCTCAGCTACAGGGGGACATATATGTGAAAAATATGTATTCTATATACTTTGCAGGTGTGAAGGTGATGGGAGTAAATACATGTAGCACGGAATTCTGCAGTGCCCACTCATATACAGATGGGAGAAAAATTGATACTAATCAGGCTACGGGGGTGATCATGCAAGAGGCGCTTGACAAATGGCGTTCTTTATAAATTCATCATTTCAACTCAGTTAGATAATCATTAAAAATATAGCTTTGGAATTCGAACTGTATTAATCATACTGTATGCAGTATTTCGGATGTTTTTTTAACACAGAAATACCATAAGCGGCAAGAATATTTAAATCCAATTTGGCTATTTAATCAAAACAGTTCACTCCCTTCAGTCAGAGGGCATGTACAGTGATTTAATCACAACTACCACCTAGAATCTAAATCACTGAGATCTATTCCTTATGCTCTTGAGGCAACATCGCGTCCACCTCTTAAGGCATACCCCGACTATCCACCTATATAGTCGCTAAAATCCCGTTATACTTTCCGTTTACCGATCAAAGTGATAGAGTAATTTTGTTGTACCTCCGGTACAGGTTCATAGGAATTAAATTCACCGGTACTTGAATTTTTGAAGACAATAAGTTCGCCCGAAATCCAATTAAAAATTCCAGCTGTGTAGGGACTAGTATGATGAAGTTCACCTTACTAGTAGAGTAGATATTATCGATCGGCCAAGAGTTTTGTTTGAACGTTGAGGTAAAATTCAACTTACCACAAATAGAATTTTCTTCAGTTTTTAATAACAATGGCAGCTTTTCGGCATTGAGTTTGCTATGTGCCAATAGAGAATATATTAAGGAGTAATTTCACTTTGATATGAGAAAATCCATTTGGAAAGGACGTTTGATAGTCGTTCAATAGATATTGCTAATTAGCTTTACTAATTGGAGGGACAATTGTTACTAAGCCGTGCTGTTACTAAGTGTGCACTTTGCTCATGCATCTGTATTTCTCAGATTTATAACCCCATACCTGGTAAGCTTTTACAATTAAATGACATTTTATAGGTAAACATTAACATTTTTCGGTATAAAATTCCGCTTGTGTTTTTCCATGCACGGAAATTAAGCTAAAACAAGATTTTTTTTTTTGTTAGCGTGTGCAGAGAATAATACAAGTAGCCTTAGTTGATGAAAGGGAAGTAAATGAGACTGAAAGATGTGTTGGTGGGGAATTTTTTTCGGGGGAGTCGACGGACTCCTCTCGAGTCGACTCAGGGGCGCCTGCCTGCCACTGCCGCCGCCGTGAATCAATACCCGCATTGCGCGTGCCACCTCTCTTTCTCCCTCTCTCTCTGTTTGTCTCCGTCTCTCTATTAAATAAACTAATGTTATGTGGCCCAATTTTTTTCGTCATAGAATCCCTTTTGAAGCTCGTGAACTGAATTAGTGTAGCCCGTCAAGGTCACACTAAAAACTTCCCGATTTCTCATTGACGCCTGACGCAATGCTTTTCATTGATTTCGTTATTGTAATAACTACCAAATCAATTTTTCCCCAGCACGTACTTAGCGTGTCAAATGGTCCCCGAGCAACTTTGATTTACCTTTTTTTCTCTCCTCATTCCTCTCTCGTGTATTCCCCACGAATGCCGCCGTTGTTTTCTTTCTCCCTGGAATCTGTATTTTGAAAATTGATAGTCTTCTACCAATTGAATTAGCTTCCACATTTCTGCTCATATTTCTGTTAATGTGACAAGATTAGCAGAAATATAGCAGTGAGGTTTAAAAGTTTTCTACGGTCTATGTGTGTGTGCATGGGAGAAAACTCATATTTTGGTAAAGTTTTTCTTTGCGGTCATTGATTTTTTGACCCGAATACGCTTAGGTTTCTGGCACACAATTTTGAAAAATTCTAAGAAGTAGGATAATGTGGAGGATACAACCACAGGTGATTCTTATTACCATTCGCGATATCAAATTCTTAACTATGTCACGCGCTTGTAGTAACTAAGTTGAGAATGCTCTAGCAATGCGAAATCAGTTGTCAGGTGGAATTATCGCCATGAGTTTTATTCAGCCTGTTTATTTTTCAATTTAATTTATCACACACGTCGTCCCAGGTAAGGGGAAAAAATTATAGGTTTTTTATGGCTCGAGACACGCGTGCGACCTTCTTTTATATCTTTTGCAAAGGGTATTTTTTTCGAGTTCCCAGATTTTTTACGCCAATTCCGCATTTTTTACAACGTTTTTGAGGGATCATTAAAATGTGGAGTGGATGGAGGAGTGGAGGAGTGGAGGTGGGTCCTCAAAGCGAATTCATGGCACACGTCGACACACCGGAGAATCGAGAGAGTAAATCGATTATCACTCGCTTCTATCCGTTACGTAATTAGATTGCGCCGGGAAAGTACGTCAGTCCGATGCTATCATACCTATGTGGATGAATATTACTTCATCATAATTGAACGTTTTTATTACTTTTTTCAGAAGTGTAGGGCTCATCAATATTTAGAAAACATTTTTTTCAAAATATTCTGGGACAATTATTCGTCAAATTGTAAAAATAAGTCTTGATTTTATAATGGCCGAGAAGTGAAAATGGGAAAATGGTTAGTGGCGTCAGGTCGAAGCTGTGAGTATCCCACAGACTTTCCCGATCGAGACCTCATTGTTTTTATTCCCCTCGGTAATTCATGCTGCGATATTTATGATGCAGATTCATCCAACAAAAAACATCTAGCGGTGGGAGACTGTGCCCAGGACATGTACCCATCACTCGTTATTTATACAGATGACGTCATTCGCTGGGCTTTGATCGATCACTCGAATGATCCGATTAAAATCACGAATGTGAGAATTACTCGTTCAGCTCAGAAATAGTCCCAGCGTCGCGCCGTTACGATATATATAGGCACAGTGAATAGCCCAAGTAGGGGGTCGAACATGCGTTCGTCTTGTGATCGAAATTTTGAAGAATCTTCAACATAAGAAAGATATTTTCGAGCAAAAACCGAAGAACTTCTCTACTTCCCACTATTTTTTTCTGACGTCCTTTCAGATTATGTTTTCACTAAATTTTGAAATAAAACTAGCGGACCCATAATCATCACATCGGAAATCCCCGGTTTTCAATTTTCCCACACACTTTTGCGAACCTCAAATCCCCCACGGATATTATTATTATTAACTCTTGAGGGGGCGCAGGGTGAATGATTTTTCTCCGAAAAATATGTTCTTATGGATAATCTCGAATAATGAATTGGAAATATTCTACTAATCGATATTCATTGAATTAATTTTTATGGCACTTCAATGTGCTTGGAAAAGCTGGGAGAATTGACAAGTTCTTCATGACCAGAATATAGCTGTGATGAAATCGCCAAAGAAATCCTAAATATGGACGCACAAAGTGGGTCGATATTCAACCGATTACGTCACATGCTCTGTATGTCGATAGTAAATATGCGTGGTCCAATCAGCAATCTACATCGGCCTAAATCAACATGGCAAACTGAATATCGATATTGATAATGTGTGCGAAATCTTCACTCCGATTTCCAGTTGTTCCGTCTAAGTATTTCATACTGTTGTTATTTACTCAGTTCAATATTCCACAAGTCCACTAACATATTTGTGAATGAATGACAACAAAAAAAATCATTAATGTTAAGTTAACTGTTGATAGAAAAATCCAGTTTGGAGTATTTAATTGCTTTAATTTTATTGGAGGCATTCTATGACCTTAGCGCAAGGATTCCGTAAAACTTCAGTTGAGTAAGTTTCATGGTGTATCCTGGGATTTAAAAATATTCCGTGATCATGTGTTATCAATGCCGTTCACGAAAGCGATATTCATCATTCCAGTTAGCCGAAATATGACACAACACCTGTCCATCCCCAGGTGTAACCTCCCGCTTGGCCAGTTCTCAAGATGTGTGTCCAACAAACATGTCTCATGGTGACACAAACACACAGAGCCTGTGGTGATGAAAAAGAATACAGGACAGACACATGACGAATAAAGAAGCGCTGGCCTATTTTCCCAGGCCCACGGGCAAAAGAGTTGAGCCCATGTCGTCTGTTTTATCGCTCCTTTTGCTCGTCACATCCCATCGCAGAATGACTTTCCCGCTGCTATCAAAACTATGGGCATCCATCTCCATCTGCCAACGGCGCACCTCATTGCACTCATTGTTCTCCCCCCTGTCCTCTCGTTATCATGAATTCCCGCAATTGAGAGGGTAGGTGAAATGAGAGCTCAAGTGGGTGTAATCCAATGCCCGGCAACACCCATCTATATTCTGCTAAGTTATAACTCAGCCAAAAAAACAAATTGCGATTGAAGTAGAATGCATCTTTATTCGACTATCCAAAAGAAAGATAGTGACTAATTAAGTAGCTTTTTTTGGGTTAAAAAAGTATTTTTTGGCTGAATCCCTGAATGAACGTGATTTAATTCATCAGCGACGAACTATATTACTCGGGACTTAAATCATTTCGTTCAACGGGTTGATACATCGTAGAATCAAGTTGTTGCACTCGATTTTAGTGAGTTAAAACAATTCAAAAAAGGAACTAGACAAATCCATACGATTGATCGCATTTTGCTTTTGATGGAGCGAGAAATGGTGTTTTTCAAGAATATTATTTTATGTTTTTAATTAAAAATGAAAATTTTAAGAACTCTAACAATTCCGA
Source organism: Asobara japonica (assembly GCA_026005395.1). Classification (NCBI taxonomy): domain Eukaryota; kingdom Metazoa; phylum Arthropoda; class Insecta; order Hymenoptera; family Braconidae; genus Asobara; species Asobara japonica. Next base: position 165,255 of record BQMI01000560.1, on the reverse strand, counting down.
TTTTTTAAAGGATTGTATACCTTAGATGTTTAATTTCGCGTGGATACTACTTACGCATTTTTAAACGAAAATGTAAATAATTTGCCTCCTTTCTTACGTGCTCATGAATATGAAATGCTGAGTCTTGCGCCTAATTTCCCGCGGAAGAGACACGTTTCTCACTTTTCCTCCCCCGCGTCATTTTCTCTTTTCCACTCTTCGGATTCGGGATCCCCTATCCGATTATCCTGGCGAGGGCCTCACGCGAGCGGAACAGCTCCGTTTCGTAATTTCCCTCGGAAATAGTGTTCCAGTCGACGGATATTCCCTCCCCCCCGCTCCACCCCCGTCGCCGATTCTCAATCGCCTTCTCGCTCACCCAACCGATCGCCTCATTCGTGTTAATATAGGGCCAAATCGGTATTTCGATACTCGAAGCAATTATCACGTGGTTGGAGGAAATCCGAAGTCTTCCATGTGCTTTGAATGGGGAAAAATTGAAGACACATGACTCTGTTTTTTAAGTGACAACTTGTTCTATGTTTTAACTGAAATTTTGGATGCTCCAAAACTATTTCAGTTTTGTTTAGTTGCATACAGTTTCGCAGATATAAATTGTTTGGAACTGATATAGTCAATGAAGTCGTGAACAAATACTCACCATTTGTTCTGTACTGGGCATGTTGAGTAGTTGAAAAAAAATATTTTTCCCCCGAAGCAGATATAGGGTATCATTGATTTCCGTATATGATTTGGTCCAGTGTTTTGAAAAATCTTCAACTTTGAAATGTCACATAAGCACCTCAAAAGACATGTGCTTTGGCTTGCTCTGTTCGTGCCATGGGGATGAGCCCGCAGGCCGCCCCTCCCTCTCATGTCAACGGCTGTATTTCACCACGTCGAATAACGCAGGGGTTTCACATGAATCTAGGGCGCCTATGCACCCGGGGATCCCGAACTCGGTCAAGTTTTCTGCACCTGCTGGCCAAAATATCGACTGGGATTTCATGTCTGCCCGGCCGAGGACCCTAACTACTGCCATTTACGCCACTCAAATACATTTTCACTCATTAGTTTCAAGGTGCAGAAACAGCTTTTCCCGAGATTTAGCCTACAAACTTATATGAGGGAAGTTTGTAGTGAGCGTAAAAGTCACGGCAGATGTTAATGACATCTATCTAAAGGTAAAAATCGATTAAAACAAATTGGTGTACATAAAATTCTGTGCCTGGATCTGCCCACGGTACAGGTGAAAGTTAAGGATTAAAGTGTAATGATTTTGTTGAATTTTTTTTGACTTTGAGCTTTTTTTTAATTGTTCCAAATTTTCAATTCCCCCAATTATCCAAACTGCCCTCAAATATTTCTTCCAAATATGTTGCGTGGCATTTTTTCTAGTGTAGTACGTCAATCTATTTATTTACTCTTTTTTCCCTGCAACTTTTAACCATCTGAATCATTAGCGTGTTTACACTCTGAGTTTGTTGCACTGAGGGAAAAATATACTTCGGCCCAACAATTTCATTTTTCAGAGTAATAGGCATTCCTAAAAAATGAAATTTCGTCGTTGCATTTAATCTCTGACAATTACAATTAAATGTAATCATGTGAATCGCTTAGCTCCAAACAATTATATGACAAGTGACCTGGGTTGAACATTATTTTTATTAATTTGAAAATAAAAAATTAATTAATTCGGGATTCTTAATTATTACTGTACAAATTCACCTAAGATCCTCTGTCTCATAAGTATCACGTAGAGTTATATGATTAACATCATTGGTAGTTAATTGATGTCACTTGGGTTTCACTAAAACAATAAAATTCATTTTTTTATAAATATCTATTTCTCTGAAACATGGTAATATTGGGCCGAAGTATATTCTTCCCTCAGTGTGCGGTTTGCATGCTACGAAGTCCCTGATACACCTTCGCGTCGACGGCGGAACCAAAGTTGTACCATTGAAAAAAAAAGTCCCCAAAAGTACTTTTCATGTCCCTGCTTTTGCCATGAGAGAAAAATCGTGAAGTTTACATCGATTTCGTGATGTAGTCTGAGGTAGTTTTGAAGCCCACGTCACACTCAAACGGGAAAGAATTGGTAAAATGAGGAATGGTAGAGTCATTACAGTGACTCGAATTCAGTCATACTGCATAATAAGTCTACAGTGACACAAGTATTGGCACACGTAATATAATGGTTGTACAGCGGTTCAGAAGCAGACCTCGTCACTTCAATGACCTTGGAATACCCGGCTTGGTGGAATATATGATTTGTTGAAACGGGCTTCTGTTCACCACAAGTTGCTGTTGTAATTTTTTCACCAGAGGTCGCATGTAATTGAAGCAATTTTCGATTCGATTAAATCTTCTCTTGACTTGATCTAAATAGAGTGATCGATTGGACCGGACTCAAATCAGATTCGACTTGATTTAAATTGGATTGGATGGGGCTCACGTCACACTCGATCTGACTCGGATTTCACTTGACTCGAGTCTATCTACATTCAATTCACACTTAATCTAATGTCACTGTGACTTTTCCATATCTCACTACACCTGAACCGTGCTAGTATTTTTTATAGCTCATAAACTCGAGATGAAGCTCTGTTTTTTCCTCCTCTGTGGGATGATGTGTGTCAGTACGCCAGAGAGTTGGTCTGGGGCACTCGATAATCGATGATAATACGTGAAGCAAGGGTTGTACAATAACAGGGGCTCGCAACGCGCGGGTTAATAACAATCCTAACCCCCCCATCCTTTGCCTGTAATTACGAGGGATTATGCGAGTGGATGGAGTATTCGGAATTTCTATCCCCGTGATCACATTATGCATTATCACTAATTAGTAATTAAAATACGAGGAAAACATGATGCTCATTATTTCTCATTAATCGTCCTGTTGTTTATTCTATTCAAACGTTTCATTTTCAATGCTTGTCACGTTTCCAGGGCCTCCTAGATTTCCACGTTTCACTAAATGTTCAGCCATGAGATGAATCGTTATTTTATGTGATTCATTAGAGCAACTGAGTAGTTGAGTTCTCTTGAGTAGTCCATTATTTTCAGGCATTCGAGGCGTTTAGTAAAGGATTCGAGTCGTTGGAGGCCTTTAATAAAGCCATTGCATGTCAAATTTGGGACTTTTTATGCATCCAGACATACCGTTAAAAGTATTAGATAATAATGACGAATCATTTCTTAATTTCCTAAAATGATAGATTAATCTTATCACTTTGAAAGATCTCCCCGTCCAGGAATTCGATGAATTCCATAGTACATTTTACATAATTGAAACGGATATCATAGTGAAAGATCCACGGGAAATTTTACAAGTTGAGATTGGCATAATTGTGAGTGAATGAAAATCAAGTGTTGCATTTAATTTATCAACTGTGTTGATTGTTTACAACACTATAGCATGACAACGGTTGGAGGTATAATGAAAAGTGTCAAATAGATTTTGTTCCTTGCGCGAAAGTACACATTTTAGGTTGAGTGAATTGTTAACATAATTCTGAAAACTTAGTGCTTATCATGAATTACAGTTATGTGTGCAACACGCGGGAGGCCCTACAAAATTCGCCCACTTTCTACACCATCGGAAAATTATTGGTTGAGCCTGCACGGGATCGGAATGCTATTCCATTTATTAACTCTCCAATATAGGAAATTATTGGAATGATCCACAAAACGAAGGGGTTTCGATCAAATCTTCCCCTTCTCAATGTTTGGCATTCTCCTGGCACATTTTCGCTACGATGTGTATGTATGTGAGCATCGGTGACAATCTTGTTATCAAATTATTTGTCTGTAACGGCGGGACCGATTTAATTTGATTCTCAAAATTGCGCCCTACTACTGCCAGGTTGAGAACAAAGTTTGGTAACAATAGACCCACCCCCGCTCCCTCCCCAAAAACAAACAAAAAAAAAACAATAATTGAACGGCGTTTTTCGCGTATCCGAAACAATATTTCTCGATTCGAACGAAGCAGTCATCCATCAAAGTGCCCGAAACGTGTTGGAGTCGCGGAAAAATCACACGTTGGAGTAGCGTAAGCGTAAAAACCGTAACGCAGGGATAGCCCTACGTATGAGGCACATGCGATGGAGTAAAAAGAGCGGCCTGCGAGGCCGAAGGGGAGCATCGAGTGGAATTGAAGTGCAAGAGAGCGCGGGTTCACTCCGAGGTGGGACGAGAGGAGGGAGGGGGTAGGCCGCGGGGGTCACGGAGTGCAGTGACCTACTGTTCCACATTCGCCCGTTCCAGCCTTTCCGAAGTTCGCATAGCCACCAAACCCCAGAAACCCAGAGAGCGCCCCACTATCCAGTCCCTCGAGTCGTTAAACACCAGTGTTTTTATTAAGGGCTATCACTACGCCGATTTTTTTTTAATTCACTTCTTTTTTCTTTCAAAATTCTTTGAACTTTGCACAATCATAAGTAAAAAGTAGTGGTAGTAAATCAGTGTGAGCCATTGGGACAATGCAAAGCTTCCCGACATCGCTGTAATTCTACATTATTGGTTTATCAGATTTTCTCGAAAAGTTGACAAGTAGTTTTCAGGATAAATATTATGAAACCGTTTTTAATTTGATACTGGATAACGGATGACTCATATGGTGTTTTTCCCCAATTCAGCCATTCTGGCGATGAATACCAAATCTCGATAAATCTCTGTCTTCATTCTACGTGCAGAACAACATCTTCCGTACAAATGCACATTACGTGGCCTGAAGTACAGAAAGTTTCGTACGACGTAAAAAAAAACGGGATTCCATATTCACATATACGAATCATAAGCCCTCGGAACGTTTTCACTCTATTCTCTGTGCTTACATTTTCTATTAAAAGAAGCCACGCAAACGTCTTCTTTTGAAATTTCTTTCCCAATTGGGTAAGCCCTTAACTTCATTCCTTCAATTTTTTAGTACGTTACTTCCTACGCAGCAATCTATGTACAGGTTCGGCCAATTTAATATGCATCAAGATCTATAGCTAAACACCGGCTTTTTCCATGAAAAAAAATTACATCCGCAAAAATACATGACGCCGGCCTTTTTCAAATACAAATTGTTTATTTTGTGGAATCAAATCAGAAAAATTACCAAAGAAACATTAAAATATGTTTCATAGAGTTGTCACTGATTTTCATTTTTGTCCAAAATAATTGCTTCTTACAACTTTCAATTTGCAATATCATTAACTCACGTGTTTACGAAAAAATCTTGAAAATTTTTGGTGGAGAAAAATTTTTCAAACCACGAAAAAAAATTGAGAAAAGCTATCCATGTTCTTTTGTCTAAACCGACTCCTTTTGGCAAAGAATTCAACAGTTTAAGCTTTTATTATTTTTTTTCTGCAAATGGTTGATTTCCGCCAAAGTCTCATCAAATTCGAATGATGTGAAAATTACTCGATTGCCCGCAACAGAATCTCGATCGCATAATTCGCTCACGACAAATCATCGGCGATAAGTCTTTACTACACACACAGATTTTGTTCCAAATTTTTCAGCGGCACACTAATAGCCCGCCTTATTAACAAACTGAAAATGAAAAAGTTTCCGCTAGTCGATTTGTTGTGACGAAAATTTTTGTCATGCTCGAGGGATGATTTGATGCCACGGGCTCTTGAGATATCACTCACGTCCCTATGTTTCACTGGCTGGACTCGGTTAGGTATTCTTTTTCGTAACTGCCGAGCGCATGCTTAGGCCACCCCTCAGTGTCGGCTGGAATACATACACCGCCATGTGCAGCTCCGCTGGTATGGAGATACTCAACTATCACTGGTATCACTGGGCTGATGTTCCCTGCTGGCATCTGGTGGGTTGCAAGTTTGAGGGGAGGTTTTAGCGCCATTTTCAAACAGCGCTTATGGATGATAGGAGAAAAACTGATCAGATTGCATTAGCCAACACTCTATATTTCACTCTTAATACCAATTAGGGATACTCAAGAATGAAGAAATTTACTCTGATTACCGTTCTCCAGTGATCACAAGATTGAAGTGTGATTTGTCAACATATTTATAGAAATTCAGGACGGATAAAAAAATCCAAGAATGTTCCATAGCAGAAAAAGATTGTCGGAAACATTGTTTCATTTTTTCAAAAATTCTGATTTTTTTCTCAAATTGCTATTTTCTCTAATTTTTGAAATTGATTTTCCTCGCGAATTTGCTCTGGAGAAGCGACTCAATTTCCTACACAAAAAATGACAAGGTGTCGTTGTAAATTCAAAAATGGCATTCGCAAAATCGCTCCTCCTCTCCCCCTAAAAAACCCGGAGGAACCCTCGCGAGCCACCCCTGGTTTTACGCGAGACGGAGATGGAGCGAGAGGTCGCTGGAATCCGAGAGAGAAGCTCGCTCCTAGTTTTCCTGCAAGCCCAACAGAGATACTCCACTCCTCGAAACGCACCAGACTAGGATAGATGCTCGTAGCAGGAGGGGTTGGCCCCACTAGATCCCCAGCTCTTCGGTGGGGGAATTCAGCGAGAGAAACGCAGTGGAGCGATCGTCCGCTGTGGCCCCACGAGCTTGAAAGCTCGCGTAGGTAGTGAGTGACTTTCTTGCAATCGGACACCTCTCATCTCTGGGCTAGTGGCAATTTTCATACTGGATTCTATGGTGCCCCATGTGAACGGTGACAAGCTCTTCAATAAAACGAACTCTCAGGTCCAAGCTACCCAAAACTCGCGGAAACCCCAACAGAATGGAATGAAATTGAATGGAGCCGCGAGTGCGACAGAGATAGAGCAACACCCAGTGATAACCAGTGATAGTGCAAGAGAGAGAGAGGATAGAGAATAGAGTTTTAACGCATAGTTCTAGGGGGTTGGTGAAAAGTAGTACGTCAATGTGGCGTGGAAAAGTGCGGTGGAGATGTCGAAGGTCGACGGATTAAACAAGAAAATCCGATGATTATAAATTGTTCTTAATGGTTATAAATACATGTTATGAGGATAATTCAGTAAGGCTAGTGGGCAAATATTAATGCTGCATGTTTTTCCTGGATTTGGTGAATGTGCTGAAGCGAAACGGGTGGATTAGACCGAAAATTACATGTGTTTGCATGATTATGAAGTGGTCGTGTAGCGTTATATTGGAGGCACAATGGGTATCATCAAAGAAATGTAATGAGAAAATATAAACATGAGGTATTTATGCTGGGTTGAGTGAAGGCTGCGGGGCAAAGTGGATGGATTACGGTTTGGCAAAAGTCAAAGGTTATAGATGGCCAGGAATGGTTGAACATTTCTTATAAATAGATGCTATGGGTCTAATTGGAGATATAATGGGAACGACTTTAAGGTGGTAACACAAAAATATTATCACGAGGTGTTTTCACTGAATTGGTAGGAGTGGTACGGCAAAACGAGAAAATCAGACAAACTTCAAAGATTGTAAAGGGTCACAAATGGCTGTAAATTCTTTATAATTGAATATGACCATTATAGGTAAAAGTATCATTGGTTTAATGCAGATGGCTTATTGTGACGATATTGAAAGAGAGTGATTTTACGGGGTTGGATAAAAGTAGCGGGGCAAAACGGGGGTATGAGGGGCATGATTTAGAGGCGGTAATGTAAAAATTTTGACCCGAGGTGATTTGACTGCATTGGGTGAAAGTGGTGGGGCAAAACGGGCGGACGGGCTGTTGTGGTTTTTGGTGCGAGGAGCGGGGATCGGATGTTATGCGTCGGTGGTACAGCGGTGGATAAAGTGAGCGGTGCGTACGATAAAGGTGCAAAGAGGTGATAAGGTGATTGGGAGACGTGTTGAGGGGATTTGCGGGGGAGGCTCTAGGGGTCCACGAGGCTTTGAGGATCGAGGGAGATTTGGCAGGGGCCAGGGCCCTGGGTGGATACTGGAGGATCGCCAGCAGGGCATAGGTCTTGAACGCATGTAGGAACATGGCCGCATCCAGCCCCTGCCTCCCTCTAGAGGTGAGTGCTTTCGGAGGATTTTGTTGCGCGGGGTTCACTGGGGTTATTCGGAGGCCTTTCGCCCGAGACTACCAGGGGCATATTTGAATGGCATCCCCCATATGTTAACCATGTTTGTCTATTTAAGTGTGTTAAAAGAAAACCCAAATCCACATTTATAACTTCCTCCCTCCATCTTGTGCTCCCTATACAGACCAAAATTTTATAACACTACCTGGCATATACTTCAATCCTTGTTACTATGGTCAAATCTTTTAATTGATTAATATCAATTTTTCATTAACAGACGCTATTGTGGGTTTTAGAAATTGCTGAACATTGGTAACGTTTGACATTCTGGAAAATTATAATTTTTGTTTGTATTTTTTAGCAATCGCCATTTCAATATCGCTAACCACGTTTTTCAGATTTACTAAAAATGGTTCGAAAGGAAACGCAGTGTTTATAGACAAAAACACGATTCATTAGGTGTAAATCGGAATAAAACCAACGTGCTTCTTCATTACGATGTTGTAGGAAATAAAAAAGTAATTATTTGAGCAGTTTAAAAATTCAGTACATATGACTTTTGAATTTCAAAATACCCAAAAGGGGAGGAAATACTCAAATGTACTCAAGGTTGCGTTATGCACTTCTCGAGCGACGATTTGGTTCGAGTGATATTCTCTAAGATGGTCATTGTTATGGCAAAGTTGTTTATGGAAAAGTCGATGTGAAGAACCGAGCTTTTTGTTGTGGGTCTTAAAGTTCGAGAAAAAGGTTCGTAGGCTAGCAGTTAGAATGGGCCCGGTTTTTTTTTCACTCCTTCACTTTTTCACTATTTAAAATATTCAAATCAGCGAGATTTGTTTGCACGTTTTTCTGATATTTTTTTTCCGTGTTAGAAACATATTTAGCGTCAAATCGAAAACATTTTCGAATCGCGAATATTAAATCACGGATTTGAAGACATTTTATTTTATGTATTTCATCCTCAAATCGGGTTTGCAATATTTCTTATTCTGGTCCAATCTTTTGCGTGAATATTGCTTTTTAACACAATTGCTTGGCTCCCTCTACGTACGTTATACTTAGTCATGACCATGTTTTTTTTTCTGCAAAGAAATAAAATACTCGTATCGAGACCTTCACACCCTTCGATTCTCATTTTTTCCATTGTTAACGTATGTCGGAAGTGCCAGCACTGGTCAATAGTGCTCATCATCATAACAATAGTGCCAACTTCAATGGAAAATTCCAAGAAAAATTCGACAAAGCGAGGAAAAATATTCTACCTGGAAATAATTATTTGCTCAGGTGTAACTAAATCGCGATTAACGCGTCCTAACGTATTGGCTTCATTAGGCTATTAGGGAATTACACGGGGATATGAACGATGGGTCCCTCGTGAGAATTTGGGAAAGATGGGCTGACTGTGGAGCATACTATACGTTTGCCCCTATGTTTAACCCTTCAGCAGTCGCAATGAATTTTTCCGATTTTGAGGAAGGAAATTACAAAGTATACTTTTAATTATCTACCAAAGTATCTTAACGTCCCATACTCGTCATTATATGGGGTTTGAATTTCATTGAACTTGACAATCCTTAGCAATTGAATAATGCTCATATTTTGATGTTCAATTATTATCAATTTCGTATTTCTGTCATTTGTTTTTCGATTTATTTTCAATCCCGCGAAGAGTTTATATTTTTCCACTTTGTAAATGGATTATGATGTGTTTCTTTGTTGGAAAACTAGCACTGGAGGGTTTTGCAGAAAAGTTTTGGATGTAGTTAGTCAACTAGATTTATTAATTTCGCAGTGGGCCATGGGTGAAGTGGCAGAAGGAGGTTAGCCACTGGGGACGACGTTAATCGGCCATTACTCCGGTTTGCGCATCGACTAGTTTAGCTGGGTCGAGACACGGCGCGCTACAGAATTCGTCCACGTATAATCATGGGGAAAGCCACGCGTTCTATGTTTTCCGCAATCTCTTTCATGAATCAGCCATTTTCAATAAATCATTTTTCTACAAACATTCGCCTTTTCTTCAATTTGTTGCATTTTTTCAATTTTGAAATTTTCGAAACTTCTAAATTGTTTTCTGGAAAATTTTAATCGACCATTATCGTTTGTGTATCGACTGATTCGGCTGAGTCGAGACACGGCACGCTAAAGAATTCGTAAACGTATAATCATGGGGAAAAGCCACGCGTCGTACATTTGTTGCCCTTTGATGAAGGACGAATCAGGGGTTCTCAATCCATACCATTTTTCTATTTTTATCGCTTCATGTTTCAAGGGAATACAAAATTACACTTTGCCTTTCTGTTTCTCGAAAATTAATGTCGGTGGGTACTATTTCTTTTGGCGCATTCCGAAATGGAAATATGTATTTTGGCAGATATATAACGGAATTAATATAAGCGAGTGAGCTCAATGGGACTATTAGAATTAGCTATTATGTACACACTAATTTATTCATCACCTGATGGAGAATATATTTTTGTTTTGTGGATGTGGGCTGACCATTGAGCGATGTTTTCACTTGGGCTTTGAGGAAGTTCATGTTAACCATTTTCGCGATTGCAAAATTTCTGTACAATGAACACTCTGGAAAATTCTATGCAGGATATAGGCCCACACAATGCCTAAAATGGGCTTCAACACCGTCAAAAAAACTAAGTTATTGTTTGAACAATTTGGAATAATGTAACAAGTCTTAGTGGGCATAGAATAACAGTATAATTTTTTTTCTCGGAAAAATTTTGCCAAATTTATTGAAAACTCTCATAACAACAATTTGCCTTTGGTCTCATCTTAAAAATAACTGAAAAATTATTGAAGAGACAAATGAAATTTGTTTAATGCCACCGCAGTCTTATCTAGAGTAATACATGTAGACCATGTTTTTCCATCTACATATTTCTACATTTCCATTGAATTCTGATAACAATCCATCTCAGTCCTTTATCAGTCTAATGAGCGCAAGGGGAAAAAAAGGGAAACCAGTCATCCGTGCCTGAAATTATCCAGCGAATTCGTGGTTGATTAATAACCGCGGTAATTACCATCGGCTTGTCCCACCCGAAAATCGGAGCTTCATCCTCGAACAATCCTGAATACTCTTATGTGTGGCTGTGGACCATCTCGCGGCAAAATTCTCATTTTCCCAATACGAATGGGCACTTGTGTAGTATACACGAAAATTCTATACGATTGTTATAGAAATATTATAAGCAATTCGGACTTTTCCGGCGAGATTCATTTTTCTAAAATTTGGACATAAAAATTCTAAAATAACCTATCACGTTTCTATGTAACCTTGAATAAGTGATCCTATAGGAATACTATAAGAATACAAGAAAGAGAAAAAGGGAAAAATTTGAACATAGGGGAGGGGCATAATGGAACGCGTGCTCGAAGTTGCAGGTAGGACATAATGGCACATTATGCCTGCCCCATTCTGCGCTCATCTCCAGAACTTCTCCATTCTCTCCCACAGCATTTGATAGAGAAAGACATATACACATATCGGGAAGTTTTTAATTCGACGCAGCGTGAATTACGTCTACCATTTAATTATTGTAGCAAATGCTATACGTCGGAAGCGAGGGGAAAAATCAGTCATCCGGAGGTAAAATTATTTCGCGACTCCAGTGTTGATTAATAACTACGGCAATTAGCGCCAGTGCATCGCGCGTAAAGAGTGGAAGACCATTTTTGGTTTATCGTAAAAGCCTGACTCGCTATTGTAAATATTGGGCAAAAGCTGGTGCATTTTAATTTCGCGAACGAGGCAAAGCACAACGATACAAGCGGGAATTCAACCCGACAATCTAGACTAATTTATCGTCACTCATTAAAGTGGAGAGATGAGTCGACTGGTCTGAAGACCAGAGATACGGGTGAATGCACCCAGTGTCCACTCGACGTCCAATTTTATCATTCATTTGCGTAGTTTTTATTCGAGTTGTAAATTCAATGTTGTTCTCCTCCGGGTTCAATTTACGCGACAGGGGATGAGACCATAAATTATTTTGTGACTTTCATTACAGTTGGAATTAAAACAAAATTCTTGGGGGATATCATTTATGTATAATACCGTTTCCAGTTGCTCGACTGTCAGATTCCAACAATTTTCAAGGCACAAATAACAAAGTTTGAAGATATGATTCGTATATAATTATATTCATTATGTTTTTTTTTCTATTACAGACCATGTTTCAAAATGAAGATAAGAAATGAGTATGATTTATTGAGGAGTTAAGTGGCACAGCGGTTCATGAATACACAAGTTAAATATAAGAAAAATGCTATTAAACTTGTTTTGTATGAAATTTAATTCAGGAAAAAGATGCCATCTATCAGTTTTTTATAAACTCACTCATTCTTGACGTAAATTCCAAATGTCTCATTTTTCCTAACGAAAAACTATAAGGTTGGTAGGTCGATTTTAACTGAAACCTAATCAGCTCTAGAGTTCGTGAAGAATCATCCCATACATCATTTCGATCGAATAGCTCATGCTGATGGGAGATGTGGATTACATGCATACAGACATACACACATTTCGTTGACAATAGTCTAAATTTGTTGGAAATGCTTTGAAATAGGGCAGCTCAGTGGGCTTTTTTGCAACTCGGGGGACAAATCAATAATATCGGCTGTGGCGAATTAAAAAATTTGGATCATTGAAAAATAGAGGATATATTGTTCTACAATTTAGGTAGGATAACGTAGGCATGCCGTAAAAACTGAGACGTTGAACAGGATAGTAGACACCGCGTTTCATATTGCGGCCATGTCCCATTATGCCCCGCTCGCCCCTAGATATTGTTTGTCGCGCAAAGGGTACGGGGTAGAAGGCGTGATTCGCTGAGCGCCACGTGTGATTTACCACCCCAGGCAGATTGAATGTTGGCAAGCTTGAGCCCTCGTAGAGTCTGTAGGTTAGGACTGTGAAAGCGAGCGAGACCTCCGATTGGTCGACTACGAAAGTCCACGGAGGGGCAGCATGAATGAACGATCAATAGATATATAGTTAGCTCTTTTCGAATCTTGTGTTCATGCCACGTCACGCATGATTTTCATGACAATACCTGCCGTGCCTTTTGTCATGGTTTGCGCCGAATCTCTTGATCATGTCTTATTCCACATTGTTCTCATTATTTCTTGTACTTCAGCACTAGGTTATTCAGCGGATTTTAATTGGATTGCCGGAACGTTCCTACGGTTTCATTTCTGAAAATGACATACTGTGATATTAGGCGATGTCCCTTTTCCAAAAACAGACAGTCCCATTTAACCAATTATGTCAATCTCAATTTCTGAGATTTTATGTGCCAATATTTAAAATCACCGGAACTTTCTCAACTGTCATTTTTCTTCAAAATTCTTAAAAATCTTCAAATTATTAACATTGTTATATTTTGAAAAATTCTTTATATATTTCAATATTTTGCAAATGTTCTGGAACCTCAATGCTCTCTATTTTACATTTTTTTAGTATGTCATCATTTTTTGGCTAAACCATCTCCATTTGTGAACATTAAATCCAGGCAGTGGACGTACAATTTGTCCGAACTCGAGTAAAAAATCAAATACGATTTTCCTCAAAATGAAGCAGGCATATATAATTTTACACGTTACATTTTTACCGTTTACCTCTTAGTCGATTGAGTAATGAATGAATTATTAATCGACCATAGAAATTTTTCAAACCAGTATCAATAAATTTTCTCTATATGAATAAACTCAAAGAAGCCAGAAAATAAAATAGAAAAATATTGTGGTGAAGGAGACTAGAAGAACAAGCAAAAAAGTGCGGAATCTGCATTTTTCCCCCTTCTCGACCGCGTGACACACATTTTGGAAGCCACTGGGTGTCGTAACGCGTGTGCAACTATAGTCTGAGAGCCGTGGCGCCTGCTCATGGTCGTGGGGGTAGAAATATGGGTGAGGGAGAGAATAATTCTAAGGATAAGTAAAATGCGTACGTGGAGTGTTAGATGTTTTTTGAAATTCCAGTAACAGTTACACTTGAATTTTCGAATTGAGGAATTCCAATTAATTTTAAGCTCAAATCATTCATGAACTCCTCCATCCCTAATGGAAGTTCAATTAAATTCAATGGTTTCAGGTGAATAGCACACTCATATTACAATGAGAGCCTGAATTTTCAAGTTTTCCAAGGAATTTAACATTTTATTTCATTGAAATTTAAAACAAGAGCATGCCCGAATTTATAGTGGTATCTGTTTTCATGAATTTCCAGAGTTTTCAGGGACTTTAAACCTTAAAATTGCAATTTTATTAATTATTCCGTCAATGAATTCATTCTTTGATGAGGCCGAAAAGCTTAATTCTATGTGACTGATTTATCGTTAAAAATATCCATATTTTTTGGGGAAATTTCAAGGCAAACTAGCAGTGTAGGCGATCCTGCGTTGAGTGAAACTCTGTGCTCTTCAGTTTACGTTACGTTACATTTCCGCGCCGCACTACAGGTGGAGTTGCATTACGAATCTAATTGAATGGTAGATTATTATGTACATTATAATACAGTATGCATGCATTGTTTTTCGAATACAAGCGATGTTCTATTATGAATATTATGGGATATTGAGTTGGGAAGGGCAAGGTAAAGCAGACTCTCTTGGATTTTATGGTACGCGTTATGTCGTTTTGTGCATCAGGTTGTTCTACGCGTAAGATCGTTCAACGTATTATTCACTGTATTACGTCATGTAATGCATTATGTTGCCTCACATGTCGGTCACAGTACGCCCGATGCCATGTTAAGTGTGATGTCGCGTTGCGCATTATGCTGTATTGCACTTTATGTCTCGTTACGTATCATCTTGAGATATACCCAATGATATTGTTGACTGAAATCATATGGGTCATTTTGAAAATTTGATTTTCTTTTTAATTTGAACCTCTTGACTTGTAACTCAAAACATGAGGAGGCGTTTTTTCAGTTTGAGCATTACGCATTATCCTATATGTTGAATTGCGCCTCACGCATTACATATAGATTTGAAATTCTGAAGGATAAAAATGTACGTCCGGTCATACGCGTCCTTCATCTGCAATAAAACATGATTCCCCGTGGGAGACTGTGGTATAGGAAGGGGTATCGCGTTACACGGACGACTGCTTCTCCTCTTTCTTGCGTCTATTTTTTCTTACGCCCTATCCTATTTCTTACTCTCAAGGAAGAGCGCGCTTTAGCTACTCTTCTCGCTGCTGGCAGAATCGGGAAATCGATCCCACATAACTGAAAGTTAGCGCGAAAAAATAGAGACCGCGTTTTGGCTCGAGCCAAGAATTTGATTTCTACGTATTGTTCACTCTACCGAATTTAATATTTTTTATCGGTGGCAGGGCAATCTCCATGTTATTTGTTTGTGTTTTTCGCTTTCTGAATGCGAACGATTTTTAACTAACCAAATTGTTGGAACTATATGACGCGTTCGACTCAAATTTGTAGTACCATTTTTTGGTGTATACTTTTATTGCAGCAAGTGGATAAATTTTGTTGAATACCTTGCAATTTTTTAATTTTAATTTAGAACAGAGGAATAAGGAAGGAAAAACTAGGGGAGTTGTCTATTGTGTTACAGAGTTATGACGGATGTGTTATATCCCGTTTTTTCACAGAAAATCGAGACAAAAATTCATTAATGAATTCAAAATGTCCCATTTTTCTGCCTTCAATTATTAAATTTTTGATAACGCAATTGTTTTTTTTTCGTGCGAGAATATTTAAGGTATGAGTTTGAGGGGTTTCCATGTCCCTCCGTGCTACAAATGGTGAATGTAAATTAGTGAGAGCTTGCGGAATTATTGATGAATCATGAAGCCTACGGGACCTAAATTCAGTTTTGCTCATTAATCATGTTCTGTGATTCTCTTTCTTCCATAGAAATTAATTAATTCCAAAGAAGTTTAGATATTGCGAGGAAATGTCAGTGGCCACACTCACGTCCGGAATTTGTCGAGTCGTGTTCGCTTGTTACATCGCCATGTAGTGAATCAGGAAACACAGCCCATTGTTCCATAACAGGGAGTTGGCCGGCGGGTACTTAATCTACATTCCAGCGGACAATTGTTAAGACCCTCATCAAAGATGTTCGACTAGTAATTGCGGTCGGTTGCAGGCGTATGACAAAGTCATGGCCAATGCACTTCAATTACCTGCAGATTGCGTTAAATGTTCCATTAAATTGTCAATTGATTTTCCTTTATCACACAAGAAATATTAATGTGGCAATTAGAATAAAACTAAATTCAATGCTTCCAGAAAACGGCCATAATTATTTGATGTAGGCTGCGTTAGCTGATTATAGTGTGTTTGGGTCAATTTGCAGCCCTTCGTTCATTTAAATTGGAGGTAAATTGCTAAATTAAAGATATGTGATTCTGCTAACACAAGAATTGCATAATTTTTTTTAATTGACATCCGACAATTTAGAATGTATGATTTTTCCTTACTATCGGTACAGATGCTTCTTCTAACAGAAGGATTAATTTTGTTTCTTCTGAGCCAAATATTCAAGACCATTACATGGACCCCTTATCAAAACCAGTTGTTTACTGTCAAAAACACAAATTATCTTAAAACGGAATAGGTCATCAGCATGAATGTTCCGACCTGCGTGTCTCATTTGAAGTTAGTGTCATCCGTCCCCATAGTCCTCCGTTGATTATTAAAACGTAGAAGCACGCGCAAGGCCACTAAAACGCTTACATAGAGAAGCGGGTTGCCACTTTACGACTGATTCATTCTTTGCCTAAAAATGCAGGAAAATATTCACGGGAAGAAAAGCTATATTGAAATTGGGTGTATTACAAAATCAGTTTCAGGGACAAATATATCTCCGAATCCAGGATCAAAGATCCTCGAATCATGAATAGATGCTTTTTTTATCCTAGACTCGGGCATATTTTGTTTTTGAATAGAGAATTAAAGATCTCGATGGATAGGAAGTTATAGGAATGGAAAGAGTTCAGAAGAGGGAGTGACTTCCGGTAGGAATAGTACATTAACACCGCATTATCGAAACGAGGACAGAACTAGAATTGTTTCTAGGGATTTTTCAAACTGTTTTGAGACAGAAATTTTAACCCCCCCCCCCTTTCCCCTCTCAATAATGATAAATACGAAACATCTGGATGCCCTCTATACCAAAGTCATGCCCAACGTCGGGGAAAAACTTTCGTAAATATTTCACCTTTCATTTTTGAGACTATCAGGCTAATTACAAGTACTATAATTTCGTTTTTCAAATAACAATTTTTTATTGTTCCAAGTGCAGTAATGCTATGAACGGACAATGGCGCTCTGCAACAGTGTGTCAGGTCCGATAATAGGAGATTAGCAAAGACTGGCGGCCAGTTCTCAATAGCGCCCAATCAATCGGCACCGAAAGCATTTGCGAAACATGGGCATCCCTGATATACTCCATTCTAATCAACGTCCAGCGCCTGTTTCGACTCGATGCTTCCCCTAGGGACAGCCAATTATTAATTTAGTTTAGCCCCAAGCCCGGGAGAGTCTTATCGGACGCGTGCAGATTCTCGATAATAATAGAAAGGCTGACCCCGTGTCGCTCTTTTGTACTGCATGCGGACTACATTGAAACGGCCTTGAGAATCTATAACATCCCTTCTGAGTGTCGGATATTCCAGGAATTAAAATTGCTCAGTTTTTACCTCAATTTTACGGTAGCACGCAAGAGAACTTTAACGATACTCTATGCCAGAATAACGCAGAAGAGATTTTCCAAAAAATACCCATATAATACTAACATTGCTATTCATCAGAAATATTCTTATTAAATTAGTCAATCATTGAATTTTTCCGTTCCTTCCACATCTCCTGAATTCTTGAAATGTCTAACTGCGATTTCGATACTTCTCGCATCGTTTGCCGAGTTTTGAGCTCGTAAAGAACATTAGTGAAAAAAACAATAACTTCCCCAATCCGGAGGATTAAAAACCAGGGAACTCTTTGAATCTTTGATAGCATTCATCCATCGATCCAATGAAACCTAGTTTCCAGTTGATAATTTATTCAATTAAGATGGAATACCACAAGGCCAATTACAAGATCAAGTTAATATATTGTTATACAAATGGTGATGATCTGCGAGGTTTAAAGTCATATCAAAATGCCACAATTGTTGAAAAATTAAGTCTCGTAGAATACTGTGAATACGGATAGAATGGATTTCAATCAATTATTGGCAGCATCATCAATTCAGGATCTTCGTATACATGGAGTTGAGTGCTAACAGTCTATGGACATGTTCATTCCGCGTAGGTAGGCATTCCCAAAAAACTGATCCCGACTCTGTCCGTTGTCGTTAATGCCCTGAAATTGCCATTATCAGTCGTCTAATGAGTCTAAAAATCAGCTGAAAGTCGTTAACTGGTAGAGCCGCGCAAGCTCAACCCGCCCAGTACACGTGCGCATTTGTCCGCCCAAGGTGAGACTGGCAGCTGTATACACCCGGAATCCCGTGTGTGGCTGTCGCGTTGGATTTCTCATGCCTCCTTCGGTCTCCTGTGACTCTGACGTCATTCAATTCCTCCGCCATTTTCGCCTAATGACGTCATAACACCCCTCCTGTAGCCCCATCCCCAGCCGGGTGCGCTTGGTGACCGAGGAAATGACTGGCTACGAGCAAATATTTCAAACCTTTAATTCCAAGTTCTCAATGATTCATCATTCACACCCAAGAAGGGAGACGATTACCTGCCCAATGTGACTGAAGTCGACTTTCCCCATTCAAAATAGCGAATTTTTGGAGAATCAAGATGATATGATAGCGAGAGCCTATGAAGGTGCCGACCATCACCCGCATTTTACCAAAACCAATATGTTAATGACACTGCGAAATGGGTATAAATCGCATGAAGCATGGAAATTTGACAGATAAGGCTTATTTCCATTTCACACAAGTTTCTTCTCAAGTTTACCAATTGTACGATGAAAATTTCTGGGGAAACCATCGATAAACTCGACGAGAACTTTGTTATTGTCACTGGTGAAGGGAAAATACTAGATAAAAATTGCAAACTTTTCGCTAACGTGCAATAAAATTCAGAACACGCCAGGGAACTTTTTTATTTCCTATCCAATTCTTCTGTATTCAACATTTTCGCGACGTACAAAATCAATGAGTGCCACCAATAGCCAAAAACCTGGCAAAAGTCAATGAGACTGTGGAGTGAAATTCTTAAATTCTTTGCCTTTCATTATCCTTCAAATTTGATTTTGCTATTAGATTTACCTTTGGAAAATTGAGATTTTCGGACACGGAACAATTTGTTTGAAGCCAACCGTCAGATGGGAATTGACACACAAATATTCAATTTCAAAATGTCTCAGCATTTTCTTCCAGATGAAACAATTACGAGGTTCAGGTTGGAAAAAAATATTTTTTCTCACTTTGTTTTTCCCTCCGACTTTTCTTGAATCAATCCCATTTTCTGAAACAAAAACATGTCACCACATTGTAACATCTCCATTGGCATTGGCCTGCAGAGTGAACTGTAACTCTGTGTTACTAGTAGCGGGACAATAGCCGGTGTTGTTCCAGTTAGCTCGTAATTGGCAATGTTCGCTTGTGGCTCGCAGCACTTAACTATAGTCGCACGTGCACGAGCTGTTGCAGCTTTTGCGACAAAAAGTGAGTGGGCTGAAAAAGTTGAGCTTTCAGCTGGGGCTCAATCAAAACTGGAACGTAATCTGATGAGCGAAATACAATTAAAGTGGGGGAATTTAGTGCATTATGTTATGCGGTTGCGGATGAAAGCGCAACTTCGCGGCCCGTGTTGCGATGGCAAATGGCGATGGGAGGCCTCTTATTTGCGCATATCCTGTGGACAATGGGCGAGCCCGGGGTGTATTGTCACGAGTTACGAGGGTGACGATAGCACAAAGACCTTAGCCTCAATTCACGCCGGCGGAGGGGGTAATTCTTTCAAAAATCCATACGCTCCTAGAAAAATGGGTATGAAATGTATCTATGCGTGATAATGGAATAGGTTGAAGCATACGCTTCAAACCTTCAGATTTTGTCAGGCCAAGAAAAATTTTTTTTCTTTACAGTTCCCAATTTTCTAAAATTGACAAAAATGCAACAAAGCCGCAGAGTAAAATTAATATGTTACATGCTTAAATAAATCCAAACGAAAAAACATACCTCACCTGGTGATCTCAAAATGTGTTGTTTAATATCCCTATCAATGACACCCATGTTTTCCATTTTTTTGTTTTGTAACAATAGTTCACTACAGATGCTGCATTCTCATTCTTCTTTATTGATCCCAAAAATATTTGCTGGAAAAATTTCGAGATGCATGCTACTGTTGATGAAAATTTAGAATTTTAATCTATTCATCGTTCTTGAGAGCCTATCATCATTTTCGAAAGGAATGTGTGATCGTTACCTGCCTTCAGCAGGAAATTGAGCATATGATTTCAATTCATTAGTGAGTTTATGATTATGACAATACTCCAACGAACAAATTGTACCGGCAGCTTGAGGGAAAGTCTAATGGGATATAAAAAGCTGCGGCTGGCTGAGATGTTAAAAGGTTGTGTTTATATTTTGAGTGCGTCGAGCACTTTACAGATGCGTGCATTACGACTTCCACTTGTGATAAATCGACAAAATCGGTGCGCCATCCATATACATTGTTGCCTCTTCTTCCTTTTTTCTTATTTGTTAGATTTCAAAGTCTGAAAGTGGTAGGTCAGTTTGGAGAGTGATCAATGAACCAATTAAGTCTTATTTTCAGCGAAAGGCATAAAAGACTTAGAAATAAAGTCACAGATAAAGAAGGAAAATGATTAAATAATTATAGATGAAAAGCGGAAAAGACTAATTCTGGATGATGAATGTTGAAATGATAATTACGAGGGGATTTGGAATTTGGGGTTTCGAGGCTTCGGAATTGAAAAAGATTTGAGGGGATTGCGGGATAAGTCCGTGGGAAATCCTGCGGTTTTCAGTTAAACTTCCGTAATGAAGCACAGACGCTCGACCATTTCCGGTGGCTTTCTCGTCATTTTGTTTTGGGCTATTTTCGCTGGACGGGATGGAGTAAAAACCTGCTATGGATTGAAGAGAAAATGAGTTGAGAATGAACGGGTTGTGCAGTAGCCCTTTACCGATCGAACCGGTGACTTCTAGGTCATTTCTAAAACGTAAAAAGCGCATTTTTGCCCAGTACACCCACATTCATTTCAGTCTTTATTTTCTATCTTCAAGGATTCACATAATGAAGCCGAATAAACAATCTATTGCTCTATTTTTCAATAGACTAATGACATTTTTTTCATTGAAGAATGACAAGGAATTTTGTAGAGAACGAAAATGGACAGGAATACGGAAACTCAATCTTCGATAAAAAGATTTTTCTTATATAAAAACTAGATGTTTGTAGCAGAGCTATGATGAAATCATATTCATCGAGAAGGTATTTTCCCACCGCACGAATACTATTTTTGGGAAGATTTCTTAAACTGAGGCCATCCAAGTAATTACAAAAAAATCTGAATACTAAGCGAAATGGGTAAATAAAGGTCACGCTCGGCTAGATAATAGAACATTTTGCTTTATTTTCTGTCTCCCAAATCACGCAAGAGCAATTTGAAGTCAGCAATGAACTTTCATAAATTATAGCAACTACATTTTGCTTCAATTTTGAGAAATAAAAAAAAATTGATTCAAAGAAAAGCTTATGTGCTGGTTATTATTTTTTCCCCCCGACTCTAACACTGAGTAGACGACCCAATGAATAAAAAATGATGGAAAGGAAAAAAAAATTTGAAAGTGACGAAAATTTCTATATTTTATCGAGATTTCGAGATGTGTTGTAGAAATGGTGGTAAACTCAAAATGCACTTATTATAATCTCAGCAATGCATTGCTGTTGAATTGATTGAAATTAGGCCATCCAAATAATTGTAGAAAAAAGTGAATATTAAGCGAAATTGGTGAATGAAGGTCACACTCGTGGGTGAATAATTGAACACTTTGCTTTCTCCGTGGAGCACGTGAATTTTTTCCACCCCCAAATCAGGCGAGAGTACTTTAAAGCCAGCATCGGAATTTGCATCGCCCAAGAGGTTATATGACGCGGCTTGAGGCTCTCTGAACGAGGATGACGAAGGGATCGAGTAGGTGGAGGGAAAGAGGACAGCGAATTATTGACAAGGCAATGCGCCGCCCTAATGGCTCCTCTATGCGGTGGACACGTACGACGTCTCACTAATTGACTTCATTAGCCCGTACTTTTTCCCCTCCATTTGCTCTGCCTTTCTCCCAAAAATACACTCGAGTTTTGAAATGTCGGTTGATTATCCCAATAAGGTTTGTCAGCAGAAAATGCACCTCTTTCAATGGAATAGCATTTTTATTCATTCGTCAATTACGCCAAGTTCATTTTTTTCCTTAAAAAAGACAGCATTTTTGAAAAAAAAAAATTGTCGCACAATTTCGTTTCAATTCCCAAAATTTTACAATTAATTTCGCACCAATAAATGGCTGATCGAAAGCTACATATAGCGTCAAAATTGTAGGATGGGTCAGATATGGAACTCATATAAAATTGACTCAAATGATCTTGGACAAACTGACAACTTTACAATTTTTTGAGAAATCGAAATTTCCAATATCCCCAAGATTTTTTTGAAGTTTTGCTAAATATAAAAGTGCCAAGGCTATTGAAAATTTGATCTTGACGTGACTCAGTGAATTAGATGGTCAAGCAGTGAGCTAATACAATCGTGCTCATTTGTGTTCAATATAAAAATGAATCCTCTAAAAATATGCCTCTTCTCTCATAAGACATAGTTTCAACGAGTCGATATTCATCACGGCGTCCAATGAAATTCATCTGAACCTCTCATCTCTTGTGACCCAAGAGTACAGACAAAACAATTCAAGCCCTGAATTGCAAACATTGAATTTACAAATAAAACCCAGTGCTTAAATCAGCGAAAGCGGGGGAAAAGCACTCGGAATATTAAGCATCGTAAGAGCCGAGGCTGTACAGCCAATTCATTTAACAAAGGAGCGAGCACTGATGCAGCGCCGAAACAAAGAGAGACTAAAAATACCTCTAAATTACCCAGTATGAATTACTCAGATAGTCGGGGCTATTCGCCCAGGAAAAAAAACTGAATCAAGAAAACATGGAAAATCCATGAAAAATAATATCATAATTAATTCTCAATTTTTTTTACTTTTTGTGGTTTTATTACCCACTTCATGTGGTGTTTTTATAACTCCTGGGATTCTCTCTAATTTCATCCGATGATTTGCTCTGGGGAATCACCGCAGTTTCAAATATTTTTTTGCTGAAAGCGAACTTTTAGAAATGCTCAATTACACAAGTTTTAATCGAATTGGGAGAGAAAAATTTGCAAAAATTGCTTATCAGTTGAATCCCTCTCCGCAGTACATTGATATTTTCGTCAATAGCAAATTG
This sequence comes from Asobara japonica, assembly GCA_026005395.1. NCBI lineage: Eukaryota > Metazoa > Arthropoda > Insecta > Hymenoptera > Braconidae > Asobara > Asobara japonica. Next base: position 141,827 of record BQMI01000560.1, on the reverse strand, counting down.
CTGAAACTCAGCTTAATTGAAATGTTACCTAAAAAGTGGATTGGCCCACACAACGCTACACTGTCGACTTTTTTCAAAATTTCATCAACAGTTGCACTTGAAGTATTCTCACTAAGCTATTTAAATTATTTCTAGCTGAAAATAAGAATTCTATTGAATATGGCGGAAATGAACTAATTTTACGATAACTACCGAGAAATTGACTCAATGGATTCCTGAGGCGATGTCTATATCAACATGTGTATGTATGCATCAAATATGCCTCTAAAAAATGCCACAGCATTTACGAATGTTGACAAGAACGAAAATTTCATCAACCTGTAATTTTGCATGTTTCTTCATTTTTTAACTCTATCAACAATTTATCTCTATGGACAATTTTCCTCTATCTTCGTCAGCCTTGTCTGTAAATACCAAAAAACTCACTTTATCTCCTATGACAAAATTTATGTTGTGTAAATTAATCTATTTTTTCATGTGCTTCAGGTTGGCAGCAGCGCAAGAGGCGGCACAAAGGGATCCTGGATACGCGAGTCAGTACAGGAGACGGCAGAGGTCGGCCGGACTGAGTGGTCTCGGTGACTGGGCTAGCTTTGGAGGGGAGGTGAGATAAACGGGATAAGGCGTCTATAGATTCTCTCAAAGCATAATAACGAATGCTGGGAAAAATGTTTAAAAAAGTGGAAGAGAATTTCCTTGCATGAAATTAGCATCACGGACGGAACATTTAACTCAATCACTAAGGTTATTGATCGAGTTTGAAGGTATTAGATTAGTCGGAATTTTACGAAATGCAACATTTTGCCCATGAAATAGACAATCTTAAGGAGACAATAGGGATCAGATCCACCAGAGAAAGATGCCTTAGGTTTTTGTGTACAAATCTACTGTTTTTCTATACAATAGCAATTTTTTATTACACGTAAATTTTGCAAGGTTTGCCGTTTTTAAGACGTGATGGAGAATAACATTTTATGAAATTTATTATAAATTATAATTTATTATAAATTTTTTTTATAAAATTTAACATTGGGCCCCGTGGGCGTTTATACTATCCAATTGGGACCCCTAGAAGACACTCCCGTCGAATTCGGGTCGAAAAAGTCAAATTAATTTTTTTCGATTTTCGCCCAATTTAACATTGGGACCTTATGGGGAGGCAAACTTAAATTTTTTAAAATGGGATTTTTGGCCCCGTGGGCGTTTATACTATCCAATTGGGATCCCTAGAAGACACTCCCGTCGAATTGGGGTGGAAAAAGTCAAATTAATTTTTTTCGATTTTCGCCCAATTTAACATTGGGACCTTATGGCGAGGAAAACTTAAATTTTTTAAAATGGGATTTTTGGCCCCGTGGGCGTTTATACTATCCAATTGGGATCCCTAGAAGACACTCCCGTCGAATTGGGGTGGAAAAAGTCAAATTAATTTTTTTCGATTTTCGCCCAATTTAACATTGGGACCTTATGGCGAGGCAAACTTAAATTTTTTAAAATGGGATTTTTGGCCCCGTGGGCGTTAATACTATCCAATTGGGATCCTTAGAAGACACTCCCGTCGAATTCGGGTCGAAAAAGTCAAATTAATTTTTTTCGATTTTCGCCCAATTTAACATTGGGACCTTATGGCGAGGCAAACTTAAATTTTTTAAAATGGGATTTTTGGCCCCGTGGGCGTTTATACTATCCAATTGGGACCCTTAGAAGACACTCCCGTCGAATTCGGGTCGAAAAAGTCAAATTAATTTTTTTCGATTTTCGCCCAATTTAACATTGGGACCTTATGGGGAGGCAAACTTAAATTTTTTAAAACGGGATTTTTGGCCCCGTGAGCGTTTATACTATCCAATTGGGACCCCTAGAAGACACTCCCGTCGAATTGGGGTCGAAAAAGTCAAATTAATTTTTTTCGATTTTCGCCCAATTTAACATTGGGACCTTATGGGGAGGCAAACTTAAATTTTTTAAAACGGGATTTTTGGCCCCGTGAGCGTTTATACTATCCAATTGGGACCCCTAGAAGACACTCCCGTCGAATTGGGGTCGAAAAAGTCAAATTAATTTTTTTCGATTTTCGCCCAATTTAACATTGGGACCTTATGGGGAGGCAAACTTAAATTTTTTAAAATGGGATTTTTGGCCCCGTGGGCGTTTATACTATCCAATTGGGATCCCTAGAAGACACTCCTGTCGAATTGGGGTGGAAAAAGTCAAATTAATTTTTTTCGATTTTCGCCCAATTTAACATTGGGACCTTATGGCGAGGCAAACTTAAATTTTTTTAAATGGGATTTTTGGCCCCGTGGGCGTTAATACTATCCAATTGGGACCCTTAGAAGACACTCCCGTCGAATTCGGGTCGAAAAAGTCAAATTAATTTTTTTCGATTTTCGCCCAATTTAACATTGGGACCTTATGGGGAGGCAAACTTAAATTTTTTAAAACGGGATTTTTGGCCCCGTGAGCGTTTATACTATCCAATTGGGACCCCTAGAAGACACTCCCGTCGAATTGGGGTCGAAAAAGTCAAATTAATTTTTTTCGATTTTCGCCCAATTTAACATTGGGACCTTATGGCGAGGCAAACTTAAATTTTTTAAAATGGGATTTTTGGCCCCGTGGGCGTTTATACTATCCAATTGGGACCCTTAGAAGACACTCCCGTCGAATTGGGGTGGAAAAAGTCAAATTAATTTTTTTCGATTTTCGCCCAACTTAACATTGGGACCTTATGGCGAGGCAAACTTAAATTTTTTAAAATGGGATTTTTGGCCCCGTGGGCGTTAATACTATCCAATTGGGACCCTTAGAAGACACTCCCGTCGAATTCGGGTCGAAAAAGTCAAATTAATTTTTTTCGATTTTCGCCCAATTTAACATTGGGACCTTATGGCGAGGCAAACTTAAATTTTTTAAAATGGGATTTTTGGCCCCGTGGGCGTTTATACTATCCAATTGGGACCCTTAGAAGACACTCCCGTCGAATTCGGGTCGAAAAAGTCAAATTAATTTTTTTCGATTTTCGCCCAATTTAACATTGGGACCTTATGGGGAGGCAAACTTAAATTTTTTAAAACGGGATTTTTGGCCCCGTGAGCGTTTATACTATCCAATTGGGACCCCTAGAAGACACTCCCGTCGAATTGGGGTCGAAAAAGTCAAATTAATTTTTTTCGATTTTCGCCCAATTTAACATTGGGACCTTATGGCGAGGCAAACTTAAATTTTTTAAAATGGGATTTTTGGCCCCGTGGGCGTTTATACTATCCAATTGGGACCCTTAGAAGACACTCCCGTCGAATTGGGGTGGAAAAAGTCAAATTAATTTTTTTCGATTTTCGCCCAACTTAACATTGGGACCTTATGGCGAGGCAAACTTAAATTTTTTAAAATGGGATTTTTGGCCCCGTGGGCGTTAATACTATCCAATTGGGACCCTTAGAAGACACTCCCGTCGAATTCGGGTCGAAAAAGTCAAATTAATTTTTTTCGATTTTCGCCCAATTTAACATTGGGACCTTATGGCGAGGCAAACTTAAATTTTTTAAAATGGGATTTTTGGCCCCGTGGGCGTTTATACTATCCAATTGGGACCCTTAGAAGACACTCCCGTCGAATTCGGGTCGAAAAAGTCAAATTAATTTTTTTCGATTTTCGCCCAATTTAACATTGGGACCTTATGGGGAGGCAAACTTAAATTTTTTAAAACGGGATTTTTGGCCCCGTGAGCGTTTATACTATCCAATTGGGACCCCTAGAAGACACTCCCGTCGAATTGGGGTCGAAAAAGTCAAATTAATTTTTTTCGATTTTCGCCCAATTGAACATTGGGACCTTATGGGGAGGCAAACTTAAATTTTTTAAAATGGGATTTTTGGCCCCGTGGGCGTTTATACTATCCAATTGGGACCCTTAGAAGACACTCCCGTCGAATTCGGGTCGAAAAAGTCAAATTAATTTTTTTCGATTTTCGCCCAATTTAACATTGGGACCTTATGGGGAGGCAAACTTAAATTTTTTAAAATGGGATTTTTGGCCCCGTGGGCGTTTATACTATCCAATTGGGACCCTTAGAAGACACTCCCGTCGAATTGGGGTCGAAAAAGTCAAATTAATTTTTTTCGATTTTCGCCCAATTTAACATTGGGACCTTATGGGGAGGCAAACTTAAATTTTTTAAAACGGGATTTTTGGCCCCGTGAGCGTTTATACTATCCAATTGGGACCCCTAGAAGACACTCCCGTCGAATTGGGGTCGAAAAAGTCAAATTAATTTTTTTCGATTTTCGCCCAATTTAACATTGGGACCTTATGGCGAGGCAAACTTAAATTTTTTAAAATGGGATTTTTGGCCCCGTGGGCGTTTATACTATCCAATTGGGACCCTTAGAAGACACTCCCGTCGAATTGGGGTCGAAAAAGTCAAATTAATTTTTTTCGATTTTCGCCCAATTTAACATTGGGACCTTATGGGGAGGCAAACTTAAATTTTTTAAAACGGGATTTTTGGCCCCGTGAGCGTTTATACTATCCAATTGGGACCCCTAGAAGACACTCCCGTCGAATTGGGGTCGAAAAAGTCAAATTAATTTTTTTCGATTTTCGCCCAATTTAACATTGGGACCTTATGGGGAGGCAAACTTAAATTTTTTAAAACGGGATTTTTGGCCCCGTGAGCGTTTATACTATCCAATTGGGACCCCTAGAAGACACTCCCGTCGAATTGGGGTCGAAAAAGTCAAATTAATTTTTTTCGATTTTCGCCCAATTTAACATTGGGACCTTATGGGGAGGCAAACTTAAATTTTTTAAAATGGGATTTTTGGCCCCGTGGGCGTTTATACTATCCAATTGGGATCCCTAGAAGACACTCCCGTCGAATTGGGGTGGAAAAAGTCAAATTAATTTTTTTCGATTTTCGCCCAATTTAACATTGGGACCTTATGGCGAGGCAAACTTAAATTTTTTAAAATGGGATTTTTGGCCCCGTGGGCGTTTATACTATCCAATTGGGACCCTTAGAAGACACTCCCGTCGAATTCGGGGTCGAAAAAGTCAAATTAATTTTTTTCGATTTTCGCCCAATTTAACATTGGGACCTTATGGGGAGGCAAACTTAAATTTTTTAAAATGGGATTTTTGGCCCCGTGGGCGTTTATACTATCCAATTGGGACCCCTAGAAGACACTCCCGTCGAATTGGGGTCGAAAAAGTCAAATTAATTTTTTTCGATTTTCGCCCAATTTAACATTGGGACCTTATGGGGAGGCAAACTTAAATTTTTTAAAACGGGATTTTTGGCCCCGTGAGCGTTTATACTATCCAATTGGGACCCCTAGAAGACACTCCCGTCGAATTGGGGTCGAAAAAGTCAAATTAATTTTTTTCGATTTTCGCCCAATTGAACATTGGGACCTTATGGGGAGGCAAACTTAAATTTTTTAAAATGGGATTTTTGGCCCCGTGGGCGTTTATACTATCCAATTGGGACCCCTAGAAGACACTCCCGTCGAATTGGGGTCGAAAAAGTCAAATTAATTTTTTTCGATTTTCGCCCAATTTAACATTGGGACCTTATGGGGAGGCAAACTTAAATTTTTTAAAACGGGATTTTTGGCCCCGTGAGCGTTTATACTATCCAATTGGGACCCCTAGAAGACACTCCCGTCGAATTGGGGTCGAAAAAGTCAAATTAATTTTTTTCGATTTTCGCCCAATTGAACATTGGGACCTTATGGGGAGGCAAACTTAAATTTTTTAAAATGGGATTTTTGGCCCCGTGGGCGTTTATACTATCCAATTGGGACCCTTAGAAGACACTCCCGTCGAATTGGGGTGGAAAAAGTCAAATTAATTTTTTTCGATTTTCGCCCAATTTAACATTGGGACCTTATGGCGAGGCAAACTTAAATTTTTTAAAATGGGATTTTTGGCCCCGTGGGCGTTTATACTATCCAATTGGGACCCTTAGAAGACACTCCCGTCGAATTCGGGTCGAAAAAGTCAAATTAATTTTTTTCGATTTTCGCCCAATTTAACATTGGGACCTTATGGGGAGGCAAACTTAAATTTTTTAAAATGGGATTTTTGGCCCCGTGGGCGTTTATACTATCCAATTGGGACCCTTAGAAGACACTCCCGTCGAATTGGGGTCGAAAAAGTCAAATTAATTTTTTTCGATTTTCGCCCAATTTAACATTGGGACCTTATGGGGAGGCAAACTTAAATTTTTTAAAACGGGATTTTTGGCCCCGTGAGCGTTTATACTATCCAATTGGGACCCCTAGAAGACACTCCCGTCGAATTGGGGTCGAAAAAGTCAAATTAATTTTTTTCGATTTTCGCCCAATTTAACATTGGGACCTTATGGCGAGGCAAACTTAAATTTTTTAAAATGGGATTTTTGGCCCCGTGGGCGTTTATACTATCCAATTGGGACCCTTAGAAGACACTCCCGTCGAATTGGGGTCGAAAAAGTCAAATTAATTTTTTTCGATTTTCGCCCAATTTAACATTGGGACCTTATGGGGACGCAAACTTAAATTTTTTAAAACGGGATTTTTGGCCCCGTGAGCGTTTATACTATCCAATTGGGACCCCTAGAAGACACTCCCGTCGAATTGGGGTCGAAAAAGTCAAATTAATTTTTTTCGTTTTTCGCCCAATTTAACATTGGGACCTTATGGGGAGGCAAACTTAAATTTTTTAAAATGGGATTTTTGGCCCCGTGGGCGTTTATACTATCCAATTGGGACCCTTAGAAGACACTCCCGTCGAATTCGGGTCGAAAAAGTCAAATTAATTTTTTTCGATTTTCGCCCAATTTAACATTGGGACCTTATGGGGAGGCAAACTTAAATTTTTTAAAACGGGATTTTTGGCCCCGTGAGCGTTTATACTATCCAATTGGGACCCCTAGAAGACACTCCCGTCGAATTGGGGTGGAAAAAGTCAAATTAATTTTTTTCGATTTTCGCCCAATTTAACATTGGGACCTTATGGCGAGGCAAAATTAAATTTTTTAAAATGGGATTTTTGGCCCCGTGGGCGTTTATACTATCCAATTGGGACCCTTAGAAGACACTCCCGTCGAATTCGGGTCGAAAAAGTCAAATTTTTTTTGTTTTGATTTTCGCCCAATTTAACATTGGGACCTTATGGCGAGGCAAACTTAAATTTTTTAAAATGGGATTTTTGGCCCCGTGGGCGTTTATACTATCCAATTGGGACCCTTAGAAGACACTCCCGTCGAATTGGGGTCGAAAAAGTCAAATTAATTTTTTTCGATTTTCGCCCAATTTAACATTGGGACCTTATGGCGAGGCAAACTTAAATTTTTTAAAATGGGATTTTTGGCCCCGTGGGCGTTTATACTATCCAATTGGGACCCCTAGAAGACACTCCCGTCGAATTGGGGTGGAAAAAGTCAAATTAATTTTTTTAGATTTTCGCCCAATTTAACATCGGGACCTTATGGGGAGGCAAACTTAAATTTTTTAAAACGGGATTTTTGGCCCCGTAGGCGTTTATACTATCCAATTGGGACCCTCAGAAGACACTCCCGTCGAATTGGGGTCGAAAAAGTCAAATTAATTTTTTTCGATTTTCGCCCAATTTAACATTGGGACCTTATGGGGAGGCAAACTTAAATTTTTTAAAATGGGATTTTTGGCCCCGTGGGCGTTTATACTATCCAATTGGGATCCCTAGAAGACACTCCCGTCGAATTGGGGTGGAAAAAGTCAAATTAATTTTTTTCGATTTTCGCCCAATTTAACATTGGGACCTTATGGGGAGGCAAACTTAAATTTTTTAAAATGGGATTTTTGGCCCCGTGGGCGTTTATACTATCCAATTGGGACCCTTAGAAGACACTCCCGTCGAATTCGGGTCGAAAAAGTCAAATTAATTTTTTTCGATTTTCGCCCAATTTAACATTGGGACCTTATGGCGAGGCAAACTTAAATTTTTTAAAATGGGATTTTTGGCCCCGTGGGCGTTTATACTATCCAATTGGGACCCTTAGAAGACACTCCCGTCGAATTCGGGTCGAAAAAGTCAAATTAATTTTTTTCGATTTTCGCCCAATTTAACATTGGGACCTTATGGGGAGGCAAACTTAAATTTTTTAAAATGGGATTTTTGGCCCCGTGGGCGTTTATACTATCCAATTGGGACCCCTAGAAGACACTCCCGTCGAATTGGGGTCGAAAAAGTCAAATTAATTTTTTTCGATTTTCGCCCAATTTAACATTGGGACCTTATGGGGAGGCAAACTTAAATTTTTTAAAATGGGATTTTTGGCCCCGTGGGCGTTTATACTATCCAATTGGGATCCCTAGAAGACACTCCCGTCGAATTGGGGTCGAAAAAGTCAAATTAATTTTTTTCGATTTTCGCCCAATTTAACATTGGGACCTTATGGGGAGGCAAACTTAAATTTTTTAAAATGGGATTTTTGGCCCCGTGGGCGTTTATACTATCCAATTGGGACCCTTAGAAGACACTCCCGTCGAATTCGGGTCGAAAAAGTCAAATTAATTTTTTTCGATTTTCGCCCAATTTAACATTGGGACCTTATGGCGAGGCAAACTTAAATTTTTTAAAATGGGATTTTTGGCCCCGTGGGCGTTTATACTATCCAATTGGGACCCTCAGAAGACACTCCCGTCGAATTGGGGTCGAAAAAGTCAAATTAATTTTTTTCGATTTTCGCCCAATTTAACATTGGGACCTTATGGGGAGGCAAACTTAAATTTTTTAAAATGGGATTTTTGGCCCCGTGGGCGTTTATACTATCCAATTGGGATCCCTAGAAGACACTCCCGTCGAATTGGGGTCGAAAAAGTCAAATTAATTTTTTTCGATTTTCGCCCAATTTAACATTGGGACCTTATGGCGAGGCAAACTTAAATTTTTTAAAATGGGATTTTTGGCCCCGTGGGCGTTTATACTATCCAATTGGGATCCCTAGAAGACACTCCCGTCGAATTGGGGTGGAAAAAGTCAAATTAATTTTTTTCGATTTTCGCCCAATTTAACATTGGGACCTTATGGCGAGGCAAACTTAAATTTTTTAAAATGGGATTTTTGGCCCCGTGGGCGTTTATACTATCCAATTGGGACCCTTAGAAGACACTCCCGACGAATTCGGGTCGAAAAAGTCAAATTAATTTTTTTCGATTTTCGCCCAATTTAACATTGGGACCTTATGGGGAGGCAAACTTAAATTTTTTAAAACGGGATTTTTGGCCCCGTGAGCGTTTATACTATCCAATTGGGACCCCTAGAAGACACTCCCGTCGAATTGGGGTCGAAAAAGTCAAATTAATTTTTTTCGATTTTCGCCCAATTTAACATTGGGACCTTATGGCGAGGCAAACTTAAATTTTTTAAAATGGGATTTTTGGCCCCGTGGGCGTTTATACTATCCAATTGGGACCCTTAGAAGACACTCCCGTCGAATTGGGGTCGAAAAAGTCAAATTAATTTTTTTCGATTTTCGCCCAATTTAACATTGGGACCTTATGGCGAGGCAAACTTAAATTTTTTAAAATGGGATTTTTGGCCCCGTGGGCGTTTATACTATCCAATTGGGACCCTTAGAAGACACTCCCGTCGAATTGGGGTCGAAAAAGTCAAATTAATTTTTTTCGATTTTCGCCCAATTTAACATTGGGACCTTATGGGGAGGCAAACTTAAATTTTTTAAAATGGGATTTTTGGCCCCGTGGGCGTTTATACTATCCAATTGGGACCCTTAGAAGACACTCCCGTCGAATTCGGGTCGAAAAAGTCAAATTAATTTTTTTCGATTTTCGCCCAATTTAACATTGGGACCTTATGGGGAGGCAAACTTAAATTTTTTAAAATCGGGATTTTTGGCCCCGTGGGCGTTTATACTATCCAATTGGGACCCCTAGAAGACACTCCCGTCGAATTGGGGTCGAAAAAGTCAAATTAATTTTTTTCGATTTTCGCCCAATTTAACATTGGGACCTTATGGGGAGGCAAACTTAAATTTTTTAAAATGGGATTTTTGGCCCCGTGGGCGTTTATACTATCCAATTGGGATCCCTAGAAGACACTCCCGTCGAATTGGGGTCGAAAAAGTCAAATTAATTTTTTTCGATTTTCGCCCAATTTAACATTGGGACCTTATGGGGAGGCAAACTTAAATTTTTTAAAATGGGATTTTTGGCCCCGTGGGCGTTTATACTATCCAATTGGGACCCTTAGAAGACACTCCCGTCGAATTGGGGTCGAAAAAGTCAAATTAATTTTTTTCGATTTTCGCCCAATTTAACATTGGGACCTTATGGGGAGGCAAACTTAAATTTTTTAAAATGGGATTTTTGGCCCCGTGGGCGTTTATACTATCCAATTGGGACCCCTAGAAGACACTCCCGTCGAATTGGGGTCGAAAAAGTCAAATTAATTTTTTTCGATTTTCGCCCAATTTAACATTGGGACCTTATGGCGAGGCAAACTTAAATTTTTTAAAATGGGATTTTTGGCCCCGTGGGCGTTTATACTATCCAATTGGGACCCTTAGAAGACACTCCCGTCGAATTGGGGTCGAAAAAGTCAAATTAATTTTTTTCGATTTTCGCCCAATTTAACATTGGGACCTTATGGCGAGGCAAACTTAAATTTTTTAAAATGGGATTTTTGGCCCCGTGGGCGTTTATACTATCCAATTGGGACCCTTAGAAGACACTCCCGTCGAATTGGGGTCGAAAAAGTCAAATTAATTTTTTTCGATTTTCGCCCAATTTAACATTGGGACCTTATGGGGAGGCAAACTTAAATTTTTTAAAATGGGATTTTTGGCCCCGTGGGCGTTTATACTATCCAATTGGGACCCTAGAAGACACTCCCGTCGAATTGGGGTCGAAAAAGTCAAATTAATTTTTTTCGATTTTCGCCCAATTTAACATTGGGACCTTATGGGGAGGCAAACTTAAATTTTTTAAAATGGGATTTTTGGCCCCGTGGGCGTTTATACTATCCAATTGGGACCCTTAGAAGACACTCCCGTCGAATTGGGGTCGAAAAAGTCAAATTAATTTTTTTCGATTTTCGCCCAATTTAACATTGGGACCTTATGGGGAGGCAAACTTAAATTTTTTAAAACGGGATTTTTGGCCCCGTGAGCGTTTATACTATCCAATTGGGACCCCTAGAAGACACTCCCGTCGAATTGGGGTCGAAAAAGTCAAATTAATTTTTTTCGATTTTCGCCCAATTTAACATTGGGACCTTATGGGGAGGCAAACTTAAATTTTTTAAAATGGGATTTTTGGCCCCGTGGGCGTTTATACTATCCAATTGGGACCCTAGAAGACACTCCCGTCGAATTGGGGTCGAAAAAGTCAAATTAATTTTTTTCGATTTTCGCCCAATTTAACATTGGGACCTTATGGCGAGGCAAACTTAAATTTTTTAAAATGGGATTTTTGGCCCCGTGGGCGTTTATACTATCCAATTGGGACCCTTAGAAGACACTCCCGTCGAATTGGGGTCGAAAAAGTCAAATTAATTTTTTTCGATTTTCGCCCAATTTAACATTGGGACCTTATGGGGAGGCAAACTTAAATTTTTTAAAACGGGATTTTTGGCCCCGTGAGCGTTTATACTATCCAATTGGGACCCCTAGAAGACACTCCCGTCGAATTGGGGTCGAAAAAGTCAAATTAATTTTTTTCGATTTTCGCCCAATTTAACATTGGGACCTTATGGCGAGGCAAACTTAAATTTTTTAAAATGGGATTTTTGGCCCCGTGGGCGTTTATACTATCCAATTGGGACCCTTAGAAGACACTCCCGTCGAATTGGGGTCGAAAAAGTCAAATTAATTTTTTTCGATTTTCGCCCAATTTAACATTGGGACCTTATGGGGAGGCAAACTTAAATTTTTTAAAACGGGATTTTTGGCCCCGTGAGCGTTTATACTATCCAATTGGGACCCCTAGAAGACACTCCCGTCGAATTGGGGTCGAAAAAGTCAAATTAATTTTTTTCGATTTTCGCCCAATTTAACATTGGGACCTTATGGGGAGGCAAACTTAAATTTTTTAAAATGGGATTTTTGGCCCCGTGGGCGTTTATACTATCCAATTGGGACCCTTAGAAGACACTCCCGTCGAATTGGGGTCGAAAAAGTCAAATTAATTTTTTTCGATTTTCGCCCAATTTAACATTGGGACCTTATGGGGAGGCAAACTTAAATTTTTTAAAATGGGATTTTTGGCCCCGTGGGCGTTTATACTATCCAATTGGGACCCTTAGAAGACACTCCCGTCGAATTGGGGTCGAAAAAGTCAAATTAATTTTTTTCGATTTTCGCCCAATTTAACATTGGGACCTTATGGGGAGGCAAACTTAAATTTTTTAAAATCGGGATTTTTGGCCCCGTGGGCGTTTATACTATCCAATTGGGACCCTTAGAAGACACTCCCGTCGAATTCGGGGTCGAAAAAGTCAAATTAATTTTTTTCGATTTTCGCCCAATTTAACATTGGGACCTTATGGGGAGGCAAACTTAAATTTTTTAAAATCGGGATTTTTGGCCCCGTGGGCGTTTATACTATCCAATTGGGACCCTAGAAGACACTCCCGTCGAATTGGGGTCGAAAAAGTCAAATTAATTTTTTTCGATTTTCGCCCAATTTAACATTGGGACCTTATGGGGAGGCAAACTTAAATTTTTTAAAATGGGATTTTTGGCCCCGTGGGCGTTTATACTATCCAATTGGGACCCTTAGAAGACACTCCCGTCGAATTCGGGGTCGAAAAAGTCAAATTAATTTTTTTCGATTTTCGCCCAATTTAACATTGGGACCTTATGGGGAGGCAAACTTAAATTTTTTAAAATCGGGATTTTTGGCCCCGTGGGCGTTTATACTATCCAATTGGGACCCTTAGAAGACACTCCCGTCGAATTGGGGTCGAAAAAGTCAAATTAATTTTTTTCGATTTTCGCCCAATTTAACATTGGGACCTTATGGGGAGGCAAACTTAAATTTTTTAAAATCGGGATTTTTGGCCCCGTGGGCGTTTATACTATCCAATTGGGACCCCTAGAAGACACTCCCGTCGAATTGGGGTCGAAAAAGTCAAATTAATTTTTTTCGATTTTCGCCCAATTTAACATTGGGACCTTATGGGGAGGCAAACTTAAATTTTTTAAAATGGGATTTTTGGCCCCGTGGGCGTTTATACTATCCAATTGGGACCCTAGAAGACACTCCCGTCGAATTGGGGTCGAAAAAGTCAAATTAATTTTTTTCGATTTTCGCCCAATTTAACATTGGGACCTTATGGGGAGGCAAACTTAAATTTTTTAAAATGGGATTTTTGGCCCCGTGGGCGTTTATACTATCCAATTGGGACCCTAGAAGACACTCCCGTCGAATTGGGGTCGAAAAAGTCAAATTAATTTTTTTCGATTTTCGCCCAATTTAACATTGGGACCTTATGGCGAGGCAAACTTAAATTTTTTAAAATGGGATTTTTGGCCCCGTGGGCGTTTATACTATCCAATTGGGACCCTAGAAGACACTCCCGTCGAATTGGGGTCGAAAAAGTCAAATTAATTTTTTTCGATTTTCGCCCAATTTAACATTGGGACCTTATGGGCGAGGCAAACTTAAATTTTTTAAAATGGGATTTTTGGCCCCGTGGGCGTTTATACTATCCAATTGGGACCCTTAGAAGACACTCCCGTCGAATTGGGGTCGAAAAAGTCAAATTAATTTTTTTCGATTTTCGCCCAATTTAACATTGGGACCTTATGGGGAGGCAAACTTAAATTTTTTAAAATCGGGATTTTTGGCCCCGTGGGCGTTTATACTATCCAATTGGGACCCCTAGAAGACACTCCCGTCGAATTGGGGTCGAAAAAGTCAAATTAATTTTTTTCGATTTTCGCCCAATTTAACATTGGGACCTTATGGGGAGGCAAACTTAAATTTTTTAAAATCGGGATTTTTGGCCCCGTGGGCGTTTATACTATCCAATTGGGACCCCTAGAAGACACTCCCGTCGAATTGGGGTCGAAAAAGTCAAATTAATTTTTTTCGATTTTCGCCCAATTTAACATTGGGACCTTATGGGGAGGCAAACTTAAATTTTTTAAAATGGGATTTTTGGCCCCGTGGGCGTTTATACTATCCAATTGGGACCCTAGAAGACACTCCCGTCGAATTGGGGTCGAAAAAGTCAAATTAATTTTTTTCGATTTTCGCCCAATTTAACATTGGGACCTTATGGGGAGGCAAACTTAAATTTTTTAAAATGGGATTTTTGGCCCCGTGGGCGTTTATACTATCCAATTGGGACCCTAGAAGACACTCCCGTCGAATTGGGGTCGAAAAAGTCAAATTAATTTTTTTCGATTTTCGCCCAATTTAACATTGGGACCTTATGGGGAGGCAAACTTAAATTTTTTAAAATGGGATTTTTGGCCCCGTGGGCGTTTATACTATCCAATTGGGACCCTTAGAAGACACTCCCGTCGAATTGGGGTCGAAAAAGTCAAATTAATTTTTTTCGATTTTCGCCCAATTTAACATTGGGACCTTATGGGGAGGCAAACTTAAATTTTTTAAAATGGGATTTTTGGCCCCGTGGGCGTTTATACTATCCAATTGGGACCCTAGAAGACACTCCCGTCGAATTGGGGTCGAAAAAGTCAAATTAATTTTTTTCGATTTTCGCCCAATTTAACATTGGGACCTTATGGGGAGGCAAACTTAAATTTTTTAAAATGGGATTTTTGGCCCCGTGGGCGTTTATACTATCCAATTGGGACCCTAGAAGACACTCCCGTCGAATTGGGGTCGAAAAAGTCAAATTAATTTTTTTCGATTTTCGCCCAATTTAACATTGGGACCTTATGGGGAGGCAAACTTAAATTTTTTAAAATGGGATTTTTGGCCCCGTGGGCGTTTATACTATCCAATTGGGACCCTAGAAGACACTCCCGTCGAATTGGGGTCGAAAAAGTCAAATTAATTTTTTTCGATTTTCGCCCAATTTAACATTGGGACCTTATGGGGAGGCAAACTTAAATTTTTTAAAATGGGATTTTTGGCCCCGTGGGCGTTTATACTATCCAATTGGGACCCTAGAAGACACTCCCGTCGAATTGGGGTCGAAAAAGTCAAATTAATTTTTTTCGATTTTCGCCCAATTTAACATTGGGACCTTATGGGGAGGCAAACTTAAATTTTTTAAAATGGGATTTTTGGCCCCGTGGGCGTTTATACTATCCAATTGGGACCCTTAGAAGACACTCCCGTCGAATTGGGGTCGAAAAAGTCAAATTAATTTTTTTCGATTTTCGCCCAATTTAACATTGGGACCTTATGGGGAGGCAAACTTAAATTTTTTAAAATCGGGATTTTTGGCCCCGTGGGCGTTTATACTATCCAATTGGGACCCCTAGAAGACACTCCCGTCGAATTGGGGTCGAAAAAGTCAAATTAATTTTTTTCGATTTTCGCCCAATTTAACATTGGGACCTTATGGGGAGGCAAACTTAAATTTTTTAAAATGGGATTTTTGGCCCCGTGGGCGTTTATACTATCCAATTGGGACCCCTAGAAGACACTCCCGTCGAATTGGGGTCGAAAAAGTCAAATTAATTTTTTTCGATTTTCGCCCAATTTAACATTGGGACCTTATGGGGAGGCAAACTTAAATTTTTTAAAATCGGGATTTTTGGCCCCGTGGGCGTTTATACTATCCAATTGGGACCCCTAGAAGACACTCCCGTCGAATTGGGGTCGAAAAAGTCAAATTAATTTTTTTCGATTTTCGCCCAATTTAACATTGGGACCTTATGGGGAGGCAAACTTAAATTTTTTAAAATGGGATTTTTGGCCCCGTGGGCGTTTATACTATCCAATTGGGACCCTAGAAGACACTCCCGTCGAATTGGGGTCGAAAAAGTCAAATTAATTTTTTTCGATTTTCGCCCAATTTAACATTGGGACCTTATGGGGAGGCAAACTTAAATTTTTTAAAATGGGATTTTTGGCCCCGTGGGCGTTTATACTATCCAATTGGGACCCCTAGAAGACACTCCCGTCGAATTGGGGTCGAAAAAGTCAAATTAATTTTTTTCGATTTTCGCCCAATTTAACATTGGGACCTTATGGGGAGGCAAACTTAAATTTTTTAAAATGGGATTTTTGGCCCCGTGGGCGTTTATACTATCCAATTGGGACCCCTAGAAGACACTCCCGTCGAATTGGGGTCGAAAAAGTCAAATTAATTTTTTTCGATTTTCGCCCAATTTAACATTGGGACCTTATGGGGAGGCAAACTTAAATTTTTTAAAATGGGATTTTTGGCCCCGTGGGCGTTTATACTATCCAATTGGGACCCCTAGAAGACACTCCCGTCGAATTGGGGTCGAAAAAGTCAAATTAATTTTTTTCGATTTTCGCCCAATTTAACATTGGGACCTTATGGGGAGGCAAACTTAAATTTTTTAAAATGGGATTTTTGGCCCCGTGGGCGTTTATACTATCCAATTGGGACCCCTAGAAGACACTCCCGTCGAATTGGGGTCGAAAAAGTCAAATTAATTTTTTTCGATTTTCGCCCAATTTAACATTGGGACCTTATGGGGAGGCAAACTTAAATTTTTTAAAATCGGGATTTTTGGCCCCGTGGGCGTTTATACTATCCAATTGGGACCCCTAGAAGACACTCCCGTCGAATTGGGGTCGAAAAAGTCAAATTAATTTTTTTCGATTTTCGCCCAATTTAACATTGGGACCTTATGGGGAGGCAAACTTAAATTTTTTAAAATGGGATTTTTGGCCCCGTGGGCGTTTATACTATCCAATTGGGACCCTAGAAGACACTCCCGTCGAATTGGGGTCGAAAAAGTCAAATTAATTTTTTTCGATTTTCGCCCAATTTAACATTGGGACCTTATGGGGAGGCAAACTTAAATTTTTTAAAATCGGGATTTTTGGCCCCGTGGGCGTTTATACTATCCAATTGGGACCCCTAGAAGACACTCCCGTCGAATTGGGGTCGAAAAAGTCAAATTAATTTTTTTCGATTTTCGCCCAATTTAACATTGGGACCTTATGGGGAGGCAAACTTAAATTTTTTAAAATGGGATTTTTGGCCCCGTGGGCGTTTATACTATCCAATTGGGACCCTTAGAAGACACTCCCGTCGAATTGGGGTCGAAAAAGTCAAATTAATTTTTTTCGATTTTCGCCCAATTTAACATTGGGACCTTATGGGGAGGCAAACTTAAATTTTTTAAAATCGGGATTTTTGGCCCCGTGGGCGTTTATACTATCCAATTGGGACCCCTAGAAGACACTCCCGTCGAATTGGGGTCGAAAAAGTCAAATTAATTTTTTTCGATTTTCGCCCAATTTAACATTGGGACCTTATGGGGAGGCAAACTTAAATTTTTTAAAATCGGGATTTTTGGCCCCGTGGGCGTTTATACTATCCAATTGGGACCCCTAGAAGACACTCCCGTCGAATTGGGGTCGAAAAAGTCAAATTAATTTTTTTCGATTTTCGCCCAATTTAACATTGGGACCTTATGGGGAGGCAAACTTAAATTTTTTAAAATGGGATTTTTGGCCCCGTGGGCGTTTATACTATCCAATTGGGACCCTAGAAGACACTCCCGTCGAATTGGGGTCGAAAAAGTCAAATTAATTTTTTTCGATTTTCGCCCAATTTAACATTGGGACCTTATGGGGAGGCAAACTTAAATTTTTTAAAATGGGATTTTTGGCCCCGTGGGCGTTTATACTATCCAATTGGGACCCTAGAAGACACTCCCGTCGAATTGGGGTCGAAAAAGTCAAATTAATTTTTTTCGATTTTCGCCCAATTTAACATTGGGACCTTATGGGGAGGCAAACTTAAATTTTTTAAAATGGGATTTTTGGCCCCGTGGGCGTTTATACTATCCAATTGGGACCCCTAGAAGACACTCCCGTCGAATTGGGGTCGAAAAAGTCAAATTAATTTTTTTCGATTTTCGCCCAATTTAACATTGGGACCTTATGGGGAGGCAAACTTAAATTTTTTAAAATGGGATTTTTGGCCCCGTGGGCGTTTATACTATCCAATTGGGACCCTTAGAAGACACTCCCGTCGAATTGGGGTCGAAAAAGTCAAATTAATTTTTTTCGATTTTCGCCCAATTTAACATTGGGACCTTATGGGGAGGCAAACTTAAATTTTTTAAAATGGGATTTTTGGCCCCGTGGGCGTTTATACTATCCAATTGGGACCCTAGAAGACACTCCCGTCGAATTGGGGTCGAAAAAGTCAAATTAATTTTTTTCGATTTTCGCCCAATTTAACATTGGGACCTTATGGGGAGGCAAACTTAAATTTTTTAAAATGGGATTTTTGGCCCCGTGGGCGTTTATACTATCCAATTGGGACCCTAGAAGACACTCCCGTCGAATTGGGGTCGAAAAAGTCAAATTAATTTTTTTCGATTTTCGCCCAATTTAACATTGGGACCTTATGGGGAGGCAAACTTAAATTTTTTAAAATGGGATTTTTGGCCCCGTGGGCGTTTATACTATCCAATTGGGACCCCTAGAAGACACTCCCGTCGAATTGGGGTCGAAAAAGTCAAATTAATTTTTTTCGATTTTCGCCCAATTTAACATTGGGACCTTATGGGGAGGCAAACTTAAATTTTTTAAAATCGGGATTTTTGGCCCCGTGGGCGTTTATACTATCCAATTGGGACCCCTAGAAGACACTCCCGTCGAATTGGGGTCGAAAAAGTCAAATTAATTTTTTTCGATTTTCGCCCAATTTAACATTGGGACCTTATGGGGAGGCAAACTTAAATTTTTTAAAATGGGATTTTTGGCCCCGTGGGCGTTTATACTATCCAATTGGGACCCTAGAAGACACTCCCGTCGAATTGGGGTCGAAAAAGTCAAATTAATTTTTTTCGATTTTCGCCCAATTTAACATTGGGACCTTATGGGGAGGCAAACTTAAATTTTTTAAAATGGGATTTTTGGCCCCGTGGGCGTTTATACTATCCAATTGGGACCCCTAGAAGACACTCCCGTCGAATTGGGGTCGAAAAAGTCAAATTAATTTTTTTCGATTTTCGCCCAATTTAACATTGGGACCTTATGGGGAGGCAAACTTAAATTTTTTAAAATGGGATTTTTGGCCCCGTGGGCGTTTATACTATCCAATTGGGACCCCTAGAAGACACTCCCGTCGAATTGGGGTCGAAAAAGTCAAATTAATTTTTTTCGATTTTCGCCCAATTTAACATTGGGACCTTATGGGGAGGCAAACTTAAATTTTTTAAAATGGGATTTTTGGCCCCGTGGGCGTTTATACTATCCAATTGGGACCCCTAGAAGACACTCCCGTCGAATTGGGGTCGAAAAAGTCAAATTAATTTTTTTCGATTTTCGCCCAATTTAACATTGGGACCTTATGGGGAGGCAAACTTAAATTTTTTAAAATGGGATTTTTGGCCCCGTGGGCGTTTATACTATCCAATTGGGACCCCTAGAAGACACTCCCGTCGAATTGGGGTCGAAAAAGTCAAATTAATTTTTTTCGATTTTCGCCCAATTTAACATTGGGACCTTATGGGGAGGCAAACTTAAATTTTTTAAAATGGGATTTTTGGCCCCGTGGGCGTTTATACTATCCAATTGGGACCCTAGAAGACACTCCCGTCGAATTGGGGTCGAAAAAGTCAAATTAATTTTTTTCGATTTTCGCCCAATTTAACATTGGGACCTTATGGGGAGGCAAACTTAAATTTTTTAAAATGGGATTTTTGGCCCCGTGGGCGTTTATACTATCCAATTGGGACCCCTAGAAGACACTCCCGTCGAATTGGGGTCGAAAAAGTCAAATTAATTTTTTTCGATTTTCGCCCAATTTAACATTGGGACCTTATGGGGAGGCAAACTTAAATTTTTTAAAATCGGGATTTTTGGCCCCGTGGGCGTTTATACTATCCAATTGGGACCCCTAGAAGACACTCCCGTCGAATTGGGGTCGAAAAAGTCAAATTAATTTTTTTCGATTTTCGCCCAATTTAACATTGGGACCTTATGGGGAGGCAAACTTAAATTTTTTAAAATGGGATTTTTGGCCCCGTGGGCGTTTATACTATCCAATTGGGACCCTAGAAGACACTCCCGTCGAATTGGGGTCGAAAAAGTCAAATTAATTTTTTTCGATTTTCGCCCAATTTAACATTGGGACCTTATGGGGAGGCAAACTTAAATTTTTTAAAATGGGATTTTTGGCCCCGTGGGCGTTTATACTATCCAATTGGGACCCCTAGAAGACACTCCCGTCGAATTGGGGTCGAAAAAGTCAAATTAATTTTTTTCGATTTTCGCCCAATTTAACATTGGGACCTTATGGGGAGGCAAACTTAAATTTTTTAAAATGGGATTTTTGGCCCCGTGGGCGTTTATACTATCCAATTGGGACCCTTAGAAGACACTCCCGTCGAATTGGGGTCGAAAAAGTCAAATTAATTTTTTTCGATTTTCGCCCAATTTAACATTGGGACCTTATGGGGAGGCAAACTTAAATTTTTTAAAATGGGATTTTTGGCCCCGTGGGCGTTTATACTATCCAATTGGGACCCCTAGAAGACACTCCCGTCGAATTGGGGTCGAAAAAGTCAAATTAATTTTTTTCGATTTTCGCCCAATTTAACATTGGGACCTTATGGGGAGGCAAACTTAAATTTTTTAAAATGGGATTTTTGGCCCCGTGGGCGTTTATACTATCCAATTGGGACCCCTAGAAGACACTCCCGTCGAATTGGGGTCGAAAAAGTCAAATTAATTTTTTTCGATTTTCGCCCAATTTAACATTGGGACCTTATGGGGAGGCAAACTTAAATTTTTTAAAATGGGATTTTTGGCCCCGTGGGCGTTTATACTATCCAATTGGGACCCCTAGAAGACACTCCCGTCGAATTGGGGTCGAAAAAGTCAAATTAATTTTTTTCGATTTTCGCCCAATTTAACATTGGGACCTTATGGGGAGGCAAACTTAAATTTTTTAAAATCGGGATTTTTGGCCCCGTGGGCGTTTATACTATCCAATTGGGACCCCTAGAAGACACTCCCGTCGAATTGGGGTCGAAAAAGTCAAATTAATTTTTTTCGATTTTCGCCCAATTTAACATTGGGACCTTATGGGAGGCAAACTTAAATTTTTTAAAATGGGATTTTTGGCCCCGTGGGCGTTTATACTATCCAATTGGGACCCTTAGAAGACACTCCCGTCGAATTGGGGTCGAAAAAGTCAAATTAATTTTTTTCGATTTTCGCCCAATTTAACATTGGGACCTTATGGGGAGGCAAACTTAAATTTTTTAAAATCGGGATTTTTGGCCCCGTGGGCGTTTATACTATCCAATTGGGACCCCTAGAAGACACTCCCGTCGAATTGGGGTCGAAAAAGTCAAATTAATTTTTTTCGATTTTCGCCCAATTTAACATTGGGACCTTATGGGGAGGCAAACTTAAATTTTTTAAAATGGGATTTTTGGCCCCGTGGGCGTTTATACTATCCAATTGGGACCCTTAGAAGACACTCCCGTCGAATTCGGGGTCGAAAAAGTCAAATTAATTTTTTTCGATTTTCGCCCAATTTAACATTGGGACCTTATGGGGAGGCAAACTTAAATTTTTTAAAATCGGGATTTTTGGCCCCGTGGGCGTTTATACTATCCAATTGGGACCCCTAGAAGACACTCCCGTCGAATT
Source organism: Asobara japonica (assembly GCA_026005395.1). Classification (NCBI taxonomy): domain Eukaryota; kingdom Metazoa; phylum Arthropoda; class Insecta; order Hymenoptera; family Braconidae; genus Asobara; species Asobara japonica. Next base: position 120,036 of record BQMI01000560.1, on the reverse strand, counting down.
GGGGTCGAAAAAGTCAAATTAATTTTTTTCGATTTTCGCCCAATTTAACATTGGGACCTTATGGGGAGGCAAACTTAAATTTTTTAAAATGGGATTTTTGGCCCCGTGGGCGTTTATACTATCCAATTGGGACCCTAGAAGACACTCCCGTCGAATTGGGGTCGAAAAAGTCAAATTAATTTTTTTCGATTTTCGCCCAATTTAACATTGGGACCTTATGGGGAGGCAAACTTAAATTTTTTAAAATGGGATTTTTGGCCCCGTGGGCGTTTATACTATCCAATTGGGACCCCTAGAAGACACTCCCGTCGAATTGGGGTCGAAAAAGTCAAATTAATTTTTTTCGATTTTCGCCCAATTTAACATTGGGACCTTATGGGGAGGCAAACTTAAATTTTTTAAAATGGGATTTTTGGCCCCGTGGGCGTTTATACTATCCAATTGGGACCCCTAGAAGACACTCCCGTCGAATTGGGGTCGAAAAAGTCAAATTAATTTTTTTCGATTTTCGCCCAATTTAACATTGGGACCTTATGGGGAGGCAAACTTAAATTTTTTAAAATGGGATTTTTGGCCCCGTGGGCGTTTATACTATCCAATTGGGACCCCTAGAAGACACTCCCGTCGAATTGGGGTCGAAAAAGTCAAATTAATTTTTTTCGATTTTCGCCCAATTTAACATTGGGACCTTATGGGGAGGCAAACTTAAATTTTTTAAAATGGGATTTTTGGCCCCGTGGGCGTTTATACTATCCAATTGGGACCCCTAGAAGACACTCCCGTCGAATTGGGGTCGAAAAAGTCAAATTAATTTTTTTCGATTTTCGCCCAATTTAACATTGGGACCTTATGGGGAGGCAAACTTAAATTTTTTAAAATGGGATTTTTGGCCCCGTGGGCGTTTATACTATCCAATTGGGACCCTTAGAAGACACTCCCGTCGAATTGGGGTCGAAAAAGTCAAATTAATTTTTTTCGATTTTCGCCCAATTTAACATTGGGACCTTATGGGGAGGCAAACTTAAATTTTTTAAAATGGGATTTTTGGCCCCGTGGGCGTTTATACTATCCAATTGGGACCCCTAGAAGACACTCCCGTCGAATTGGGGTCGAAAAAGTCAAATTAATTTTTTTCGATTTTCGCCCAATTTAACATTGGGACCTTATGGGGAGGCAAACTTAAATTTTTTAAAATGGGATTTTTGGCCCCGTGGGCGTTTATACTATCCAATTGGGACCCCTAGAAGACACTCCCGTCGAATTCGGGGTCGAAAAAGTCAAATTAATTTTTTTCGATTTTCGCCCAATTTAACATTGGGACCTTATGGGGAGGCAAACTTAAATTTTTTAAAATGGGATTTTTGGCCCCGTGGGCGTTTATACTATCCAATTGGGACCCCTAGAAGACACTCCCGTCGAATTGGGGTCGAAAAAGTCAAATTAATTTTTTTCGATTTTCGCCCAATTTAACATTGGGACCTTATGGGGAGGCAAACTTAAATTTTTTAAAATGGGATTTTTGGCCCCGTGGGCGTTTATACTATCCAATTGGGACCCTAGAAGACACTCCCGTCGAATTGGGGTCGAAAAAGTCAAATTAATTTTTTTCGATTTTCGCCCAATTTAACATTGGGACCTTATGGGGAGGCAAACTTAAATTTTTTAAAATGGGATTTTTGGCCCCGTGGGCGTTTATACTATCCAATTGGGACCCTTAGAAGACACTCCCGTCGAATTCGGGTCGAAAAAGTCAAATTAATTTTTTTCGATTTTCGCCCAATTTAACATTGGGACCTTATGGGGAGGCAAACTTAAATTTTTTAAAATGGGATTTTTGGCCCCGTGGGCGTTTATACTATCCAATTGGGACCCTAGAAGACACTCCCGTCGAATTGGGGTCGAAAAAGTCAAATTAATTTTTTTCGATTTTCGCCCAATTTAACATTGGGACCTTATGGGGAGGCAAACTTAAATTTTTTAAAATCGGGATTTTTGGCCCCGTGGGCGTTTATACTATCCAATTGGGACCCCTAGAAGACACTCCCGTCGAATTGGGGTCGAAAAAGTCAAATTAATTTTTTTCGATTTTCGCCCAATTTAACATTGGGACCTTATGGGGAGGCAAACTTAAATTTTTTAAAATGGGATTTTTGGCCCCGTGGGCGTTTATACTATCCAATTGGGACCCTTAGAAGACACTCCCGTCGAATTGGGGTCGAAAAAGTCAAATTAATTTTTTTCGATTTTCGCCCAATTTAACATTGGGACCTTATGGGGAGGCAAACTTAAATTTTTTAAAATGGGATTTTTGGCCCCGTGGGCGTTTATACTATCCAATTGGGACCCTAGAAGACACTCCCGTCGAATTGGGGTCGAAAAAGTCAAATTAATTTTTTTCGATTTTCGCCCAATTTAACATTGGGACCTTATGGGGAGGCAAACTTAAATTTTTTAAAATGGGATTTTTGGCCCCGTGGGCGTTTATACTATCCAATTGGGACCCTAGAAGACACTCCCGTCGAATTGGGGTCGAAAAAGTCAAATTAATTTTTTTCGATTTTCGCCCAATTTAACATTGGGACCTTATGGGGAGGCAAACTTAAATTTTTTAAAATGGGATTTTTGGCCCCGTGGGCGTTTATACTATCCAATTGGGACCCTTAGAAGACACTCCCGTCGAATTGGGGTCGAAAAAGTCAAATTAATTTTTTTCGATTTTCGCCCAATTTAACATTGGGACCTTATGGGGAGGCAAACTTAAATTTTTTAAAATCGGGATTTTTGGCCCCGTGGGCGTTTATACTATCCAATTGGGACCCCTAGAAGACACTCCCGTCGAATTGGGGTCGAAAAAGTCAAATTAATTTTTTTCGATTTTCGCCCAATTTAACATTGGGACCTTATGGCGAGGCAAACTTAAATTTTTTAAAATCGGGATTTTTGGCCCCGTGGGCGTTTATACTATCCAATTGGGACCCCTAGAAGACACTCCCGTCGAATTGGGGTCGAAAAAGTCAAATTAATTTTTTTCGATTTTCGCCCAATTTAACATTGGGACCTTATGGGGAGGCAAACTTAAATTTTTTAAAATGGGATTTTTGGCCCCGTGGGCGTTTATACTATCCAATTGGGACCCTAGAAGACACTCCCGTCGAATTGGGGTCGAAAAAGTCAAATTAATTTTTTTCGATTTTCGCCCAATTTAACATTGGGACCTTATGGGGAGGCAAACTTAAATTTTTTAAAATGGGATTTTTGGCCCCGTGGGCGTTTATACTATCCAATTGGGACCCTTAGAAGACACTCCCGTCGAATTCGGGGTCGAAAAAGTCAAATTAATTTTTTTCGATTTTCGCCCAATTTAACATTGGGACCTTATGGGGAGGCAAACTTAAATTTTTTAAAATCGGGATTTTTGGCCCCGTGGGCGTTTATACTATCCAATTGGGACCCTTAGAAGACACTCCCGTCGAATTCGGGTCGAAAAAGTCAAATTAATTTTTTTCGATTTTCGCCCAATTTAACATTGGGACCTTATGGGGAGGCAAACTTAAATTTTTTAAAATCGGGATTTTTGGCCCCGTGGGCGTTTATACTATCCAATTGGGACCCTTAGAAGACACTCCCGTCGAATTGGGGTCGAAAAAGTCAAATTAATTTTTTTCGATTTTCGCCCAATTTAACATTGGGACCTTATGGGAGGCAAACTTAAATTTTTTAAAATGGGATTTTTGGCCCCGTGGGCGTTTATACTATCCAATTGGGACCCCTAGAAGACACTCCCGTCGAATTGGGGTCGAAAAAGTCAAATTAATTTTTTTCGATTTTCGCCCAATTTAACATTGGGACCTTATGGGGAGGCAAACTTAAATTTTTTAAAATGGGATTTTTGGCCCCGTGGGCGTTTATACTATCCAATTGGGACCCTTAGAAGACACTCCCGTCGAATTCGGGTCGAAAAAGTCAAATTAATTTTTTTCGATTTTCGCCCAATTTAACATTGGGACCTTATGGGGAGGCAAACTTAAATTTTTTAAAATGGGATTTTTGGCCCCGTGGGCGTTTATACTATCCAATTGGGACCCTTAGAAGACACTCCCGTCGAATTGGGGTCGAAAAAGTCAAATTAATTTTTTTCGATTTTCGCCCAATTTAACATTGGGACCTTATGGGGAGGCAAACTTAAATTTTTTAAAATCGGGATTTTTGGCCCCGTGGGCGTTTATACTATCCAATTGGGACCCCTAGAAGACACTCCCGTCGAATTGGGGTCGAAAAAGTCAAATTAATTTTTTTCGATTTTCGCCCAATTTAACATTGGGACCTTATGGGGAGGCAAACTTAAATTTTTTAAAATGGGATTTTTGGCCCCGTGGGCGTTTATACTATCCAATTGGGACCCTTAGAAGACACTCCCGTCGAATTGGGGTCGAAAAAGTCAAATTAATTTTTTTCGATTTTCGCCCAATTTAACATTGGGACCTTATGGGGAGGCAAACTTAAATTTTTTAAAATGGGATTTTTGGCCCCGTGGGCGTTTATACTATCCAATTGGGACCCTTAGAAGACACTCCCGTCGAATTGGGGTCGAAAAAGTCAAATTAATTTTTTTCGATTTTCGCCCAATTTAACATTGGGACCTTATGGGGAGGCAAACTTAAATTTTTTAAAATCGGGATTTTTGGCCCCGTGGGCGTTTATACTATCCAATTGGGACCCCTAGAAGACACTCCCGTCGAATTGGGGTCGAAAAAGTCAAATTAATTTTTTTCGATTTTCGCCCAATTTAACATTGGGACCTTATGGGGAGGCAAACTTAAATTTTTTAAAATGGGATTTTTGGCCCCGTGGGCGTTTATACTATCCAATTGGGACCCCTAGAAGACACTCCCGTCGAATTGGGGTCGAAAAAGTCAAATTAATTTTTTTCGATTTTCGCCCAATTTAACATTGGGACCTTATGGGGAGGCAAACTTAAATTTTTTAAAATGGGATTTTTGGCCCCGTGGGCGTTTATACTATCCAATTGGGACCCTAGAAGACACTCCCGTCGAATTGGGGTCGAAAAAGTCAAATTAATTTTTTTCGATTTTCGCCCAATTTAACATTGGGACCTTATGGGGAGGCAAACTTAAATTTTTTAAAATGGGATTTTTGGCCCCGTGGGCGTTTATACTATCCAATTGGGACCCTAGAAGACACTCCCGTCGAATTGGGGTCGAAAAAGTCAAATTAATTTTTTTCGATTTTCGCCCAATTTAACATTGGGACCTTATGGGGAGGCAAACTTAAATTTTTTAAAATGGGATTTTTGGCCCCGTGGGCGTTTATACTATCCAATTGGGACCCTTAGAAGACACTCCCGTCGAATTCGGGTCGAAAAAGTCAAATTAATTTTTTTCGATTTTCGCCCAATTTAACATTGGGACCTTATGGGGAGGCAAACTTAAATTTTTTAAAACGGGATTTTTGGCCCCGTGGGCGTTTATACTATCCAATTGGGACCCCTAGAAGACACTCCCGTCGAATTGGGGTCGAAAAAGTCAAATTAATTTTTTTCGATTTTCGCCCAATTTAACATTGGGACCTTATGGGGAGGCAAACTTAAATTTTTTAAAATCGGGATTTTTGGCCCCGTGGGCGTTTATACTATCCAATTGGGACCCTAGAAGACACTCCCGTCGAATTGGGGTCGAAAAAGTCAAATTAATTTTTTTCGATTTTCGCCCAATTTAACATTGGGACCTTATGGGGAGGCAAACTTAAATTTTTTAAAATGGGATTTTTGGCCCCGTGGGCGTTTATACTATCCAATTGGGACCCCTAGAAGACACTCCCGTCGAATTGGGGTCGAAAAAGTCAAATTAATTTTTTTCGATTTTCGCCCAATTTAACATTGGGACCTTATGGGGAGGCAAACTTAAATTTTTTAAAATGGGATTTTTGGCCCCGTGGGCGTTTATACTATCCAATTGGGATCCCTAGAAGACACTCCCGTCGAATTGGGGTCGAAAAAGTCAAATTAATTTTTTTCGATTTTCGCCCAATTTAACATTGGGACCTTATGGGGAGGCAAACTTAAATTTTTTAAAATGGGATTTTTGGCCCCGTGGGCGTTTATACTATCCAATTGGGACCCTTAGAAGACACTCCCGTCGAATTCGGGTCGAAAAAGTCAAATTAATTTTTTTCGATTTTCGCCCAATTTAACATTGGGACCTTATGGGGAGGCAAACTTAAATTTTTTAAAATGGGATTTTTGGCCCCGTGGGCGTTTATACTATCCAATTGGGACCCTTAGAAGACACTCCCGTCGAATTCGGGTCGAAAAAGTCAAATTAATTTTTTTCGATTTTCGCCCAATTTAACATTGGGACCTTATGGGGAGGCAAACTTAAATTTTTTAAAATGGGATTTTTGGCCCCGTGGGCGTTTATACTATCCAATTGGGACCCTTAGAAGACACTCCCGTCGAATTGGGGTCGAAAAAGTCAAATTAATTTTTTTCGATTTTCGCCCAATTTAACATTGGGACCTTATGGGGAGGCAAACTTAAATTTTTTAAAACGGGATTTTTGGCCCCGTGGGCGTTTATACTATCCAATTGGGACCCCTAGAAGACACTCCCGTCGAATTGGGGTCGAAAAAGTCAAATTAATTTTTTTCGATTTTCGCCCAATTTAACATTGGGACCTTATGGGGAGGCAAACTTAAATTTTTTAAAATGGGATTTTTGGCCCCGTGGGCGTTTATACTATCCAATTGGGACCCTTAGAAGACACTCCCGTCGAATTGGGGTCGAAAAAGTCAAATTAATTTTTTTCGATTTTCGCCCAATTTAACATTGGGACCTTATGGGGAGGCAAACTTAAATTTTTTAAAATCGGGATTTTTGGCCCCGTGGGCGTTTATACTATCCAATTGGGACCCTAGAAGACACTCCCGTCGAATTGGGGTCGAAAAAGTCAAATTAATTTTTTTCGATTTTCGCCCAATTTAACATTGGGACCTTATGGGGAGGCAAACTTAAATTTTTTAAAATGGGATTTTTGGCCCCGTGGGCGTTTATACTATCCAATTGGGACCCCTAGAAGACACTCCCGTCGAATTCGGGTCGAAAAAGTCAAATTAATTTTTTTCGATTTTCGCCCAATTTAACATTGGGACCTTATGGGGAGGCAAACTTAAATTTTTTAAAATGGGATTTTTGGCCCCGTGGGCGTTTATACTATCCAATTGGGACCCCTAGAAGACACTCCCGTCGAATTGGGGTCGAAAAAGTCAAATTAATTTTTTTCGATTTTCGCCCAATTTAACATTGGGACCTTATGGGGAGGCAAACTTAAATTTTTTAAAATGGGATTTTTGGCCCCGTGGGCGTTTATACTATCCAATTGGGACCCTAGAAGACACTCCCGTCGAATTCGGGTCGAAAAAGTCAAATTAATTTTTTTCGATTTTCGCCCAATTTAACATTGGGACCTTATGGGGAGGCAAACTTAAATTTTTTAAAATGGGATTTTTGGCCCCGTGGGCGTTTATACTATCCAATTGGGACCCTTAGAAGACACTCCCGTCGAATTCGGGTCGAAAAAGTCAAATTAATTTTTTTCGATTTTCGCCCAATTTAACATTGGGACCTTATGGGGAGGCAAACTTAAATTTTTTAAAATGGGATTTTTGGCCCCGTGGGCGTTTATACTATCCAATTGGGACCCCTAGAAGACACTCCCGTCGAATTGGGGTCGAAAAAGTCAAATTAATTTTTTTCGATTTTCGCCCAATTTAACATTGGGACCTTATGGGGAGGCAAACTTAAATTTTTTAAAATGGGATTTTTGGCCCCGTGGGCGTTTATACTATCCAATTGGGACCCCTAGAAGACACTCCCGTCGAATTCGGGTCGAAAAAGTCAAATTAATTTTTTTCGATTTTCGCCCAATTTAACATTGGGACCTTATGGGGAGGCAAACTTAAATTTTTTAAAATGGGATTTTTGGCCCCGTGGGCGTTTATACTATCCAATTGGGACCCTTAGAAGACACTCCCGTCGAATTCGGGTCGAAAAAGTCAAATTAATTTTTTTCGATTTTCGCCCAATTTAACATTGGGACCTTATGGGGAGGCAAACTTAAATTTTTTAAAATGGGATTTTTGGCCCCGTGGGCGTTTATACTATCCAATTGGGACCGCTAGAAGACACTCCCGCCGAATTGGGGTCGAAAAAGTCAAATTAATTTTTTTCGATTTTCGCCCAATTTAACATTGGGACCTTATGGGGAGGCAAACTTAAATTTTTTAAAATGGGATTTTTGGCCCCGTGGGCGTCTATACTATCCAATTGGGACCCCTAGAAGACACTCCCGTCCAATTCGGGTCGAAAAAGTCAAAATATTTTTTTTCGATTTTCGCCCAATTTAACATTGGGACCTTATGGGGAGGCAAACTTAAATTTTTTAAAATGGGATTTTTGGCCCCGTGGGCGTTTATACTATCCAATTGGGACCCTTAGAAGACACTCCCGTCGAATTCGGGTCGAAAAAGTCAAAATAATTTTTTTCGATTTTCGCCCAATTTAACATTGGGACCTTATGGGGAGGCAAACTTAAATTTTTTAAAATGGGATTTTTGGCCCCGTGGGCGTTTATACTATCCAATTGGGACCGCTAGAAGACACTCCCGCCGAATTGGGGTCGAAAAAGTCAAATTAATTTTTTTCGATTTTCGCCCAATTTAACATTGGGACCTTATGGCGAGGCAAACTTAAATTTTTTAAAATGGGATTTTTGGCCCCGTGGGCGTTTATACTATCCAATTGGGACCCTTAGAAGACACTCCCGTCGAATTGGGGTCGAAAAAGTCAAATTAATTTTTTTCGATTTTCGCCCAATTTAACATTGGGACCTTATGGGGAGGCAAACTTAAATTTTTTAAAACGGGATTTTTGGCCCCGTGAGCGTTTATACTATCCAATTGGGACCCCTAGAAGACACTCCCGTCGAATTGGGGTAGAAAAAGTCAAATTAATTTTTTTCGATTTTCGCCCAATTTAACATTGGGACCTTATGGGGAGGCAAACTTAAATTTTTTAAAATGAGATTTTTGGCCCCGTGGGCGTTTATACTATCCAATTGGGATCCCTAGAAGACACTCCCGTCGAATTGGGGTCGAAAAAGTCAAATTAATTTTTTTCGATTTTCGCCCAATTTAACATTGGGACCTTATGGCGAGGCAAACTTAAATTTTTTAAAATGGGATTTTTGGCCCCGTGGGCGTTTATACTATCCAATTGGGACCCTTAGAAGACACTCCCGTCGAATTCGGGTCGAAAAAGTCAAATTAATTTTTTTCGATTTTCGCCCAATTTAACATTGGGACCTTATGGCGAGGCAAACTTAAATTTTTTAAAATGGGATTTTTGGCCCCGTGGGCGTTTATACTATCCAATTGGGACCCTTAGAAGACACTCCCGACGAATTCGGGTCGAAAAAGTCAAATTAATTTTTTTCGATTTTCGCCCAATTTAACATTGGGACCTTATGGGGAGGCAAACTTAAATTTTTTAAAACGGGATTTTTGGCCCCGTGAGCGTTTATACTATCCAATTGGGACCCCTAGAAGACACTCCCGTCGAATTCGGGTCGAAAAAGTCAAATTAATTTTTTTCGATTTTCGCCCAATTTAACATTGGGACCTTATGGCGAGGCAAACTTAAATTTTTTAAAATGGGATTTTTGGCCCCGTGGGCGTTTATACTATCCAATTGGGACCCTTAGAAGACACTCCCGTCGAATTCGGGTCGAAAAAGTCAAATTAATTTTTTTCGATTTTCGCCCAATTTAACATTGGGACCTTATGGGGAGGCAAACTTAAATTTTTTAAAATGGGATTTTTGGCCCCGTGGGCGTTTATACTATCCAATTGGGACCCTGAGAAGACACTCCCGTCGAATTCGGGTCGAAAAAGTCAAAATAATTTTTTATCGATTTTCGCCCAATTTAACATTGGGACCTTATGGGGAGGCAAACTTAAATTTTTTTAAATGGCATTTTTGGCCCCGTGGGCGTTTATACTATCCAATTGGGACCCTTAGCAGACACTCCCGTCGAATCCGGGTCGGAAAAGTCAAAATAATTTTTGTCGATTTTCGCCCAATTTAACATTGGGACCTTATGGGGAGGCAAACTTAAATTTTTTAAAATGGGATTTTTGGCCCCGTGGGCGTTTATACTATCCAATTGGGACCCCTAGAAGACACTCCCGTCGAATTGGGGTCGAAAAAGTCAAATTAATGTTTTTCGATTTTCGCCCAATTTAACATTGGGACCTTATGGGGAGGCAAACTTAAATTTTTTAAAATGGGATTTTTGGCCCCATCGGCGTTTATACTACCCAATTGGGACCCCTAGAAGACACTCCCGTCGAATTCGGGTCGAAAAACTCAAAATAATTTGTTTCGATTTTCGCCCAATTTAACATTGGGACCTTATGGGGAGGCAAACTTAAATTTTTTAAAATGGGATTTTTGGCCCCGTGGGCGTTTATACTATCCAATTGGGACCCCTAGAAGACACTCCCGTCGAATTGGGGTCGAAAAAGTCAAATTAATTTTTTTCGATTTTCGCCCAATTGAACATTGGGACCTTATGGCGAGGCAAACTTAAATTTTTTAAAATGGGATTTTTGGCCCCGTGGGCGTTTATACTATCCAATTGGGACCCTTAGAAGACACTCCCGTGGAATTCGGGTCGAAAAAGTCAAAATAATTTTTTTCGATTTTCGCCCAATTTAACATTGGGACCTTATGGGGAGGTAAACTTAAATTTTTTAAAATGGGATTTTTGGCCCCGTGGGCGTTTATACTATCCAATTGGGACCCCTAGAAGACACTCCCGCCGAATTGGGGTCGAAAAAGTCAAATTCATTTTTTTCGATTTTCGCCCAATTTAACATTGGGACCTTATGGGGAGGCAAACTTAAATTTTTTAAAATGGGATTTTTGGCCCCGTGGGCGTTTATACTATCCAATTGGGACCCCTAGAAGACACTCCCGTCGAATTGGGGTCGAAAAAGTCAAAATATTTTTTTTCGATTTTCGCCCAATTTAACATTGGGACCTTATGGGGAGGCAAACTTAAATTTTTTAAAATGGGATTCTTGGCCCCGTGGGCGTTTATACTATCCAATTGGGACCCCTAGAAGACACTCCCGCCGAATTGGGGTCGAAAAAGTCAAATTAATTTTTTTCGATTTTCGCCCAATTTAACATTGGGACCTTATGGGGAGGCAAACTTAAATTTTTTAAAATGGGATTTTTGGCCCCGTGGGCATTTATACTATCCAATTGGGACCCTTAGATGACACTCCCGTGGAATTCGGGTCGAAAAAGTCAAAATAATTTTTTTCGATTTTCGCCCAATTTAACATTGGGACCTTATGGAGAGGCAAACTTAAATTTTTTAAAATGGGATTTTTGGCCCCGTGGGCGTTTATACTATCCAATTGGGACCCTTAGAAGACACTCCCGTCGAATTCGGGTCGAAAAAGTCAAAATAATTTTTTTCGATTTTCGCCCAATTTAACATTGGGACCTTATGGAGAGGCAAACTTAAATTTTTTAAAATGGGATTTTTGGCCCCGTGGGCGCTTATACTATCCAATTGGGACCCCTAGAAGACACTCCCGTCGAATTGGGGTCGAAAAAGTGAAATTAATTTTTTTCGATTTTCGCCCGATTTAACATTGGGACCTTATGGGGAGGCAAACTTAATTTTTTTAAAATGGGATTTTTGGCCCCGTGGGCGTTTATACTATCCAATTGGGACCCTTAGAAGACACTCCCGTCGAATTCGGGTCGAAAAAGTCAAAATAATTTTTTTCGATTTTCGCCCAATTTAACATTGGGACCTTATGGAGAGGCAAACTTAAATTTTTTAAAATGGGATTTTTGTCCCCGTGGGCGTTTATACTATCCAATTGGGACCCCTAGAAGACACTCCCGTCGAATTGGGGTCGAAAAAGTGAAATTAATTTTTTTCGATTTTCGCCCGATTTAACATTGGGACCTTATGGGGAGGCAAACTTAAATTTTTTAAAATGGGATTTTTGGCCCCGTGGGCGTTTATACTATCCAATTGGGACCCTTAGAAGACACTCCCGTCGAATTCGGGCCGAAAAAGTCAAAATAATTTTTTTCGATTTTCGCCCAATTTAACATTGGGACCTTATGGGGAGGCAAACTTAAATTTTTTAGAATCCGATTTTTGGCCTCGTGGGCGTTTATACTTTCCAATTGGGACCCCTACAAGACACTGCCGTTGAATTGGTGACGAAAAAGTCAAATTAATTTTTTTCGATTTTGGCCAAATTGAGAATGTCATTTATCGCGCCCGGTCAAAAGCAAAGTATGGAAAGTTGATAATAGGGGGAGCCCTATGACATGACTTTATGCGACGTAAGACGTGAATAGGTCACAAGATGAACCTCACTTTTATTGAAGACGATGGCATGGAAGAGCCCACAACTCTACCAAATTATATATCTCCGGTGTGTCTGCCCGCACAGGCTCTGTACTCCTGAGGCCCTACGTGTCCGATGTAATCTGGCAACTGATGCGCATTGACATCCGCCCCAATCCCTGTACTTTTAACTTTGTTTCAACTTGGGTTTTCCCTGAATCCGAACATTAAACATTTTTTCATTGAATCAGACTGAATAAATCACGGATGTTTCGTAAAAATAGGGGACAGTTCCAATTCCACAAATAACGTTTTGATCTAGATGACGGTGACGGAGTGTCTTGCTGAGAATGTATTGTTTTTTGCATGTACTACTATTATTTGTTTTTCCCACATGTTCAACATTCACAGAAATACTCATGAAAATTAAAAATAAAATTAGTTTTGATAAATAACTCTCTCAACCAGAGTCAGTTAGTGAAATTCTGAGGGCAATTAGGGAGATATAAATGAATTTAGAGTTTGCGGAAAAGGGAATAGTTGAAATGGCTGAGTCGAAGGGGTAAAAGGCCGTCGAACCGGCTCTTGAGACCGGAAATTTCAACGTCCGGAATTCTTCATCTAACGGAAAGTGGCCCGGGCAAGGACTCCGATTCCGCCTAAAAGTCATTGCGGGTTTAAAGTCCTTTCAGTTTCTGCTGCTAAGTTTTGGAATTCACGAGCAAGGAGTAATTTAACTTGCAACTCTATTCAGAAAATAATGAAAACTCCATTTGAAAATTATTTCTCGTTGCGTAAATAATTCATAAACATGTAGGTAGAGTTCGTACGCAAAATCAAAATGTTTGTTTAGTAGTATTGAATGAATTCAGATTATAACTCATGATATGACTGAAATGGTCATGGGTCACGTTATCAATTATGGGAATCGTTACGTGAAGTGTAGACTTGAATGCAGTCGAGTCAGGGCTGATGAGAGACGGGGTCAGGCAGGGCTACAGCCCGGGGGCTACAGCACTCAGACCATCCATCCTCCAAGTGTGTCTCGGAAATAAGACTTCTGGAAATGGATACGTTTCTTTGGATTTTAATCCAAAGCTTGGCACTTCTCCAAGTCCGTAATGTTCTTTCGAATTCTTGATTTTTAAAGTGATTCCAGTGCAAGCTCGAATTGTTCCAACTCCTAACATAGTTTTACGAACAATTGTAATATGTGGAAAGAAATCGAGCCCAAATGGCGTAATTTTCACTCTGCAAATCAAGCTCCATGTGAGCAACTGTACCTTGGAATCCTCCTTTACCGACTTTTCGTGGGCCCGAGCCGATTTTCCGCACTTTTCCCCTGGTTTGTTCCCTAGTCATAGGCCCTGGTACTAGTATAACCACTTGGGATACAAGGCTGTATAGAATAAGCCCCATAAACTGAAACTACCTGACGGCAATTTGGTAAATGTGATCCAGTTACGTCGTTAACTAATGTTCAACGTAGTGCCCGTTAATGCGCTAAATCTATTGTCAACTGACTTGCAAGTTTGCCCTCCACCTCTCGAGTATTTTACTAAGTAAATACACCAGTGGAATTATTGTTCGGCAAGTTTCAAGCTACCATTGACAAATAATCGTAATTTGCGCTTCAATGTATGAAAAAAAATCACACAAGAAATTTGTCCAACATGAAATGTCAAAATCTCTACAGATTGATTGATTAAACCGAGTGGGTTGTAAACTTCACTTCATCCATAATTTGGTTCTAGAATAATGTCATTTTTTTTAAATGATCCTTCTTCATAATATAATAATTGTTTTGAACATTTCAGGCACCTGGTCTGGTGGTAATGGCGCCAGGCCGCGATCAGGGGGGAGGGGCGGCCGGGGGGGCCTCCAAGGGCCCCACCTCGCTGTTCATCCTCTCCGAGGAGAACTGCATACGAAAGCACACGCGTTTTATTATCGAATGGCCGCCTTTTGAGTACGCCGTCCTTCTGACCATCATAGCCAATTGTGTTGTACTCGCCCTCGAGGAGCATCTACCGAAATCCGACAAAACCATACTCGCCCAGAAACTCGAATCAACGGAGATTTATTTCCTCGGAATATTCTGCGTCGAGGCGAGCCTCAAAATCCTGGCCCTTGGTTTTGTTCTGCATCGTGGCTCATATCTTCGCAACATCTGGAACATCATGGACTTTTTCGTTGTCGTGACCGGGTGAGAAGAGCTATCATAATATAACAATATTTCCTCTTATCAGTTTTATGAAACTTGAAGAATACCCGATTATTGTGGTTTGGTATCCCCTAATCGGGGCTATTTATATTTGCCAACTCCATTTTCTAATATACCTGAATCTGGTATTTTTCCTGTTCTTATACGGCGAAATGTCTATTCAACACGAGGGTTTTTAACATTCAACGACTCATCCTGGGTTTTCCACTTCATTATATACAGAACATATATTTCATGTAAAGAACACTTTTAGGACTTAACACCAGCCACATCCTCGTCGCGGATCCTGAGTACTGGTGAGGATCGATAGTTCCTCAGCAGTGCTGCTTTCTTCTAAGTTAATCCTACCGAGAGTATTCATAACTACTTCAATTCAATTATTAATGTTAGAAGGTACGTCGGAGGCTTGTCTCCAAGATCGTGGGACAGGGACGACGATTGACGGTGTACAAAATCTTATACTGGTCCAATTCATTAGTAACCTACGTGTTGTTGGATCACACAATGCCAAGATGTTGGAGTGCACAACTTAGGAATTTTTATTGCGATGAGTTCGTTGTATGTTGCTTATACTGTCTTGAATCGACATATAACCGTTCGACACCTAACATGTTACAACACAATTCCGATGGTCTAAACCTCAAAGATGAGTTACAGATTTCTCACGCCGATATCAAAACAGTTGAAGAAAATGTTTTAGCATGTCCATTTTGTGAAGAGACACTATTATGGCAAAACATACATCATACATCTATATCTGTCGAAGGTCATCTTGAAATCATCGCAATTGCGTTGTCTGCACAATCTTGCTTATTTCATGCAATGATTTTTTTTTGTTGAAAAAAATGACTCGTTTTGGATGGACAACTGATCTAAGTAAATTACTATACACATATAGCGTGAAGCGTTAATTTATTCAGACAATCCATTGCAAAGAGAAGTATTGCCAAATGTCGAATATCATGAAAGCGAATAGGACGAAAAAAATGTTAAGCTCATTCTGAGATAGGTGGCCTTGTTTTTTCAAAAAGTTATCTCATCTTCGAAGCTTTAAAGATAATTTTTAGACCATCAATACCAATAATTATTCATTGATAACTAAGTAATTCTGGTAAAATTGCAAGACAATCCCAATAGTTGATGGAATGTCTCATACAGGTATATAGTATACAATGTCAGAAGAAAATCGAATTCATGCAGTTGTCATCAGTAATCAACATAACACAAAGCGAGTCATTTGTATTCAATTGCTTTCAATAACAAGAAAATCTATCTCCATTTTTTAAAATCCAAATTAAACAAAGAACTACAATCACTGCCCTTCAACCTTGCCCTCAATCCATATTTAAGAATATTCCGCTCTCACGTCGATCCTTCATCAGGACTTCTCCACGATGAACTTAGAAATCCTGGGAGATAAACCACATAATATATTTTTATAAAGCTCCTGATGAACTGACAAATCAATCAGAATCAGTGAAACCGACTGGTCTGTGTATTTTTGGATATGTCATGAACTCTACTGTAGAGCCGAGAATAATTCCCTAGACGAGCTGGGCGATCGATACGCGCTTTAATACCAGATGAAACCATTGCCCTTTCCCTGCAACCAAATCCATGTATAAAAAAACCTACAGAATTCCTATAATATTTTTATGGACGCGCTGTGGAGAATTGGGCCCTTTCGCGTATCATCGAAATCTGTCAAGTTCGAATGTTTCCAATAAAAATGTGCTGAATTATTATAGGGGCATATAGGTTATAATGGGATACGTTGTCAAATTGCGACTTGAGACCTGATGGTATACACCCCGCCTCATTCTGCACTCTTGTCCCATTATGCCCCCTCACCCTTATTTCGCCGATAACAATGAGAGTCCCATAAAGTTAGCTACGGCAAATTATATGGTTGTTTGTCTGCAAATGATAGAAGCATAGGAATAAAATCTGGGTATCTTCAATTTTTATATTTTTACGTACTAGAGTTACTACAGCGATCATTTGAGTTTTTCGGAGACAAAATCTGCTAGAAAATCTAGAAATTGCCCGCAATACACCATCTAGGAATCTATGGGATTGACTATTCTCATTTCTTCGATGTATAAGGAATGGCAGATATACGCAATGAAATATTCTTTGCATATCTTGGTGTATTGACATTTCGCGAGCAAAATTTATGTTCAACCAAAAATTTGACAAAAGAGTGTGAAACGGTAGACTATGAGGTGATTCAAAAATGGAAAAGGAAGAGAAAAAATGAGGAAAATACATGCTCCAATTTATCCGCATGCCTTGTGGAGGGAGGCAGTGGTAATGTTAAATTCGAAAATGCCCGACGAATAGCTGCCAGACTCGGGTTCGAATGTCGACTGAGACTAACGGATATTTCCTTCCCTCGTAATGTAACTTCAGTGCTCAACGGGGCAAACTAAGATGAGTAAATTTACACTTTACAACGATTTTTACAAAGTAACTCCACATCAAATGGGCATAGCAAACCTTTTATGCAAATCTTTTTTGTACAGAAAAGGGTGTTTTACCTTTTCGAAACAACATTTCTTAAAACATTCTCCACATCTTCAGTTGTGGTCGACTTATTCTACTCGAAGCTAAGACTAGGACGCTAAAATACGGATAAACTTATCTTAGTTTACTACGTCGATACTAAATTGTCTTTGCTTTGAGTTCCAAATTTTTCGTAATTCTTCCTACATCATTCCCAACTCCTGAAAATTCGAAAGATTCAGAAGAACATGAAAACAAAAAATACTAGAGTGATCCTTGGATTAGGTCGATGACTGTGTTCGCCGAAACAAATGTGGACGTCGACCTGCGCATGCTCCGTTCCTTCAGGGTCCTCAGACCGCTAAAGCTGGTATCTAAAATTCCAAGTGAGTCCCTGACATTCAGAAAATCGATCATATAAGGTTTTTCGAACCTAGGAACATTAAAGATCCTAGACTAGTCCTAACGTGTTGATCAGAAGTGGTCTTAGAAACAATTTCCTATATTTGGGGTAATCAGTCCAGTTAGGAAACTAGTCTGTAGTCAAGTTGGTAATCGAATTAGGTCTGCTTTTACTTGACGCTGTTTTTTTTTCTTCTAAAGCTTGGGAATCGTTATCTGCACATAACGTTTAATAACAAATTTCGCTTTTACTTATGAACGATGCCAATTAAAAAACAGACTCAACTCCATTGTCGACTTTTCTACAGAAATACATCAACAGAAACAAATTAATTTCATCGACATCATAGTTCAATAAGATTTCACAGTGGATTCTATTTCCTTACTACTTAACAGTTAGATGGAAAAAAATGGATGTTGTCGAAAATTCTGGATAAGGCGGTTGTTTTAATTATCGGAATTTTTATTTTCTTCCAACTCAGTATTTCATTATTTTCAAAAGATCTCCTATATCATCGTCGAAATTTAAAAATTTTGTATTTTAACGAATGACAGAGCCATTTAGAGGGAAAATTTTTTATAAAAGTGAAGTACATGGAGACGTTCTAATTGTGCTTAGCATTCCTGTCCATGTTCAAATTTATTACATTAGACAACCATATCAATACATATTTCGAAAATTAATTAGACCCCTTCCACGTGCACAGAAATAATACTTGTTGAAAAAATGATGTCAATAAAATTAATGTTCTCTGTTGGTATAGTTGAGTTTTCGATGTTGTAGGATCGACTAGAAAGATCAAATTTTAACTAAGAGTGATTCTATCGTAAAGTTGTTTTACTTTGTCTAGATTACTACAATTTTAGCTAGTGTGGTAATTGTTGCTGTGGAATTAGCGCAGATGATGATGTTGAGGGCTACTGGGGGTAGACGACAGTTGATTACTAGGTTCTAAGAAACTTCAACACATCCACTGACAATAATTGTTAATGAATTCCAGCGTCAGTTGTACATTTACTCGAAAGTCCAACGTGAGACGACATCTATTTTTAGCAGATCTATCTTTAGACAACGCTGAACGTGAATAATTAAAGTGGCTATACATTTGATGAATACGTGTTCTAGAGCTGTAACGTGCACATGAATCGATACTTTCCTTTTATATTACGATATTTTGGAAGACATATGGAGAGAATCTTTCTCTGCTCTATTGTTTTCAGTGTATCGTAATTTTTGGATTATTCAAGCGTGAAAACATTTTATAGAATAACTCACGGAATCCACTTCTAATTCTACTGAGGCATCTTGAATGTTTTCTTTCTCATTTACTCCACTTTTCTTAGAAACTGGGCATCCGAAATTTTAAATTGTTTTACTATTTCAAAAAATTACTGCTATTTAATAATTTTAGTCATCTTCCAAATGTACCAAGTTTTGTTAAATTTTATTCAAAATTTTGTAGATTTTGAGAAAAGCCCAGCTTTGTGAAAATGTTTACAAATCCTACGATTTTGGAAAGTTCTAAGTCTTTCAAAATTTCTATTCAAAACCAAAATGACCTCTTAATATTGTGGAGAACTTGAACTAATTTCGATGAATTGTCGATAACATTTGAATAGGCTGTCCGATGGGGAGTCTAAAATTATATTCTCTGAAATTTTTTCACACTTGCTACCTTACAAGAGGGACTTTATCATGAAAAGGTAGTTGGTTAGATAGACATGATATTGGTAAATAGTAAGTACTAGTGACTAGTTCTCATCACGAGCCAAAAGTGTTCATATCATAGATCCCAGTTGGTATCTCCAGTTTCCCAAATCCTTCAAAATCCACAACTCTTCAAATAGAAAACTATTATTATTTACTAGAAGAGATAGATTCAGCCCTAGGTTGAATTCTAGTGATGTAGTCCTTATTAGACATAATATACGACTTAGTTTAATAGAGTAGTAAGTAGTAAAGTGTGGTGGGGTGATGTGTTTGGGGCAGGTTCATCACGGTGTTCCCACAAGGCATTAACCTGGACATGGATCTGCGCACGTTGCGTGCTATACGCGTATTGCGACCGCTCAAACTTGTCTCCGGCATACCGAGTGAGTAGTGTTTCAATTATTGCCCAATTCACTTCGACATTCGAGTCATTCTCAATGTCCAAGGAAATACTACTAATGTGGAACCATGGGTAATCGTATGATACCGGGCCCTGCCCAATCAAACAGAATATATCATGTAAATACCTCGTCCCTATATAAGTTCTGGCTTCTCATTTTTCACAACGTCGAAAATCAACCGTAATTGCTCCGGAATTTCCAGGAATATTTACTCCAGGAATGCCTTCTATCGACAAACAATTTTTCCTACAACCATATTTCACCGATTATTCTTTTTTCATGAAGTATGTTGGTCGAAAGTAATTGTTTATAAACCTGGCTTTCCGTACGGACTTTTTTTCCGCAGCGCATATTCAATTTCAATCCGCCAAAGCCATATGAAGGGATTTTTAATTTATAAAACTTCTAAAACCCTGTATCATACTTTTACCTGTACTCTTCAGATTCCCTTATTTTACGCGCAGAAAAAGCTCAAGATATCGACTGATATTTATGTCAATTAATATAGCCCTAATACGATTTTAAATTTCCCGAGAATCTTGACAATTCAGCCTTTATTGTATTTTCAAGGTCTTGTCTGAAACTTGAAGTTGATTGAGTTTCCATAATGCATAGGAAATTTTATGAATCATTCGATCCTCAATCAAATTTAAATTCTTAAATTTGGAAACCCAAGTGCAACTTTTACTGGTTAAATTTCTAACGCTAGCCTATCTGAGAGGTGTAAATTGTGGAATATTTTCGAGTGAAATGTATTTTTCAAAACGAAGTTTCTGTTTTTCGAAAGACTTAGATCAACATTATGTTCACTGGAAAAAATGTTTCCGAGGCCAATAGTCCGACACCCTCTTGAGCATTTTATGAGCGATTGTGAACCATGATTTCTCAGCATGATACTAACTCTGAATTTTGTTGACAGGTCTTCAGGTGGTGCTCAAGTCTATCATCAAGGCGATGGCACCCTTGCTGCAAATCGGCTTGTTGGTGCTGTTCGCCATCGTGATATTTGCCATTATTGGTCTTGAGTTTTATTCGGGAACATTGCACAAAACGTGCTACAGTATAGAAGATATCAGTTAGTATAGTATACCTTAATCTCGAAAAATTGAGGGCAAAATTCCAAATTGAAAGTTCCGCTTCAGCTTTTCTGACACCGCATGAAATTATTGAAGTTTAAAAGTTGAAAAGTTAGAGTTCCTTAGCCCCCTGGACCAGTGATTTCGGTCTCAAGCGACCGAATAGTTCCAAGAATTGTTTCATCCGGGGACCAGTTCTGGGGATGTTCCAGGTGAACGTCCGATTGAGGAATGTATTCCCGGCGTTGCACGTTCACCTGAAACCGTTGCTCGAATCTACTTTCGAGCTGATTTTACCCGATGTCAGGCTGATTCCGCCTGCTTCTGACAGTATTCAAGCGATATATGACCCAGACATTTCCAGTGATTGTTTCCAACCTGATTCAGTCCCATTCCAATGTATTCACCTCATTTATGGTCGAGACACCATGAGAGTTGCCGTCGGGTTTCCAGTCAAACTCGCCGGACCAGCGCCCCCGCATGCGCGTTGCTTTCCTTGATAAAGGGAGGGAGGAGGGAGAGTTTGAAAGGCGATGTACATGGCCGAATGGCCCGAAGACAACTCATATTTTGTTCTGACTATAAACAAGGGCATGTCTTTCAACTCTGCATGATCCAGTGCATCTGTGACGATGTACATTAGCTCAATTCTCCAACTCATTTAGAACGATTTCCTCCTTTACATTTATAGTATCCCTCTCTTGATCTCAATTCAATCGGACTTAATATTTTGAGATTAATATAAACGACTTACCTTACAGGTCAAATAGTGAAAGAGGGCGATGTGCCAAGTCCATGCAACACAGACAACAAATACGAGGCGCCGATGGGGTCTCACGTATGCAATCCCAACAAATCGGTATGCCTGGATCAGTGGGAGGGACCAAACAGCGGTATCACAAGTTTCGACAACATCGGCTTCGCCATGCTCACCGTCTTCCAGTGTATCACTATGGAGGGCTGGACTGCCATATTGTACTGGGTAAACCGAAAAGAGATATGTTCCTCAGTGTTGAACCTGGCACCTCGTCGCCTCTCCACTCCTCTCATATGCATTTTTCGAGAGCGAGCTGGCGCTAACGAGAGTGCTTCAATTCTTCTAATTGTTCATTTTTATCATCTTTATCAATGTCTCGATGGCGCAAACTCTCATTGGCCAACCATTCAAGTCATCCATTTGTCGCTTTTCTTATGACAATTCTGCACATCAATGTTGTGTTGATTGGCTTCTGACTCCTGACATCTTTACCTTTTCTTTCTGTTGTATTCTTTTCTCCATGAAGAAAACCATGTCGGATATAATTTCTATATTTTGGTTAATTTCTTCACCATGGATGTGGTCTATTGTATACCGACATATTGTCTTGAAGGCATTGAGTCATTGGCCTTTCAATCACAGCGACATGGCAGATAATAATTTTCTTAATGATGCAAACTCAATGTTTCAGTTTTCACGCAGGTCCTCTTGAGTAGATATACAATCTAAAGGTTACTATTGAGATCAAAGTATTGGGTTTGTTTCATCAATAAATTTATTGTCTGTAATATCGCTGTGTAATTGTAATTCAAGACAATGGATAATTTCTCTCTGTCAATCTGTATGAAGTATGCCAGACAATTCTTCTGAATGTCATCCTATTATATGTCGCTCGAATCTTATAGTAAAGTGTAATTTCTGCCAGTGGCCCAGTATATTCAGTGACGCACTGCTCTCGATTTTGAAAGAGTGAAAGCTGTCGATAGCAGAAAAATCGTTTTTTTATTTATTTGTATTGATCCACTTTGATAATTACAATTGCTCTGTAAAAACGAAATCCTAACTATTGACGTTTTCATCTTTCTGAAAAAAGCGGAGCAATCTTCTTTTCCTGAAATGCGAACTCGCTATAAAAGTTGAAGGAAAAGAATTATCGACAATGATATTGCGATTTCTTAGTTCTTCACACTAACTCAAAATTTCGAGCCATACCACTGAATATGCGAGACGAGTGTTAAGAATTGCACATTGATAAGCGATCGATCTCTACCATGCAGGATGATGTTACGAGAGTCATATGAAGGTGTGGTAAAATATATAACATATGAAATTGTGTTATGTATTGGAAGTACGTGAGAAATTGGCTTACAATTGTACATCAATGATCCATGAGGATTAGTATTTGTGTATTTATTTTCGTGATTGCTCTTCTTTAAAATTGATGTGATTTTTTGTGTCTAAGTGTAATAATTTAATCTTTCTTGAAATGATAATTATCTGGTTAATCTAACACTGATGTATATATTGACTTTGCTCAGTATGACACTGTCAGTTTCAACCCTCACTATCTTTTAACTTCCCTGAACCTTCTTGAATGCTAGACGGATGCACAGACACTCGACTAACGTAAACTGTCAAAACTTGGATGCAAACTTGTGCATTGAAAAGCCACTTCTGAATAGTTTAAGAATGATTGTTAAGTCTCTACTCATTATTGACATTTTTTTGTTATTCGAGTGTCGGAAAATGTCAAGAGAGCATCAAAGTATGCTCATATCTTTTATATTGTGTAACGAAAAAAAAACCTTTTATGTACTTCTCTGTTATCAGTGTGAATTCATCAAGCGCCAGGGCTAGGGGTTTAATCACTCGACTCTATTTATGATAAATTTTACAGACGAACGACGCTCTTGGCAGCTACTTCAACTGGGTATACTTTATACCATTGATCGTCCTTGGGTCCTTCTTTATGCTGAATCTAGTTCTCGGAGTTCTCAGTGGGTGAGTGCAACTCTTGTTCTATCCAGCTCTCGACTGTTTCATCCTTTAAACGTTTCTTTACCCCATACCCCGATATGAAGATAGGTCAAAAGATGTTCTCGGAAGAGATGCCGGACTTGAGTTTCTCAATCCCGACAATTTTTTTTCATCTGTACAGTGCAGAAGACTAGTGTTTGTAATCCTTCTCAGTATGAGAGATGAGGCCGGAAGGAAACGTCTGAATCGTTAAAAGTAACTGATTTCATTTGCTTCTTCTAGCATCTCCATTACAGGATCGAATTGTATAAATACATCCATGCAGAAAGCATTCACCGTTTTGAGTTGCTAGCGAATGTCGCCGCGCGTTCAATAAATCAAAGCGAGCGTGAGTTCGATCACCCTTGAGTTGTGATTGACTGGATCAATCTTTTCGATCAAACGGAGTTGAATCAAGTCGGGAGCAGAGTTGGATTGACCAATTCAACTCAAAAACAGACATTGGAACAATTGCTCGAATTCACGCTCGCTTCCTTGTCCAAATAGCTATGCAATTTTTGAAAAAAATAAAAACGTTATACTGATTGTTACAAAACTATTCGAAAATCAAATATTAGTTTTAACAGTGTACACTTTTTCTGTTGTTTTTCTTTCCCCATCCTTGTTTTTTGTCATCAGGGAGTTCTCGAATGAACGAAATCGAGTCGAAAGACGAACGGCATTCAGAAAGAGAAAGCATAAGCTACTGTTCACTACTGCCTTTAACGCGTACCTTAAATGGATCACACAAGCAGGTTTTTCTTTATTTGTCAAATCCTCAGCAGTAAATAATATATACTATTATGATGGCGATGTTGATTGTATTATTTGTTCAAGCCTTTTTCAACTAGCTGTTTGAGAATTCCAACCAGTAGTGCATTAAACATAAGCCAGATCCACTTGATGAAAAATTACTGCGCGGACAATTTAAATATTTATATTTCCGAATGCGGGTTATTAACTCCTGTAATTGAGAACTTTCCTATGCTCAAATAGAGATATTGAATCTTCGATGCAGGGATATTGCATCGATCTTCTCTACCAGAAAAGTTTGCATTACAATTTCGTCGTTTTTCTATTTTGAGATATTTACTGAAAAAAGATATTAACCAACAAAGGAGTTAACTCCATGGAACAGCAATTTTCCTATATTTTTTTTCAAATCCGACTCAGCCGTATAAAGTTTGCATAAAAACTTCGATAATTTGATCTTGTGAGTTCCGAGAATTTTTTTTTTTTCAAAATGTCAGTTATCCGTCAAAGCCACTTGATACTCTCCACCACTTCACGATTGATATGTTCTCTGTTTAAAATGACTAGCAATAAATTCGGTTACGGCCGATGTAAAACATGTTTAGAATCCTCCGGTTGACCACTATTAAGTCGATGATAATTGCACCCGCCGTAAGCCCATTAAACAGCCAGACTTACTGCTTACCAACTCCTCCCACTTACCGATAATTAGATACGTAATCATACGCCTTAATAGCCTTCCTATCACACCTGTAACGCTTGTAGAGAATTTGCGAAGGAGAGAGAGAAAGTGGAGAATCGGCAGAACTTCATGAAGACCCGTAGACATCAGCAGCTAGAAAGGGAACTCAACGGTTACGTCGAATGGATATGCAAAGCAGGTTAGATCACTACATCCAAAACAAACTTGTTTTTACCCACCTGATCGAGACTTCCTAGATACATCAAAGAGAAACTAGTCTTTTATCCACTTGAAGGGATTAGGTGCCAATATACAGCCAGAAATATCCAATGAAAGGGAAACGAATAGGAACAATGCACGAGCAAAAAGTTTCAAAAAAGTTACACAGACATAATTTTTAGATGAATAGCGAAAACCCGTTTTGAATCTTTGAACAAGATTGTTTTCGTTTGGGGTGTAATGTAAGCAGTACAAATTATCGAAAGTATAAACTTAAAACACAATGCTTGAGCTTGGAACTAAGCCTAGGTCATTCAATTCACCTACTATTGCATAGTACTTTATAATTTTATTTGTTTTTTTTTATTATAGAGGAAGTCATACTGGCGGAAGAGCGGACGACAGAGGCGGAAAAAATGCACATAATAGAAGGTAATTTTCCTCAGTGACAATAAACCAGTTTTATTTACCTCTTGATTAATGCAATTTTACTTCATTCGCCAGCGAGGAGGAGAGCCGTTAAGGCGCAAAAAAAGAAATTAAAAAATATGGGAAAGAGCAAGAGCACGGACACTGAGGAGGAGGACAACGAGGACGATCCGGGCGATGGTGAGTTGTATTTTTCCCTCGTTTCAATTAATGTTACTTCTGATAATTATCGGAAAGAAAAATTAGTCGAATTGAAAAAAAACCATCTCAGTCATGCAATTAGCCTCCTTTCATTATCAAACGAAGAATATAACAAAACGTGTCAAGAATTTTTCATCAATTTCCCTTTACTTTCTCGTTGTTCGCACATATTCTCCAAAATTCGCCATAACAGCAATTTTCCAATTTCACCCTTATTGAGCAAAAATGCTCCTTATAGACCGTTCAACCAATTCTTGGTGTTTGTAAATTTTACCAATTGTTTCAATATTTTCCGACATATATATATAAGGACATCGAAAACTTGTGGGTGATATATTGCTGAATAAATGAGTCATAACAAGGTGAATTTTCTTTTTCCTAGAGAGAAAACATACTTATCCATAAAACCAGCAAAACACGGAAAATCCGTTTTATCGGCTTGAGCGTTGAAACTTGATAATCGTCTTTCAGTAGTTTACGAGAGTCAAAATAACTAATAAAATGGTAAATTGGTAACGTAACTAAAAAAATGTGAGGGAATTGGGTCTCGGATTAGGAAGGTTGTTCGTAAGCCCTAAGAGAGTTTGCTATCCGAATGGTTGATTATTCATTGTTAATAAGAATGAGATAAAGCATCTACTTTCGATAGTTGAACATTCTAAACACACGCTATCAGATGCTCCTCTTGTTTCAGAGCCTAAGAAAAAACTGAAAGGTAAATACTGCAACGAGTAATGACAACTTACACGTAATTCAGCTATATGGATATTTTTGTTATTCTATTAAAGTGAATTGTGCTGTTGTGTATGTATCGTTAATTCGAGTAACGATATTGACTTTGTAATATTTTAACGTAAATACGTAATATTGGGTATTTATTATTGATGCTATATATCTATCGAGGCTAACCGGAGCGAATCCATAGTATTTTGTAGGTAGATATGTATTTTTTTTCACCTCTAAATATTGCAATGGTGGAAGTGCTATAGGCCGCTTTTCTATAACTTGAAGCCAGTGTTAACGACTTGGAACAACGTGAATCATTTCTTTTTTTGCGAGAATGGCACAATGATTTGTCCAGTAATGCTTAGAGGCGCTATAATTCCTTTGGCCTCCAAATGCCTCGATTGTGATTTAGTGACAGTCAAAACTGAATGATGAAAATGAATAGGTAACGAAACAATATTTTCTCTACTAGGTATCGCTTTCCCTGCTGACAAAAACATTTGTCGAATTACATCTGTGGACAAAATGCTGGTGGTATAGGTCACCATAAATCTAAAATTTAACGTCAGAGCCGTAAAAGCAATCTTACCCCCCATGCCACCAGTTTTTTTTTTTTCATCTACGTGTTAGATTTTATGTTCCATACATGATGGTCAGTCAAAACGAACACTGAGGGCTGATGTTTTAGTTAAGATTGAGAAAGAGGAAATTTTTAGGGTAGCAGTAAGGCTGGTAGTAATTTAGAGTCGACAAGATATTTACTTCATTTTATGTATTTGCTTTTACTTGGAAAATCTTAAACAGAAAGGATGCGATTAGGAAACCATTGACTAGTTGATTGAATTATCATTTCTGTGTAGTGGATTTTTTTATGGTGTCTCATCTGGGAATCAATTTTTTTTTTAATTTTCTTAAATCTTTCAATTTTTGGAAATTAAAAAGAAAAGATCTTGAAAACTTTGATAATCTGAGAAATGCTCGAATGTCTAAAAATAATGCCGGGAGTTGCAATCTCGACGAGTAGCCATCTATGGACTTATTTTGTCTTTTTTTTTCTTTCAATTTCGCTTTGTAGAATATTGACAGGTAGCAATTAGTGAGAGTAACGATGTGACTGATGGGCCATGAATACTATAAATATTGAAAATCATGCACTCAGTTGAAGACTAAAATCGAATGAGATGAATGACTAAATGAACGTGAATGCAATTAGGCTATTGATGAGTCAGTGAAGTTAGGTAAAAACTTCAAATCCAAATTTGTGATATTAAAAAAAGATACGAAAGTGCGACATCGACTCTTGAGACGCAAAACATGATTTATAGAAGTGAAGCTAATGTACGTATCTTTCTAGGGTTCCCGAGAGGTGGTTCGTACTTCAGGTCAAGAGTGAAGGAACAAGGTGCCTGCAAGCAGTTCTGGATGATTGAGAAGGCTATTAGGTACGGAATACGACATGCCGTTAAAACCCAGTCGTTCTACTGGTTCGTCATCATTCTTGTGTTCTTCAATACTGTATGCGTTGCCGTTGAACACTACAATCAACCACAGTGGCTTAGTGATTTCCTCTGTGAGTATTTCAGCCTTGGTAATTCATGATAATTTAACAACTAAGCTAATTCAAAAACATTGCTGACTTATTGATCGAAAATTAAGCCCCACTTAATTTCCTCATAAATTATAAAGAAAATTCAGTTCGCATATATATATATATATATATATATATATATATAGTGTGATACTTGATGAATGACACATTGCCCAAGTATAAGGATAGGTACACACGTAAAGAATATAAGCCATAGAATTTTTCCGTTATACTTGAAGATAAGAACGGATGATGGTCCTGTAATTGTCGTAGGTACAAATGCATTTGACTCAAGTGGGATCGGAAATAATTGTTAGTCCTATAAACGCTCCGATGGGGGGCATAGAAGGGGGACGACGGGTCGAGTTTGGCCACTAGAGAATTCTCAAATTTTTTTGATCCTTCAAGCATACACTCCTCTATTTTATCCAGTTCCATTCACCAGTTATTACATCCTCAAACATATATCAATAAAAATTTTATTTGTATATTTACAGATCACACAGAGTTTGTTTTTCTGGGGCTCTTCATGTGCGAAATGTTTATTAAGATGTACGCCCTTGGGCCTCGGAAATACTTCGCCTCGAGCTTCAACAAATTCGACTGTGTCGTTATCTTGGGCTCAATATTCGAGGTGATATGGTCAGCCGTGAAGTCCGGCTCATTTGGCCTCTCCGTCCTGCGCGCCCTGCGTCTCCTCAGGATATTCAAAGTGACAAAGTATTGGGCGAGCCTGAGGAATCTCGTTATATCATTGCTAAACTCAATGCGCAGCATCATCTCACTATTGTTCCTTCTCTTCCTCTTCATTCTCATATTCGCATTACTTGGTATGCAACTCTTCGGTGGACAATTCAACTTTCCATCGGGCACACCACCAACCAACTTCAATACATTTCCCATTGCGCTGTTAACTGTCTTCCAAGTGAGTAATATTCAGTTTGGCTATGGAAAACCAGAGGAAGATATAGATTGGAGTCTTCCCCTTGAATTACCGTTTATATTATCAGAGTCACACGAGTTGAACGGAATTTAGGGAATAAAAAATCCACTCATTGACCAAACTTGACATGCTAAGGAGCATCATTGAATTACTCTACCACCCTTTTTTTCATTATTATTATTGTTGTTGTATACTGAATTTTTGGTGTTGACTGAAATTAATTGAAAAGAAAAAGGCTCGAAATTGTATGCAACACTAAGAAAAACGAACTAGAAATTTCATAGGCGAATGCAAGAGAATCTCTCGACCCCAGACCACATGATTCATGTTTATGAAAATCTATGAGTGCTATTAATGAAAAGATTAATTTTGAAAGATCCTAACCGGTGAGGACTGGAACGAGGTGATGTACCAAGGCATCGAATCACAGGGTGGCCACAAAGGCGGTGGCATGATATACTCGTCCTACTTCATTGTTCTCGTCCTGTTCGGCAACTATACGCTGCTAAATGTATTCTTGGCTATCGCTGTTGATAATTTAGCAAATGCTCAAGAGCTCACGGCAGCTGAGGAGGGCCAAGAGGAAGAGGAAAAGGAGAAACAGCAGCTGGAACTCGAGCGGGAAATGGAGGCGTTGCATCTACCAGACAGTGGAGCGCCAAAAGTCGAGATATCACCGCCGAGTCCGTCACAAAATTTGTGAGTTCCAGATACAAATAATGTCATATGATTTTTCCATTCTATATTCCTTAAAATCTGCTGTTAATCCCTGAAATGTCGGGCTATGGACTAAACACATCTGTTCCCCACCTCTATTTTCCATCAAACTAAAAAAACGAAAGATTTGGCATTTTTTTTTCTACTTCAAATTGCCTGGAACAAATGTATGACTTATTTTTGGCTCCAATAACATTTCGGCGTCAGCTTATAGAAATTTGACATGCAACACATTCCACAGAAGTTGAGTGGGTCTGAAAATCTTATTTTCCCAAAGAACCAATACTTGCATCCAAGAACTAAGGTTCATGCCTATTCAATAGCAGATGAAAATTTCGGTCTAAAGGTTGGGCAAAAATTCAGTGTTATTAGAATAACGCAAGTGTGGGTGAATTTTGAATTTCATCCTTAAAACCATATTTGATTTTTCATGGCAGAGGTAAAAGTGGAAAACAGGCGTCCGAGGAGAAAAAACAGGAGGACGACGAAGACACGGGACCAAAACCAATGCTGCCATACTCCTCCATGTTTATATTATCCCCGACAAACCCGTGAGTTTTGATCATTAACGCTTAATGAATAGAATAAAATATAAACCTTCTGCTGCTGTATGAAAGATTCGAAATAATTGACATGCATTCACTAATGCTTTTTTTTTTGCTTTGTTACAGTGTTCGACAGGGGGCCCATTGGGTGGTGAATCTTCGATACTTCGATTTTTTCATAATGGTTGTAATATCTCTATCGAGTATTGCCCTAGCAACTGAGGATCCGGTGGATGAGCACTCAAAAAGAAACACAATATTAAATTACTTCGATTATGCGTTCACCGGTGTATTCGCGATAGAGATGATTCTCAAGGTCATTGATCTTGGAATCATCCTCCATCCGGGCTCGTATTTGCGCGAGTTTTGGAATATAATGGATGCAGTTGTTGTGATATGTGCTGTTGTGTCAATGGGCTTCGAAATGAAGGGCGGTTCAGCTGGGCATTTATCAACAATTAAATCACTTCGTGTGTTGCGTGTACTTAGACCACTCAAAACCATAAAACGTGTGCCTAAATTAAAGGCAGTGTTTGACTGTGTCGTTAACAGTTTAAAAAATGTCATTAATATTCTCATTGTGTATATATTGTTTCAATTTATCTTCGCTGTCATAGCGGTACAATTGTTCAATGGTAAATTTTTCTATTGCAACGATGCCAGTAAAAGAACTGAAGCCACTTGTCAGTGAGTATCAACATACACTACTTGTTCAATTTTCATTTATTTCATCATGATTAGTTAAAGAAAATCACCATTTTAGTGCAACAAGCCAAATTTCAAGTAAAACATTTACAAGTGACAAAAGTCTCACAGAAATACTGGAGAATCCCAGGAATTTTAGTAATTTCGAGATAATCAAAGAGTTTGGCAATCTCCAGAATTTTGCTAATTTTACAGAGAGTCAAATTTCAATAGAGAGAAATTATTTTTCGAAAAAACCTATATTTTTTATTGAATTGCTTTTAATGAATTTTCAGGGGTGAGTATTTCATTTTCGAGGAAGACCAGCTACTGCCAACGCCCATGAAACGCAAATGGCAGCCACAGAGCTTTCATTACGACAACGTTATGGCTGCTATGCTGACGCTATTTGCTGTACAAACTGGTGAGGGTTGGCCACAAATTCTCCAACACTCAATGGCAGCTACTCACGAGAATGAGGGCCCCATTCACAATTTTCGAATTGAAATGTCACTATTTTACATCGTATATTTCATCGTCTTTCCATTCTTCTTCGTTAACATATTCGTCGCCTTGATCATCATCACCTTTCAAGAACAAGGCGAAGCGGAATTGCAGGATGGGGAAATTGATAAAAACCAGGTGAATCAATACCATTTTCAAAAAAATATTGAAGGACAAAAAATGGAAAGTATGAAAAATCTACTTACAGCGTAGATTTATGAAATAACAGACATATACAAAATTGAAACTGAATAGTTCTGAACATTACGTCTAACTGAATACTTGGTCTCTTCTTTCAGAAATCCTGTATAGACTTTACGATAGGTGCCAGACCTCTTGAGAGGTATATGCCGAACAAAAGAAATAGTTTAAAGTACAAAATATGGAGGATAGTAGTATCAACGCCATTCGAGTACTTTATCATGATTCTCATCGTTTTAAATACTCTTTTACTCATGATGAAGGTAAGCACTGCAATACCACTAATTTTCCTACAATAAACCTCAGTCTCATAACTTTGCTGATGCCCTAACAAGTTTTAATACAACGATAGTTTTTCCCCTCAGCCCACGGGAATACAAAGTTTCATGAATCTATAAAAAAACAATTTTCGAGTGCAAAGCTGCCACTCCCTGAATCATTAAGCAACAATTGAAATATTGCATGATGATGAGCTGCATTTCTTCGTTATAATAAACCATTTTGGTTGTTTCAAGGGAAGCATTTTCATTCAATCAATGCTTCATTGCATAGAAAATGCCTGAATCAGTTTCTTTTCATGGAATGGAAAGTTTTTTATAATCCGCAATCAGATATGTTCAATGTAACTCCTTTTTGAGGAGAAATGTTAAAGTCTTCATTCATTGAATGGAAATCGCAAGTTCGATAAAAATCAACAATTTTATAGATTCAAATAGCTTTACTTGTTCTACTACTTGAATTCTTCAACTGTTCAAGCAAGTGTTGAACATTTCTAATAAGTATATCGAATAAAAGTTTCGATATATTTCATTCTTGCTTGAAAGAAGGTTCTTGAAAGAATAAATGTGGTTACATGAAGGAATTATTGTGCCCCTCAAAACATACGAAAAAGGGAGAATATGAGTCAAATATTTTATTTTCAATTTTTCCCGTTTTATCGTTCACCATCACTTTAATTTCATCATTAACATCACACCCCAAACATTACATCCCTCGGATGAGGTAATTGGTGAAGGAAAATTCATAAGTATTTATACTTTTTTTTATGATCCATTGGTACGAAAAGAAATGATTGTATTTGCCTGCACTCACCTGTTTCTCTGTTTATCTGTCGTCCCAATTTGTCTGTCAATACATACGTAACAGACTAGTCCAAAAACCCACGAAACCCTCATGATCTTATCACCTCACCTCGTATGAGAGAGAGGAAAAAATAATCATAAATCATAGTTCATTACGCGGAAAATTGTCCAATAGAAATATGCAATGTGTAAATTCTATTGGAAGTTAGTCCATGAGATAAACAATTCGTCGAAAAAAATACGAACGTTTTCAATATTTCTAATCTACTGTAACGGTTGTTCCAAAATTCACGTTTCACTGACCGGCAGTATTTGTACAAAAGTTTAATAATTTCGTGATGATTAAACTGATGGGAAGGATTGCCAAAGCTGTCCGTGAAATTCTCAATCGAAGTAAAAATGTCGAGATAGTGTGTTCGTGTAATGATTTTAATTTGCTTGAGTTATTCGTGGAAATGAGTGCTTTTCTGTAAGACCACTTGCACCCGCACTGCCGATACAAATCGAAGATTTCCACCAGAGGAGAATTTAATTGAGGCAAGTTTTTGCAGATGAACACAATGAGGAGAAGAAATTACAACATTGGCTATGCTCGCTTTTTTGCGCTATATGGGAAGAGTCACGTAGACAGTACCAAGTCTAGAAACACATTTTTCCCCCTAATACAGATTATACAAACCCTTATATATACGCCTTTATTCATTTTTGGTCATATCGAAGGCATTGAAGATTGATGATTTCGCAAAAAAAACGTTAATG
Source organism: Asobara japonica (assembly GCA_026005395.1). Lineage (NCBI taxonomy): Eukaryota > Metazoa > Arthropoda > Insecta > Hymenoptera > Braconidae > Asobara > Asobara japonica. The sequence goes on along the minus strand of BQMI01000560.1, from coordinate 86,453 downwards.
TTAATTGAAAATCAAGATAATGATAATTCTGAACCAAAATTGTTCTTTCCTAATAGATCAGCAATGAAAAAAAAATTCTTAACGACTTAATATGGCTCATATATTTGCATTACACTTTTGTGAATAAATCGTCGATCGTAACTCACAAAACCCTTTATCCAGTCATTTATTTATTTATCCATGTGTTAGTCTGGAATACTCAACAGATCAAACAAGAGACTTAAAAAAAAACATACCGCTTGTGGATGATACAGCACGTTGCAATTTCACGTCACGTTGTGTTCACGCATCTGAAATTTATCTCACTCCTCCCCGGATTACGATATCTCTTAAAAAAATACACAAAATAGCGTGTTGCATGTTGGCTGCTGCAGATAACCAATTTCACAAAAAGAGAATATGGAAAAAAATACGGAACCACATACACTCATAACATTGTTACATTTCATTGAATGTTGAACAAAGTCCTATTGTTTTGCACGGGGCGTTCGCACGATAATATCATAAACAAAATGATGATGATGACGATTTTCCTTATCACGAGATTCAAATTCGTTTTTATGTTGGACTAAAATTTTAATCCGATGGCAAGAAAAAGTTGCAAATACAGAATAGACAACGGATCGAGATTCCCTCACATTAATTGACCACATAATTGATTAACTACTTGAAAAACGGATTAGTGAATTAAGCGATTGCAAGGCGGTAAATTCTCAAGGGAATGTAAATGAAGACGACAATAACGAAACACAGATGAGAGATGATAAAAAACACATTCAGACAGACATGTAGGCTTGTATGTCCATATGTATGTCCGTTGTTGGCCGTGTGTTTGTCAGTGTGTGCGTTGCAGTACCACCGGCAGAGCGACCTGTACAAATCCATATTGAAGAACATGAACATAGGCTTCACTGGGATGTTCACCATCGAATGCACACTGAAGATCGCCGCTTTCGGCGTCAGGGTAAGCTCCAACTCCCGATCCTCTCAAAAAAATCCAATTATTTTTTCGTTTTAATCACAAAAACAAAATTGAACAGAGGATGTTTGAATTTTTCGCAAGTTGCAAATCCCATCTTTCCGTTTCTTCAATCTTTTCGCAATTTCATGGCACCAATTATTCACAGCACATTGTTGCTAATTCTCGTCCTTCATTAGCGAAATTGAGGAAATACACAGATTTTTCAAAGTATAAATTCAAAGATTTCTCTGACATTCTTGAAAAGAACTGGTAAGTCTCGCTTATTAGAAAACTCTTAGAGCCTTCATTTGGATTGAAAAGAATGAAAAGCATCTGATAAAGTTGTTAAGCAGCTCTCACAATTACAGGGAGTTAGAGAAAACATTATGAGACAAATGAATAAAACAGCACCAAAATAAGAATGTATCTGATGCAGTCGAACTTGCAGTTTAAGGACCTCAGTATGCTGATATGATACTCAAGCCACGACTCTAGGCTTGCAATCGATTGACCATTTCTATAGACAATATCATAGTCAGGCGACTGAACACAATGACACCAGTTGAAACAACACAAGTGACACCTCACAATGACTCCATACAATACGATAATTGCAATTACACGTTCACACATTACTTTTGTGTTGTATGGAAAAATCGTGACAAACGTAGTAGAGTAGAAGAGAAAGATTTTCACGATTGGCAACATTAAATCTTTCACTTTCAGAACATTATCAAGTTGCATGGAGTATTCCGAAAATGATTAAAGTGAAGCAAATTCATCTGGAATCCTCCAGGTATTGCCAATTTGTCTTTTTGAGTATCTGAAATTAATAACGAACGCACAAATCAGAAATTCCTTTTCCATACACCATACAAAGTAATAAAACCTGTGCATTATTTTAATGATTCAACATCCCCTGACATTTGCCTCTGCTCTTTGCCTTTCTATCTGCTCTAAAACTTTGTCTCACCATAGACGAAGTAATTAAGCCGCTTGAAGAGCCCGAAACACCTCAACTAATGAAGAAAATGTAAAAAAAAGAAGAAATTACGTGTGCAGTTTGCTATTCTTGGTGAAACGGAAACTGTATAAAAAGTATATAATATATTGTCAGTCTTTTAACTCACTCCATGTATAAGTCCGGTAGAATTGTGTACATATGTTTGATATATGTATTAAACATGTTTGATAAATTTGTAATGAACCATTCATGATTTACACAGATATACTTGCTTATGAAGGATATGCTACATACCTCCAATTCGTATTTTTTCAGTATTGAAAGAAAATTGCAAATGATCAAGGCCCGAAGCCCTTTTCAAAGTATTATATCTAAAGTATATAGTATCTCTAAATCTTGGATACCTCCAATTCGGGACACTATTCGGTCATCAGGTGGGTAGAAGTAAATGAAAAACTTCTTCAACTGTTTCACGGGCATTTCGAGTGCTATATGTACTCCTGTGCAAGCCATTAATTCATTAATTATAAAATTATATGTGATGACAAAGAAGTAATATCACCAGCTGAAGAAGGGTGTATTTATTTCTGAATTTCTGGTAACCAAGGAACGGCTTGAAGGTCCTCAATGTTTACCGTTACGTACGAGTATATTGCCATATACATATTCTACATACATGATTATGAATCATTTACATTGGGCTATAGTGTTTTCCCTTGAGAGACTACACTGTATTTGCCACTTCCCATGCCAGTACGAAATCTAATGTAAACCTTAAGCATTAGAAGTTTCATTATAAAATAACTTGAAAACACCACTGCATGTTCGCATCTGCACACAAACACCAACATGATTATTTTAATGAATAATATAAATAATCAAACAGAATAACACGATAGTTTGTGTAAATGGACCAATGATAGCTGATGAAATTTTGGAATCTATTTAGTGAATTTTATAACAGGTGGCATGACCTGATTCTTTGTTTTGCTTGTCCTGCATGCGTTAGGCAACTTTGCAAAATATGGATATTAATATGCACCTATTGGTGTGCATATTAATATAAATAGTGTTGCTTATTAGTTTAGCATCTGTGGCAACTAAGACTGTTGATACTTTGAATTTCTACATCCTTACCCTCCGTTTATCAATATGACTCGTCACCCACATTCTTTTTACTGTCATTTCTATTCATTTCCTCATAGCTCTTCCTTCCAATTTATCACTTACCGATCGAATATTGTTAATGCGCGTTGGGGCTATCTCTCTTTTGACGAAATGCATCTAGTCTTCCTTAGTCATAAGTTGTGGATTTGGGAAAGGTAAAATGAAGTATTTTATTTCTGAAACTATGAAACAATAGAGATTGATTCAACTATTTTTTATATACGAACTTGATGGAATAAATATTTCAATTGGTATATCGATTATTAACAAAAGCGTATAAAATACTCCAAAATTTCGACCTTTTTTTCTTCTGTGCATTATGGTCATATGCGCCATTGGTCACCCTCAACGACAACAACTTTCAAATTTAATATCCTTTTACCTTCCCCTACAACCACAGTGGCCATATCTACCCTCAAAAATCACTTGCAAATCATACGTCAACTGCACGGGCTTGAAAAGGGAAACAGACCAATTTTCTGGATACTGAAAATTGCAAAAAAAACACCAACCAACTAAGTAAGCGTTACAGAGAATTTCAATATGCTACGGCTGTCTTGGCTATATTTTGTAGTATCACGAGGCGCCGCCGAATCTATTGGATGCTTTGAGCTACGTGAACGTGGTTGTCACCCTACTTTTCTTCATTGAGTGCATCCTTAAAGTCATCGCATTCGGATGCAAGGTACAACAAAACAGAATTAACAAAAGAAGAGGGTATAACAACCAAAATCTACTCTCTACTTCACTCTATCTCATGTGTTGCGTAAAATGTCGTAAATTCCCACATTACGGGCAATTTTGCTGTAAAATATAAAGAATAAATGAATAAACAAGCAGAACACAAATCAATAATTCAACGTAATGCTATGAAAAAATTAATAATACTTCTTTGCTATAATCTTTGCTATAAACCATTCGTATTGATGTGGTGCTGCAAAAAAAAACAAATAGAGAGTGAAATTGAATGAGAAATACTGACAAATCTATGGGAATTGATCGATTTGACCTTATATTTTACGATACGAATTGATCACCCAAAAAAATTGGGTAAATTCTTTCTACTAGCTGCTTGCTATCACCGGCATGTTACCGTAGATCGTTAGACACATCCTCTTCAACAGTCTAGTGTCTAGCTAGCAATTTTCCGAAACAAAATATTGTACTGAAATATAATCTGCATATAAAACCTTATAATAATACACTACTGCATTAATTATTGTCTACAGTTATATCTTGGGCTTGTTTCCTATTTTTCTCCACTAAAACTTTCATATGTAATTTTCGTCCTCTTTCCTTACTTATCGAGAGATTAATGAAAAAATAGCCTAGAGTTGAAGTAACTTGCATCCCCTTAGCCCTTTACGACAGGAATTTCAATCAATATTGTTCATCCCAATAATTATTCTCTTATCGTGATGAATAATATTAAATGAAACGAAAATTTGTCCAAACCAACATTTCAGTGCAATATTTTGGTCCAGCAAGATCATAATAATGTAATATTCAGAGGTGATACTCGTTTCGATACATTCTACTTTCGAACCATGACTGACTTCCTTATCCAGGACACGAATAGGAACACTGAGAGTTCAGCTTAAACTTGAATAATGATCACATTACATTTGCCGGTTTCTTTACTTATTACACAGTCTAATATTGACGGACTTACATCCATGTGAGCACACTGAAGTCACATGTACACTGATAAATCAGTAATAATAATAATGAGTACAAGTACACGATGCACAGATGTTGGCATGCAGCTGCCGAATACTGGCAATGTCGACTACTTGAGATTATTCAATTTTCTTTTTTCTACACGTTTTATTTATTTTTGCCACTATTATAGTGCATTTCGTATCGATATGTTGAAAGAGACTCTGAACAGAGAAATTAACTTCTCATTTCATTATAAAAATTATATTTACATATATTTTGGTTTAAATTGACAAAATTGGTTAAAAAAATGAAAAGATTTTTCCAGGGAAATCCAAGGACTAATGTTCGAAATTGAATTGAAAAGAAATGCTAATGTATTGTAGTGCTAATTATTGTTAATTATAGAGGAAAATTATGCAAAATCCACACAAGTCAATTTGATTTTGTACAAAAATTAGCTTTCTCGCTTAACTTTTCTTTTTCATAATTATTCATCAAATAAATGTTTGAAATTCGTTGAAGTTGTTGAAAACTCAACGTATGTAAAAGAAATCGTTTGAAAAAAAACCATATGCTGTGCGTAAACTAGATTTCTATTAACAATATTATCACAAATCCTTGAATATCCCCTAACTTTGTTCCGAGTCTCCAAAAATGATTGAACAATCAAAACTAATCAATTGAATGTTTCGTTGATATTAGAACTTCTTCAAAGATCCATGGAATACATTCGACTTCATCACGGTCATCGGTAGCATCGTGGACGCCCTGGTAGTCGAATTCGGGGTATGTAACATTCCCAACGTCAGCTAATAGATGACTAAGTAAAGAGATGAATACATAAATAAATAGATCAATTAATTAATCAATATGGGGAGTGTGAGGCATAATGGCACAGCTTCGTAAAATAACACATGGGACCTACAAGCAAACGGGTATATCTTACATCTATTATGCCCCAACCTTTCCTACTAGTTAGAATTGCAGAAATTCAGATGTGAAGTTATTGGACTGTGATGAACCGTTTCAAGTCAATTTCATGAGACCTGCGAAAGCTAAATTAAAAGAAATTTGAATAGAGATTTTCCGAAATTTCAGTTCTAACAAGCTCCCAAAAATCTTGAGATATAGCCAGTATCCTTGAGTCGTGATTAGAGCCCATTTATTTTTTTTTCGTCACAATCCCCATCGAATTATTAGGATTTTAATGAGATGCGAAACTTCACGATAAAGCAATATTTAATTAAATAAACTTTGTAACTTCGCTCTTGCATCAAATCAGTGTATCTCGTAATCATTGATTGAATAACAGAGCGCTAAATTCATCTGATGAGACGCAGGCGCGAAGTCAACTCCTTACAATTACAATTGAATAATAATTGTTTTTCGTTTAAAGTGTAATTTTTTATGTCCCCTACAGGAAAACTTCATTAACGTCGGGTGTTTGAGGCTTTTTCGTGCTGCCAGACTCATTAAATTACTCAGACAGGGGTATACAATACGAATTCTTTTATGGACATTCGTACAATCTTTTAAGGTAATTAATCAATGTGCATTTTCAAAATATCAGTATAGAGCATATATTATCGTCCAAGTGCAGTGGTTGCCATTTACGTTGAAAACTACTTCTTTGAAATTGAATATGGCAAATTCAGTTGATTGGGCCCTTTTTTTTTACAGTATTTCAAAATATTGAGATTCCCTCTAATATGAACGATAGTACCCTCTTCTATGCTATGAATCTCTCCAATACATGTATATCAAAGAAATATTGTTAACTTTCAGGCTCTACCGTACGTCTGTCTGCTCATCGCCATGCTGTTCTTCATCTATGCCATCATCGGGATGCAGGTAACTACCCCGTGCCCCCATACATCAACATGAACAGACAACACATAACACCTAGAAACTACAACACTAATTCTTCTTTTTATGTTTCACTGGGAAATCCGTTATGACATGGTTACCCCCAATACTCAGATATTCGGGAACATAAAAAATCTCCCGTCAGAGGCGATAGAAAGTCACAACAATTTTCAAACTTTCATAGGAAGTCTCATGTTGCTATTTCGGTGAGTCGAGCAGCTTGGAGAAACCCTCATAAGTGTAAATCGCTCACGAGCAAGCTGCTCGGCAATATTTTACATCCCTGCTGTAGTATAACGCTAAACTAACAGAACTCCCATCTATGACAATGGACACTTCCTTTAATCATCACAGAACAATGTAGTCTCCCACTTTATTAGAAGGTAATTCAGCTCGTATATGAAAATATAAAAATTGACTTCAAAATAATACAGTTCACTGGATTCCATGAACAATCGAGGGGCTAGCGACCGGTTCACTTGCTGAACCCCCATTCGAGCTTTCGTTGATGGAGGCAATAAGCGGTGGTACTGAAAGAGCTGTGTAACTGAGATCGATGAATTTGCTAATCCATGCCCGATCCATGTTTGAATCGATGCCCGATCAAGTCCTTCATTTAACGCCTTATTGCATATCATCGTCGAATGTATTCTATATTAAGAATTTCGGATTCCCGACGACAATGACTGTACACCTCGATACCCCGGAGTGAATCGCTAAGGAAGACTTTGAACAAAATATTTATTTTATCATTTTGGCATTCGGTGGATTCCGAAATAATAAATTTATTAAACGTAACCTTTTACACAATTACATAGAATATACATTCACTAGAACTGTAGGTATGTGGTTCCAATTCATGAATAAATTGTATTGAATTTTGAAGTTGAACAATCGCAATCTAATGACTTCGCGGATGTCATATCTTTTTACCCTAATAAGTGTGGTATACCACGCAACTATGATGATTATAGGTGTGACCATAATAATGTACTTTGCTAAATGTGGTGGATCCTTGCTTTCGTGCATTTAATAGGTTTTTGGGAACATCGCACTGGACCCAGAAACATCAATCTACGAGCACAACAATTTCCAGAGCTTCATACAAGGTCTGATGTTGCTGTTTCGGTGAGTGACTAACCGGTGATGCATCCCTTCCCAATCCCCACTATGCTTGGCTGTTGTTGATCGAGGGAGATTCTCGTTTAGATAGTTAAAGTGTACTGAGGAAAAAAGTCGTATGTATAATCTTTTGAGATCTGACAATATCTTCACAATTTAAAGGTTGTAAAGACCTTCTTGTGCAAAAAGCGGGTTCGAAAAACTTCCATTTCTGGAGTATGGCCATTATGTTTATTTTCAAATTTTCTTTTTCTTCTGTCAGTTTAGACAATTTTCTTGTGGAAAAATTGTATTACGTTAGATTTCTTCCATTAGCCCAGCACATGAGTATATCAAAATTTGACAGTTCACTATGAAGTTGTGCATTCATTTTATCGTTCAAATGTAAGTTATTTCTATACACTATGCATCTTTATGCGATACATGAACCTTCATATTTTAAAAACAGTTGTTATAAATTAGTATTGGTAAACGACAGAACATGGAGAAACGTGAAGATCGTATTTTGCAAAAAAAAATTGATGAGACGACTTTTTTCCACAATACGAGACGATTGTAATAACTACTCCGAAATTTTCAGGTGCGCAACGGGCGAAGCATGGCCCAGTATAATGCTGTCGTGTATAAAAGGTCGTACCTGTGATCCAAAGGCGAAGCAAGAGGTCGAGGGCTGTGGCTCTAACCTCGCCTACGCCTATTTCGTATCCTTCATATTTTTCTGCTCATTTCTCATGCTTAATCTCTTCGTCGCTGTTATCATGGACAATTTTGACTACCTCACACGAGACTCGTCGATACTGGGGGCCCATCACCTTGACGAGTTCGTTAGGATATGGGCCGAGTACGACCCGAACGCCACGGGGAGAATCCATTTCACTGAAATGTACGATATGCTGAAGAACATGGATCCGCCCCTGGGATTTGGCAACAAGTGCCCCAATAGGCTCGCGTACAAAAAACTCATCAGAATGAACATGCCCGTCGATGAAGACGGCAAAGTCGCATTCACAACAACATTATTCGCACTCATCAGGGAAAATCTCAGTATAAAAATGAGAACAGGTATTTTTAATCTTAGAACTCCAAAGGTCCTTCTATCGTTTCGACGCCACTCCCAATTTTTTCATTCATAATGACGCTAATGACGAAAAAGATCCGCAGAAATACTATATTCCTGCTTTGAACTATACAGTGAAAATGTATCATTTCATGCAACTCCCCATCATTCGCGCTATAGCGTGAACGAATCAATTTCCGCATTGTTCAATTATGATTACTCTAACTTTTGCAATTTCCTCATCTCACCTAAGACAATGAAAGAGCAAAGAAAAATTAATTACATTACCTATTATTTTTGTTACTCAATAGCGGAGGAAATGGACCAAGCTGACGATGAATTGCGGGACACAGTCAGAGCCATCTGGCCTCTACAAGCGAAAAAGATGTTGGACCTTTTGATACCCAAGAGAGAAGGTATTCTGTAATTTGAGGAAACAACATGTTAAAGTACCAGATTCACACATTCCTGATAGATTTTAGATTAAATGAAGCTTTCGAATCATTAATAATCAATTTGATGATATAATTAGTATTTCATATACAGACGATATTTATAGTTGGTGGACACCAAGAAAATTCATGACTCAAAGCATGAGCAAAGATAACTACAAAATAATTAAATTGAAATATATTCTTTTCCAGAATTAAATAGAGGCAAATTAACCGTCGGTAAGATATACGCTGGCTTTCTCATCCTCGAGAACTGGAGGACAACGAAATTTGGTCAGATTGAGCCAACGGATGCTCAGGTGAGTCTCAATCCTATGTCCTACACATCTAATTTATGAAACCATTAATGTGCCATTACTAACCAAACCAATTTACTAGAGTATATAATGTGTTCATCATCACTAATTTTGGATGATCGAATCTGTTCAGTCATTGAACTTTTCTATAATTCTATAGGAAAAAATCGTGATAAAAAATTGAATTTCCTTTTCTTGAAAGCCAATGACAGGTTCACGAATCGATTAATTCATGCAAGAAGTGATGATAATTGATTACTGAATCATTAATTCTCTTTCCCGAAGGTGAATCTGTTATTGTATGCTTTTATTGAACAACAACAAAAATCTCAGTTAGTACGTAAAAAAAAGGTACTTGTAAAATGATCAAACTATAAATGGAATAAGTGGTAAATCTTTGCTGTCAAAAATTTAGTCCACAAACTAATCGATCACTGGATTTCATGCGAATATCTTACGAATTCACAATTTTATTAGATTGTTTGTGGAATTCCGTGTAAAAGCATTCAGAATAATCGAGTGAATATTGCCGTCGGCTTCTTCGTGGTAGGAATTGATGCGAAGATCGTCGTAAAATTAGTGCGAGTTACTCCCGTAGTTTTTAGTCACCGTTCTCCAATCGATTTATTAATTTAAGATTTATTAATTAATAAATCCAACAATTTGGTTTAATTTATTCGCAATTTATTGGAATCGATTATCCGGAATCCATTCACGATGTGCTGAGTCTATTGTAGCGATAAAATTTATTCCAAACGGAGAGTAGTCTTTCAATGATTAATACTCGTCCCTGACGGATCTATCGATTACTCCCTGATTGCGGATATGAGAGGAACAATTTGTGCGTACGGTTGATCATTAGTTGATCGCTACTTGACTGGTTATTCGATCAACCTTCATCAAGAATTGATCGACAGTTGAGCGCGACTTGACATGCAAACATTTCCGCGGAAAAAAAATGAACAAAAGCAAAAAAACATCAAAAAGTCATATATATTGAGAATCCCGAAATAAATGACTTTTTGACTCACATATATCTTTTCTCAGCGGTCCAGCGATCAAGTAGTGATCAAGTGCGCGCACAAGTTGATCCCCCGAATCAAGTGGCAATCAATGGGTCCATCAGGGGTGTCATTAATTGATGTCTTCGACAAAAAAATAGGAATTGATTTGAGTGAAGAAAGAAGTTTTCAGGGAATGACGAAGTGCGAAAGTTCACAGTGGTCCGAAATCATGATATACACATACCCCACACCAATACATTGAGAATTACATGCCTATCTTCGTATACTCATTTGAAGCAGACATATATACGCTGTTTTTCAATGTACACATTGAATTTGACCGAAACATATTACAGCTTCACGTTGTATAGAAATAAAATAATATGTGTACAATCTTCATGAGAAATATCTATTATGCAGGCACAGTTTTTCCATAAAGTTGAGCACATCTTTCTTCACAACGAATTCTCTGAGGTTTCCAAATGAGCAGAGCATTCAGTTGAAACCTCAAATAATGATTTCAACTACGCAAAATGAAATGATTAATTTATTGAATCAAGTAATGATATCATTTTTGATAGATTTTCGTGAATTGAATTCAGCAAGTAGTATAGGAATCAATAAGTCCGACCATCGCCCAAAAGAAAAATTCTCATTTGAGATATGTCGACATCATTGGAGGTTAATCTTGAACCTTGGAACATGCTTTAAAACCAGTTTGAGGTGTTGAAAGAATTGAAATTTAACGATTCCTTACACCTCACGTTACAGCTGTACTTCGGAATTTTACGCAGTAGAATTCAAATTTCCAGACAATTTCAAACGTAAATAAGAAAAGGCCAAATTATCAGAAGGTCACTGTTCACAATACTAGCAATTGACATTTGAAATGTTATGTGTAAAATATCTAATTTGATTCCTCGAAATTCTGCGATGACAATTTTTAATAGACTCGTCGAGATTCAATAACCTCAACTTGGCGCTAATTTTTTTTTTTTTTTTTTGGGTGATTAAACGGTATAGATAGGCACGTGTGGGTTGTGAATGATTTATATACGATATAGCAAGTGTGTTTTAAGTGTTGCCCGTTGATTTATTCCACCGAGATTGGCAGATTTACAGGAATAATGAAGAAAAGTAAAATGAATAAATTTGATGTTTAGATAGTCTAGGTAACTTTAGACGATAGTCTCATATGAAATTGAGAGGTTTGAATGGTTTTTTCTTTTATAACATTTTGTTGTTGTCACTTATGAATAATTCTATGAATTATTCACAATTTTCCGTCTTATACAAAAATGATAGGAAATACCCCAGAAGAGCAAGAGAAATGATTGTCCCTCCCAGAAACTCATTCCACTCATTTTTTTATTTTCATAAATTTCTTTCTCTTTTGTATTTCTTTCAGACTTACGATAACGATAGTGCCGGGCAAAGTCCAACAGCCCAGGCGGTAGTACTCTCTATTCTTTTACCACACTTTCATGTATATTTCACTTATTCTTTATTTATCTCATGTAGAAAAGGGGAGATTAGCTATTTTAATGAAAAATTCTTATTGTCCGAGGATCTTAATTTTGTGTATAGCACAGTTTAAGTTTGCACTTACGACAGGTCGTAATGATCCTTGTAAAAAACATTTCGGCCACCACCGAAAAAAGTCCTAACACGATGTCGCATTTGTGAGTTTTACCATGCCATTTTCGAATACTGCAAATACTAATATTGTTAGAGCTAAACAAATAGTTCATAATTGTGCAAAATTATTTCAAATTCAGACAGTTGAATATTTGAAGCTAGTAACACCAACTCGGTTTTATTTCTCTCAAAAGTTTTCTTAAATATGTTGTGAGTGAAAGAAAATATGAAAATTTGAGACGAAAGATTTGTTTATAAATAATTAGATTCTTTACAGGTAAAGTTTCAAATATTTATAAAAAAAAAATAGAAGCAAAATCGACTTGGTGATCACATGACTACTGAAACATTTCTGTGATTTTAAAATCTCTCAATTTTTCTTCTCCATTTCTCCAACGTTTGATAGTGTTTGAAATGGTTCAAATTGGCACTTATTTACAGTACGAAAAATTATTATCTTCTATTCAAAAAAATTGGTACATGCGGCTTTTTTCTGCAGGCCCACTGAAATGGATAACTAATTCCCCTCAATGTTTCTTCCCCATTTTCTCTTAATTTAGTCATGTCCACATAACCAAAACACCAACACACCCGCCACATATTGCCTAGATTCCCAAAATAGTACTAATACCCTAGACTAGTCTAATTATTCTAGCGAATCCGTCCCTGAAGATGGACCTGGGTTTTATCAGTCGAGCACAAACATTCTTTGCTGAAAAAAGATGTTTCAGTCTGGAAAAATTTCACGTTTTCATACATTGAGTTCAATAAAATAAACGAAAACAAATGATCCGTTTCAATCCATCAATTAGCCATTAGCAATCAAACGATTTCCCTATTTATTTGGCCCCAAACGTTTCTCCAAAATTTCTCCAACGATGTATAAAATCGTGAAATGGCCCATAATAGTCTGATGAAAGGTCAGAAGTCGAACGCTTTTCGGGACAAGTACTCCTCGTTCTTCCTTTGCGACTCAGCGGTTTAAATAAAAAATTGGGTTGTAAGTAAAAAAAAAAAAAAGTAAATACAGGAACCGAACAGAAGCTAGTTCGCCTTTTGCCTCGTCCCTAGAAACCCTGAATTTCTCATTTTAAACGAGAGATTAAAGCCTCTTAATTAGATTTTAGAACGATTCTAGATCGATTAGCACCTTTTATCTTCTCCAACCGCTCATCTGTGCTAAGTACCAAAAACAGCCCAATTGACGCATTTATCACATTTTTCCATAGTTTAGAATCTGTCATAAACTAGATTTTATTTTACTGAGTAGAACTCGCTTTTCTCTCTCAATGCATCAACACAACACACAAATCAACAATTCTAGACTTGAAATTTACCGCATAATATCATGTATTGTTTACACTTGTGTTGAATTTATTATGCAAAAATTGCAATTATATATCGGGAATCATTACTCTGCAAAGTACGATTGATCACATGGATCCGGAAGAAAGTCGTATTTTGAGGTGCTTTTCACAGTGCATATTCACCTTCTTGGAAAATTGTACTTTTTTTCACAGAAAAAAGGACGACGGGAAGAAAAAATTTAACCTCCCAAAAAATCTTCAATTAAAATGATGTATTATTTTTTACAGGTGATAAATGTTGCAAACACAGATAGAGTAATTATTTTCCCCCAAAAGAGCGACTTTTTTCCACGAAACACATCCACTTGTATCTCTCAGCATGTGTTGTATATTTTTTCGTAAATTAATCTTTTAATAAATTTCCAGTTACCATATAACGCCGGCTGTGTTTATTATTTCGTATCGGCTTGATACTTATTTTTGAAAATGATTCTTGATTGACTGGTAGAAATTTTTAAAAATGTCTTCCGTCAGTTGATGCGTGCACAACTGAAATTCAAAAAATTTTCTTAACTCTCAGTGATTCAGGAAATTTGTGGAATTCCGGAATCCCGTTGATCCTGAATTGCTGATGGTGAATCTTCGATCTGCATGCCTCAAATAATTGCATTAATTCAGACTCTTGGTTACTTTGTACGTTCACATATCAATTTATCACATCCTATTTTCATATAACAAAATAATGAAAACGAAGAAAAAAAAACTGATCCATTGGTTATGACACGCAAAAAGTCTTTGAATTTGGTAACAAACATATACAGGCTTTCTAAGTATAACTAACTAATTGAGCAATAACTGAAAGATTCAGACACTTTGGAATTTCTGCATCAGATGCACGATTTTATTCAATTTTTATATGAAATTCCAAAGCCTTTGAATGTTTTTCAACAATTTCATGAAAAAATTGAAACCCTCCACGACTTATTTCCTAAGTAGTTGAAGATTTTTCTGATAACACAGTGCACAATATACCACACTATACTTGTGGCATGAATCAATCGCAAAATTCCTGAGGGAATAATTTTCAAAAAATAATTGAATACAACAGTAATTTCACTATTTTATCACACAATTATACATTACATGTGGAATGTCTCTTTCTCAATCTCGCTCCATTTTCTCCTGTTTTGTATTTTTATGTCATTTTATTCATCCGTTCAATGCACCATGTTGCACAAAAAGTGAATCCAGCTTTCTTGAAATTTAACCATTTTGGTATATTAGGGTAGCTCAATCATTCTAAAGATTTAAGGATTCCAAACACTGTTAAAAATTTCAATTAGATCCAAAATCATTACATATTTTTTCTCTTTTAATAATGGCCCAATTTTTCAACCGAATAATCTTGCAAAATCACGAGATACTGTTATTGCTTCTCATGAAAGGAAAAAATACTAATATAGCAAGACGATAAAAAAATTTCCATTTATCTCTTATTTTAAAAAATCTACTACAATAGAAATATTCTTTAAAACTATGGGAAATGTCTCATAGATCAGCATTGAGCTATCCTAACAATTCTTTTTAATCATGATATTGTTGTATCATATTAACAATCTGAATAATTAAAAACAAGGAGTGTGAACAAATGGACTGACCCGAGAAAGAGAAAGAGAGTGATGCTGACGGACGGTAAAGCCTGTATGTGCCTTGTACATGCGTCGTGGACATGGCGTGTGAATTGTTTAAGTAATTGTTAAAAAAAAATTATTGAAAATGTGACGCCGGTTTGACACGTCCGAACAGCCTTCTTCTTCACTCTTCGCTTGCCTCATGGACATGGCTGGAGCTAACCATACGGGTAATCATCATCCCGGCAGCCGAGTTAACAGTCTTGAGCCACCGGGGGTCGATGATCGAAAAACTGATGTCAAGGAGGCACGAGAGGAGGAGGGAGCCCTTGGGGTTCTCGCTGCTGCCGAGAAACGGCGTCAGCGCAGCATCAGGTCAGTGCAAACTGAAAATATTCAGAATATTCTCATTTAGAAACCATGAAAACTGAGTCGTGGGACATAATGGCCCACCCTTACCCACTAGTTATCCCCTCACATATGGAATCCACCTCTGGTCTCCTACGTGAACGCATTTGAATCCTAAATAATTTTGGTTTCAGAAATAAAAAGGTGAACTGGAAGATGTCCCATCAGTACGATAAACTAGGGAGCAGCGGAGAGAGTAGCCAGGGAGGGGGTGGGTCTGGGGTTGTAGTTAATGGCGATGAGCGTGGCCCCGAGTTAGAGCCATTGCTGGCAGAGTCCTCCCAGGACCACTACCATCATCATCAATACTACGATACCGACAATGATCAATACCACCATCACCATCATCATCACCGACCCTCGTACTACCAACACCAGAACACCTACGCACCTCGCTCCTCAATCCGTTACCTCAAGGTGTCGGCTCGGTCCAACAATCAACAAACAACAATTAGTTGCAAACCAGAGATTTCCATTGTCACGGGCCCATTTTTCAATACTCTCCATCGACACAAACTTGACTGGCACAAAAATGTAATGTTCCCTTCTAAAGGGGACTTGTCTTTTCCATTGTATCTTGTATACCAGGACGTGGAAATTTTATTAATTGTTAAATGAAACAACATCGATGATCGAAATAATTGTCTCACGTACAAGACACGGTATACAAAATTGATATTTTGACATCTAGAATTGAAAAAAGGAAGGCTCGCATGCAAAAGTTTGAATGATTAAAAAGACGAGATATGATAATCAAATTAGTCGATTTCGAATTGAATTCATTGCAGAGGCCAATTTTGGAAGTAGCAAATTAAATGGTAGAAAAGGCAAAAGTTGGTGAGACAGTGTGGATCTAAACAACAAGTTTCAATCATCAGGTATTATTGATGATTAAGTAGGGGACATTGGGACACTTGTTCAAATTGGGACGTGGAACATAATTGTACGCTGCCCGCCCCGTTTTCACTCATGTCCCGTTATGCTCCATCTGTCGGATCTTCAGCAGAAAAGTCATTCTCTCTTCAACTTGACTAATTCCTGAAGCTGACATAGTAATTTTTGCGACAAGGGGAAAAAAATTATCTGACAACCACCACTTTATGATCGATTTGCAAAGATTTTTTTGTTCCAACGCGAGTAGCGAATCTCGCTTAGGAACTGCGACCCACGTACCTGAATAGCATTAAAATTTTCAACGCCTCGATTCCCGAAATGCTAATATTATGATCCTGAGTGCGGTCAAAATTAGAGGGATACTACTGTACTTCAATAGCAGATGATCAAAATCTCCCCGCTTGAATTTATTGACTTTTCATGCCATGCATTCAATTCAAGTTGTTTTCCATTTTCCCTTCCATGCAATCTTCCTGCGTCAAGTTTTGTTTATGGAAAATATTGAAGCGTGCTCCCATTATCACTGTTTCCATTCATATTTCATCGTGTTTTTAGTTAATTCGATCCAAAACCACCTATCCTTTGTTCTCGTTATTCGTCCGTTTGCAGTGCCTTTTTGTTGTTTTTTTTTTCTAGTTAAGAAGTAATTATCGGTGTGAAGGAGGAAGTCTCAATCAATCTTTTGTCTTTAGTTCTGAGATTTTTAGTTGGTGGTACAATCGTATCGTTGTTGGTAGACTTCAGTAGAATTGGACAATATGGGGGCTCTTTGGAGAAAGAAAAAAATCCAACATTTCAACATTTGTTGTGAATTTTAATTATTTCGAGGTTTTTTTCAAAAATATTCAAGCGAAAGCGGAAAAAAAATGTCGCTGCGACAGCAAATTGTTGTGGATAAGACGTGAACTTCTCATTGTTTTCTGTTATTCACAATACATCTATTTTGCGAGTAAAGGGAAATTTTTCAGAAATGTTAGTCAAAAAACCGTCAAATTGCCGAAGCATTCGTTCGCCTCATTGAACAATTCTACTGACTATCTAGATCTCTCCAATTACAAAAGTTTATTTCATAGAACATAAATCATCTCCATAGAAGATTCAATGATAGTGTATAGCAGTTACACTAGTGAATTATTATTTACCAGACACTAGAATACACAATTGGTCCTGGAAAATAGTATTATTTCCTCAACATAGAATCCCAATTTCTGTAACGAATAATTACTATAGGTCATGTAGTTGATTGCTATATAGGAATACAATCAATTATGATTATTTCGTAGTAATTACGGTGCAGTGACAAATGTTACTTTAGCCTTCAAGTAAAAAGGGGACTCTTAGAGTGAAAGAATTAGGTAAAGAAGAGGATAGAGAACTCACTCTTACCCTTCCCTAGCTGCTTTCATTCCCGTGAAAAATATTTAGAGTAAAAAAAGTTGGATCGATTGGTCCAAATTATTCAATGTTTTTTCACTATATTTTGTGTGAATTAAATGAAATTGGTAAGTAATATCTAAATGTATCGCCAGAACATAGAACACAAGAGTTGCAGATTTTTTTTTCATTCCCTTTTAATACTCATATAAGTAAATGCATGTTGCACGCTAAAACCCTTTTGCATGGGACTTTTTGACAATTTTTAGGAAGTAATCAAACCTTAGGTTTTCGTTATTTGGTTGTTTTGAGCTCTCTACTTCGACGTTCATGTGACGATTTTTTCTGAAATATTTTGATCTTCAGAGGTGGTTCATTAATTATCCAAATTAAGGGAAGATTTGAATAATTGCCATGAGAACTGTTGGCCAGAAAATTATTACATTGTTTAGCATCGTTTGCACATGGTTCAATTGATTTATATATCAACTGCTTGTTCGAATAATAAATCTGTAGATCATATAAGTGATCCATTCGTTAGTATTTGATCAGCCATGAATATAAATAATTCATTTATTCACCAATTAATCGGTTTTCCGATTCGTCGTTCACCGATCTACTGAGCAAGCCAATTGATTGTTGGAGAGCAAGGCCATCAAGTTCAAGTCAAATTTACCTCTGTAATGAAATCGAAGTATTTAAAAAAAACGTCACGACGGAGGCAAAAGGCGTTTTTTTCAATGGATCTCATGAATTAAAAATATGAAGCAAAGGAATCAACGATTTCCCCTGTATAAAAATTACAAGACAATGAAAATTGTAGATTTTGTAATAATAATCTCATGGTGAATTTGCTTGCTCGATTTAAAGGACCTTCAGGATATCGTAGTTAGTGATTCGAGGGTGGGGAGCCTTGAGAGCCTCACCCAGGGGGACAGGCTCCATCCACAGCCTGTACAACATCCTCCGAGGCATCATTCACGCTCACCAAGTTTAAGGTATGTGTCCAGCCATTTTTCCTTCAACTTTGTAGAAAAAAAATTCTTACAAAATAGAGAGTCGACCAATGGAGCCAGGCTCTTCAAGTCTTGACATCTTCATTATTTTCGTAGAATATTTAAGAAACTATTGGACAGCTTTCACTGGGCATTCGATCAGCTCATAGTTATATGATAACGCTTCAATTGCAGCATGCAGAATTTCAATGATATCACTAAAATATGTAAAAAATGATGTATCAATTTCCCAGAAGACACTCGCCAATCCACAGATCACCATCGCCATCTCGTCGAGATCGTTTTGACCATCACCATCAGCCATATCACGAAGGTCCCGGCTTCAGTGACGCTGTCAGCAATGTAGTGGAAATTCAGAGGCACACCCACGCGCCTCATCAATCACAGTACAATCATCGCCACAGAATAAAAGGTAAACTTCCTCCCAGCGCCGGGAAGCTATCAAATCTATGCCTAAATATTTTCTACCACAATAACTTGAAATAACTTTGAAATTAAAGACTAACTTACTTTGTCGCAGTAATAGTAGTCGTTTAATCATCTAAAATCGATGAATAGTTTTACAAAATTGTGAAATAAACTTAAGTTTCAACTCGAGGCATACCTAACATGTGCAAGGGCCATCAATTCCAAAGATACCATTCATAAACCAACGCAACGATGTCCAACGCAGCCTCTTATCTACAGTTACTGTGATATAGAGTTTTCCTGGAGTTTTCATATAACTTTATATAATATGTCGTACCATATTCAATGGGAGTTTATGTCACCCTTTGAGGGCATACAAAAAATGTCCCGAAAGTATAACTTTTGCCTAAACTTATTTTTGCAAATTTTCTCGTAAATCAGGATGTCATTACCATATGCTTTAAGAGAAAATGTTATTGAACATTTTTTTCAGAAAATTGCAATTTTTTATTATGTCCCTATTAACTCGTTGAGATTCGATAGAAAAAGAAAACATTTTCATTTTTTCTTTGCTTTTTGAAATGCAAGCGGGTTCCACTATGAGGTTATGTTGGCAGAAAATATTTGGACATGTTTCCAAATCATAATGTGATAAACTCATCAGCTGAGAATCACAAATTCTGATGAAACATTAATGTGTTGCTATTAATGGTTTCTTCGCAACAACCGATGCTCTCCGTGTTTACTCGATGTAATACGTTTTTTCTCCATTCTTTTGGGTTTAATGCGCTCTACACAGACTATTACGACCACTGCGACTATTACGACGATGGTAATTCTTTTTCATTCACGAAGAGAAATGAAAAACTGTCAACAATTCGTTGATTCACTCTTTTCAAATATTTTTACATTACTTTATATCTTTCGTTGTCTAGCTTATGCTGATTTAGTTCTGATAACCTCAGACAGCACAACACAATATGAACACAATGGGGAATTTTTTTTTTCGGTTTGGTACTTTCGACCGTTTGTTCAATGATTGGTAGACTGAGAAAGGCTAGTAAGTCGAAAATTCCACGTTTCTTCCAATTTGAAATGGACATCGATGATGAAAGAACCATTACGAGAGAATAAACTACGGAATGGCAGCACAGTGAAAATGCCCGGGCTGCCCACATTAGGGGATTCGTGAGCCACGGCGCGCCCCCACTCCGAGCGTGGAGGACTGTGAGGGGTAACAGTGCACCATGGATAGAGTAGAGGTTCCTTAGTTAACCCAGCTCGGGAAGTGCCTTTGAGCCAAATTTTCTGCAAGCTTTGACTAAAAATTCCCATTACCGAGGCCCTTGAGCAGAAAAATATTGTTGCGGCCATACCGTGGATAACTAATCTCCCTCTTCTACGAGGATGGCAATCTAGGACGCGGGAAAGGCTGATTAGTTTTACATGGTTAGCCCGGTAATGTAGAAGTCCAACCTTATGGGAATGACACCGAAAACTGTATTTTCTTCAAGCAGAAATGGGGAGGTGAGTCCCCCCGGGCAGTTTTCACTGGCTTATGGTGTGAAAGTACCGATCTCGAAGTTTTTTTAATCTGGGGACACGTGACACTAGTTTAAGCACTGCAGGTTTTTGGGTCTTATTTAGGGTGGGAACACATGGGGATACACGATTGTTGCACATGACAGATGCATGAGCATTCCCGATACACTTACACTCCATATCACCCTGAGTTTTGCCTAAAGCTGTATCATGAATTCTAGCAGTAGATTACGACCATGGAATAAAGAGATTTAGGTCGTATTGTTTGGTCCCATAACTTTCAGTTGCCTAATTTCGCTCTGAGTTCAATGAGTTGAATTCGCCATTCAGAAGATATAGTGCATTAAACGTATGAATAGCAATATGGCTTATATTTCTTTATTGGAGGAAGTATAATTATGGATAATAACATTGAACATAGCTTATCCTTGTTATATCCAATAGATGGTAGAATTAAAAGCAAGTTCAATATAACAGGGATATGTGAAGAAGGGGATGAACTGGTGAAATATGCATTGCCATTAATATATGAGTCTTGAGCGAATCGAGAATTTCTGTTGTCAATTTAAATAGTTTGACTTGCTTTACAGTATGCAATTTTTTAATGATCAGCAATTCGGCGGGCCTTCTCCCTGAGCTTCACTCTCTTCTCATTTGTCTATACATCTAAATGTCTTTTCTCAAATTATTTAATTTGCCAAGGAAAATTGGAGGCGATGTCATTGGGCCAAATCACATTCATTGGCATTTAACATGTCCAGTCGACAACCTATTGAGAGGGAATATATGTCAATAAATTTGTTAATTGAATTGCTCAGAGAGTAGCTATATCGAACATAGAGTAGGAAGAGTTTAGTAATAGTTTTCATGTAAGAATCTCTTTATTCCTTGCATCCTGCTCGCCCGTTTCGCATGCCGTGTGCAGTCTAGCTGCCTGCTAACCCTCCTCTCTCTTAAAGCCGCGAAACCCTCCCCAGGTCCCTGGAGCGCTTCAACAAGTCCAGCTCGTTCTCCGAGTCCAGTACATCGGATGGACCACAGAGGGCATCACTATGGCACCACTAGCCTGGAACAGCGTTCACGCAGTCCGAGTCCGATCGGCGGTCGTCGTTCCTCACATCACCGCCACCCGCACCACCCACACCAGCACAGCTACCCGGTGCTGGTGACCCGTCGGGGTCAGGGGAGAAGATTGCCTCCGACACCCAACAAACCATCAACCCTCCAGCTCAAACCTGCCAACATAAACTTTCCGAAACTCAACGCCTCGCCGACCCGCGGGGCGCATGCGCATGCGCAACACGTGGGCCAACACGTGGGACCACCGGCATTGTCACATGGACTATCAGGTAAGTATTAACATAAATGTCCTTATGATTCACCCCGATGAAGGCGTTGATATTTGACTTGACTAATCATGAGCTACGTAACCCAACAGGTCACGGTCCTATGGCCCCGAACCAGTGCCCCCTAAGTTTTGAACAAGCGGTGGCAATGGGCAGAGGGGGACGACTCTTACCAAGCCCGGTGCCGAATGGCTATAAACCACAAGCCAGTGGCGGCCAGAAGCAGCGGACCCCACGCTCCAGACACTCAGACAGTGATGAGGATGACTGGTGCTAGCCCATGTGGGACCCTGGACGGTGGTCCAGCGAAGTGGACGCTAACTCTAGGGGCCTCAAAGCCTGTGCGTGACGTCACAGCGACTGGGTTATCATTCCTATAGTAGGCGAAGGGGAAATACTATTCGCGGGAGTGGGGAGAAAGTTGGAAAGGGTTAGTGGACCTTCAAAATTCAGAGGATTTTGACGTGACTGAATAGAACTAAAGAACAGTTTTTTTGGTAAGACTTACCAATGTAGTCGTAAACGACTGAAAATCGCATACGACGTCAAACAAATTTTCCGTATTTTTTCTTGTTGAAGACAAATTGGGTTTTCCATCTCAGAGACCATTGAAAAAATTGAAATCTCTGAATAACAGCCTTTGAAAGTTTCTCTGAGAAAATGATTTGATTTTGGTCCATTAACGACTCTAAAAAAATGTAGGGCCAACTGTAAATTTATGTACTTGCTTATTTTTTAGCAACCTCTGACTCTTTCCCGGTATCTCGCAAATGTAATTTCTTGAGCATTTAATTGAAAAAAAAACATTATCCAATGAGTAAAAACGATTTCTTATCTATGAGGAAACTGGTATAAAATCAATTGGTTGAATCCATGAGAAAGCAAGCTTTTATTTATTAAATTTTACATAAAGATCAAGGAAAAAGATTCTCTCTAAAATTTGTTTAGACAAAGACATCAATATTTCTATGAAGTCTCATTTCTCCCAAAACCCGCGAATAATTCTCGCGTCGTACTTCATTAAAAATGACTATTTCCATCATATCCGCACGCTTATCTCCAGGGAGTTGACGACCGGAAGGGGTCACAATACTAAGTAAATCGTAAATATATTTTTCCCTCTGTCTTTTTCTCTCGTTCTCTCTCTCTCTCTATTTAACGGGTTTCTACGTTTTACTGTACACTTGTTCAACCAATCGACCCGCGCACGCCTGAGAGTCGATCTTCCTTACCATTGTGTATATATATATATGAGGTGGAGAGTCAGTTTGATGATAAAGAGCGATTTTTGTTATCAATGGAAAGAGAAAATCAGATACTTTAATTTGTTTACGCATTAGGAGCTTATTCGACTGCCCACGGTACATCCGTTCTGCCCCATCCCCAGCCCCGGCTTATGAGGGGTCCTTTTTATACAAGAAATTCAGCCCGTCATTTCTTCAAGAGTGGCTGCGATGCAATGAACTGCAGTCTTCAATGATAATTGTTTTTTTTTTGTTGTTCTTCAGATGGGGGTCCCACCATTTTTTGGGTCCGAAGATATTTTCGAAATATTGTAATTAAATCTACAATTTTCTTTGATTCTCAGGAAAGTATTTAAGGAGTGCAAACACTCTTGTTTTTCTTTTCTTGTTTGGAAAATAGTCGAAATATAAAATATAAAATGGTAGGATATGGCGGGAATCTGCTAAGGATCCTAAAATTGCATATTATATATGAAGTAACATAGGAAGAATAACTTTGCTTTTTTGGTATTATTACCCGAAAGCAAAAACTGAGAACTATTTCGCCTTGTTCAATATTTCGGGGAAGCAAAATAATGGTGTGGCTCTCAATTGTGTTGATAGTGTCTCATATTCTCTTTCCCTTTGAAATTCGCGCAAGAGTGTGAGCGGGATTCTCACACCAAGAGTTAAAATAATTAAATAAATTTAATAATTGATAATCAGTGACGCGTCTCGATTATCCTGGACAGATGTTTATTACGTAATAATTACAATATAAAACCAATATTGAGGGATACGAAATGGTAAACTAAACAAAGGGTAAGTGGTGAGGCGTTAAAGTGCTTATGATAAATAAACAAAGACTCTAATACAATTTTTGCGCGTAATTTAATAGTTTAATAAAGCAGGGGAAAAATCATTTTCAAGTAAAATGAATTTTGAATGACAAATTTGGAGAAAAATGTAATAATGCCCGATTTTGAGGGGCTATTTGTGCGATTCGCATCGTTTAGATATCACTCTCGTGTTTTCACTACACTTTAATGAGAAGAACATTGATGGAAATTTAACAAAAACAAGTATCAAATGACGTAAACCCTTTTAGAGTCCTTAGTGTTGCCCCGTAAGTGGTGGATATTGTGAATGTGTAAATGGACTATGGGATGTCCAGTGTAAATGGCTCTTTTATTTCTAATTTTATAAAGTAAAACTTCTGAAGGTAGTCGGGGCTGCTATTTACCGGTGGCGGCGCTCCTCATGTAATGACAACATCGTAGCAAGAGCTAGGCATAACTCTTTTGTTTTTCTTCATTTTCAGTATGAATTGGTAGCAAGTCATTTTTATTACAATTTTCAAAGCATATGTTCGTATTTCTCAACTTGGAGTAAGACAATTTTTCACATTTTCTGTTGGGAAAATATGTTGAAATGCGAAGGGGGTAGCGTAATTTTCATGAGAATTTCTGGTGTACGGCATACTAGGATCGGCAATGAAGCTTCATATGAAAGTTTGTTGATATTCTCAGTATTGAAGTTGCCTGCCAAAAATGTTTGCAGTTGTTTTCCATAGATGGCATGATTTCCAGAAGCACACTTAACACGACTTAACTGCATGGCATACATGATTTTTATCTTTAGTCAAATAAATTGAAAGTGCTATTTGATACATTAAAATGCTTTCACTGAAATGTGTCAGTTTTGAAAATTATTTGAATAATACGAGAGTTTGGGTGAGAGAAAGTCCTATAGCTCAACCACTGACGGCTTAATTCAACAGCGACAGTCGGCATTCCCTCTTCTTGCATATCTATCAGCCCCGATTTGAACATTATTTAGCACGATCGACATGACAAAAAAATTCAACGCGAGAGATTCTAATTATTTCGAAAAAAAAACTTGACTAAGCTACTATCACAGAAGAAGTTTTACTTTACGCACGTCGTCGTTTTTCCATTTGTTGAAATGGTGTAATTTGAAACTTGAGAATTCACTTTGAAAAATGAAGAAATATGATCCGAAAGGTATAGGGTTTTTAAATAACATAACTTATCCTTTGTAGCTAATCAAATAAGCACTTGAAATGGCTTATTAATAAATCTCAAACCTAACCAGTCTATAAAATAACATTACATCAAATAAAATGAAAAAAATGGGTCATCAGAGAATATTCGGAGAATTCTGCCAATCCCCTCTCGTGCCAATCACTGTAAATTAATTAAACATTTTAACTAAACTGCAAGGGAAGCCGAAAGAATATTGGAGAATTTTGTCAGGTGTGATGTTTTTAAATAAATATTTGGAAATGAAATCGAAACCGAAAAATTTAATAACTCAGTATGAAGAAATCCAAATTACTTGATTCTGTAGAAATCTTTAATAATTGACTTTACTCTGCTTCTGAGGAAATCAAGAAAAATTTTCTTTCTTGCATCGAATATTCCTTACAAAATTTAATTTTATATCCAATCAGACACTTGTAAACCAAAAATGTCTGCGGAACCTCTAGTATTCATTTCATATTCCATTAATAAGTTTATTAAATGACTCACTCCAGACGAATTAGATACTCATACAAATTCCATCACACCGTAAGGAGTCGAAATAACATGGATAATCGTCCTCTCGTATATTCCTTGATTGTTCATCGTACGAAGTCAAATACTGCCATTCTTACGAGAGTCTTTATTCGATTATGAACTGAATTTTCACAGATTAATGTTCCACGTACTCTAACTAAAAGAAACGATTCATTCCGGGAAAATAAGGTTGCCAATGCAACGAATACGAGATGGAACGAAACATCAAATTCCCTTAGTTCTCTGATTTTTTTTAAATTAATGAAAATAATTTTTTTTTTCATCCATTTCTATAAATCTAGAAAAATAGTTCTAATGTCTGTTAAAATTTTTGATTGTCCATTTTAAGTTTATACAGATGATATAGGTTATAGAAAAGTCTATAAGCACTTTGGTTTTTAACGAAATTTTTTTTACAAAAAGGGCGCTCAAGGATTATCATACTTTTTCTCTATAACTTTCGTTTTAATATTTAGAAATATTCAACTGTTTGTTCTTCATTGAGTGAAAAAAAAATCACCTTGATGATTTCCTCTAAATCGCGAGTTATTACCTTCAAGTGCTTTATAAACTAAATTGTACATCACGTCACTTGAATAATTATCCATTAAAAATCATAGAAAAAATATAATTCAAAATGTTATTAACCTATTAAAAATATTTTTCTGTGATAAATCTATAAAACCACGAGTTGAAGAGGGAAATTGCAACTTCCGGTCTTTATTCCGTTAAATTCGCAAAAGAGAGTCATTCCATAGGGCACGTACTAAACTAACTAATTATTTCCAAAAGAAATGTAAAAAAAGGATATTCCCAACATAAATTACGGAGGAACTTAACAATTAAATTAGATGAATTCAAGACCAAATCCACGTACTCGAAGCGCAAATGAAATGTGCTCAGTAGACTGGGCCGAACCGCGAAAAAAAAATTATTTAATTAATCGATTAGTTAATAAATATTGATTGTACGAGACGAAAAAAAAAGAGAAAACAAAAGACTCGTAGATAATTGCATAAATGTTAAACCGTAAGCCTGAGAACGAATGACTGATATGTGACGAAAAAAATTCCACCACAACACTACGAAAAAAAATCATGGACCGTATGATCTCAAAGAACAATAGCGAACTCCAATGCTTCCGAGATGAAAAAAAAAACTGTCGAATTTTCTACCGACGAAATATAGGAAAAAGAGAAAAATCTCAGAAGTTTAAAAGAAATTGCATGAATGACAAAAGAATCCAAACATTGCGCAAAACTTGAAAAAAATCACAGAACTAAAGGAAAATATTAAATTCGTTTTCTCGACGTTTCATCCAATAATGAAATACAACAAATTAAAGTAGATTATAAAAGTCACGTGTATACGACGAGTGCTAACTTTAATGGAAGATTAATTAATCCGACTAGCCACGCGACACACGGCATAATAAAATTCTACAATGCCATTCAACGAACTCCAAAATCTATGGATCATTAATTCCCAAGTATTCACCTCAACCTATATCAGTAGCAATTTCCTATGAAGAAAAACAATATGTTTAAAATATATGTAACTTATATTATGTGACATATATATTGCACGCAATAAATGTTATATATATTTTCAGCATGTGATGTCTAAATCACCATTACTAGGGCAGATGGCAAAAAAAAAATTGAAAGCCCGTCAAATTTTGCCTCCATAACTATTCATCGCTTCTTCAATTTTAAATTAACAAACGCTCATTAGAAATTGGTTCTTAAGGTTCAGTGCATTTGGGCGTTATGACCATTCTTATAGAATAAGTCGAAATCAAAGGGAGGACATATTTTGTAAAAACTTATTTTGTAGAAAAAGGATATTCGCTATATTCATTAATTGCTGAATTCAGAAATAACCAAACTCATTCTAGTGTGACACTTCTATACGGAAGTGGGATAGTTTCTCAAAATAGATGAAATCACTTTTATAATTACAAAAGCGTCCTCATACAAACACTTGAGGGTGCTCTATCCCTATTTCGTAATATGTGAAGCCAACCTTTACATTCACTTATAGACAGTAAAATTGAACTATGACACCGCTGTGCAATCTATCATCTTCAGACATTTTGATATTGGGCTTTGTTAGACGTACGTGTACCGATTGTTGCTTTTCAAAAGAAATGCATGCGTGCTCATCATCCATTTGATGATTTTAAAAAATACAAAACATTATTTACACGTTCTAGATTACTTTCAATCGGTGTCATCACAGTTTCGAACCGAGAATGATTTATATTTCAACAGTTTGTTATTTTAATCGTTGAAAGAGTGAAGAGAAAGGATGGAGGAAAATTTTCTCGCATTTTAGAGGCTATTTTTTGACCTCCTCTTACCGTGCACTTGAGAAGAATAATCCCAAAGCAAATACTCGACGAAAAATTATTGGAGATCCCTTACAATGAGTGAAAATAGTGAAACCTATCGACTAGTGAGAGACAATTATGATTGAATAAACTTTCTAAATTAAAATGAAAACCTAAAAGAATTTAGCATACGTAATTTCATTACTTAAAAATTCAATAAACAGGAACGACAAGAATATTAACCCATAGAATAAGAACAGAAAAAAAAACGTAATTACACTAAGGGTTTTTCTACTTATCTATATATAAATTATATAAATAAATATAAATATTATAAATAATTGAGGCAGATTAACTTGGTACATGTATAAATACACATACATACACACACAGATATTATTATGTGAATATGTGTGAATGTGTGGGAACGGTGAACCACTGACTATCAACAATTAAAGAGCCACTTAAATAAACGTAAATGGATAATTATCACTTTGTCACTAGACTCGAAGAAAATAAAGGGGACTCGGTAGGATTTCATACTTTTGCAAATAATCGACACTTCGATCTCTAATTAACAGAAGATATTGACAGGTGCGTTACGTTCATTATCTACTGATAATCACATGTATGTTATTCATTGTTTTTTCGTCGTTTTTCAATGAAAATACCCTTTCTTTGTTCTCCCCCTAGCATTTTTTGAGTGAGGGTGAATCGTGATTAATTTATTTTTTAAATTTTTATAAATTCTTGGGTGATTGTGCGCCTGGCAATCAGGGCTCGGTCGCTGAATCATACTAAATTCGATGTAATTCAATCTCCAGTGATTGAATCAGGAAAATATTGAGCTGTAAAATTGATCGGCAATATCCCATGGCAGATGGCGTCGATAGAATTATTACTAAAACTTGGCGAGAAAATCGCTCAAACAACTGTTCAATAATTGGCTAGAAATGACACAGCTTGAATAGCGAATTGGTCAATCAGCTCCTTTTGCTCTTCATAAAATGCCTCGTCGTTAGAAAGCAACACACAAATTTTCATACTACATTTTCTGCAAAAGATCCGAAATTTTGTCATCTCCAATTGTTTTTCATACACCCATAGAAGCTGTACTCATATTCATATGGAAGCACCTTAAAAATCCCCTTATAATATAACAGTTTAAAAACATGAAAATGGCATACTAATAATTTATTTATTCACTTATGCAATTATTGGAACTTTCAACTCATTGGTTGAATTTTTTCAGAAAACATGAAAACAACATTTGTTGTTGATGACTTTTTGCGAAGAATTTGCGATCGCAGGGAGATGGCGAAATGTCGATACCAACATTTTTTGTAGACAAACATTTTTTCATCTCTAAGGAAATATTCAGATATCCATTGAAAGTTGAATTTATCAATTTTCCTGATCGACCACTTCGTTTCTGATTTGCGTAAGCCAAGAAATGGAATACTAGTGGAGTGCTCCAATGGGAAGTTTAAGGGCAAGATAACGGTTGTACTGTGCGAATCATTAAATTGTAATAAAGCGTTGCCTTAATAACTACCGTTGCTAGAACGAAAATCATGGAGAAAAATGCAAGGAGGCAAGATAACCAAAATTCTAGTCATTCAGATCATAGGAATCAAAAGTGAAGAGTACGGGAGTATTAGTTACAACACGCAGTTCACCGAATATGAAAAGCCATAAATGTGTGTAAGATTAACGGCTAGCCGATGGCCTCGCGAGCGTATGATTGAATTTTAAAATGGAAAAAGAAAGAGGAAAAAAGGACTTTGTTCATGTGTATGCCGCAATAAGCCTCAGATTTATGCGGTACTCCCGTTGTTATGAAAATTTTAATAAAAAAAAAAAAAAAAAAAAAAAATAGAAAACCTGTGTATGGATAAACCATTGAAAGCTTTAACTTTGAATAAACTTGACTTTAAATAAACGACTTAGTGGTTAAATGGTGAAAGGGAAAAAAAACCTCGAAGAGAAAGAAGTTTTTTTCTATTTATTGATGAGTTGAAAAATTCATCGACAAATCCGTGTAACAATGTGTAAAATATAAGATGTGAGAGTAGATGGTTTGGAGAATTTTGGAAATGAGGAAAACTTGTTTCTCAGTGAAAGATTGAATCTTTATATAAATAAAATATGTATAGATTATGGTATGTGAGTTAATATTGTTTGTGGAAGAGACTAAATAAATTATTTGACGAATGGATACTGTTCTTCAACGACGCATCTGCCGTAAAGTTATTAAAGTATTTGAAGTTTTTGAGGTTTGAACAAAGGGTGTAAGAAAATTACTAGATAATTACATTGAATTTTTGGAATAAAATTGTGAAACGGAGTGATTGAGTAGTGAGAAGTGACATTTCAAAAGATACCGTAAACATGCATTATTAAAACTATGTATTTATGCAGTATCGGAGTACCTACCTTATACATAAATATTACGCATATATAAATAGCTAGTTCAATTTGCAAAATTAGTGTGTATTGTCGCTTCGATAATGAAAAACAAATACCCAGTCATTACTCGCCAGAAATCCAGACAAATGAAAGAAAAAAAAAAACAAGCAAATAACAGAAAATCAATTTCAAGTTCATTCTTTTTTTAAGGGAAAAAAACAATGATAAATAATGTATTAAAATATTTAATATTCAAACAGTTATTGACCTTTTATTTCTATCCATTCCTATACCGTACATTTTCCTCTCATTATCAATGATAGAATGTAATGAGAATTAAACATGTACTCATCATTATTTAATGCATCCATTATTACAAGCATATTTTTCTATCGATACATTTCAGCTGTGATCCGTAACAGATAATGCAATATCCTGAAGGACCGACAATCGGTAACACAAACAGACAAAATTTTCATCTCCAAAGATAGTATTCCCAGATTTTGACGAGATTTCATTATTCAACAACTTCATATTTTCAACCATCATCCAAATTTGTTTTTTTTCGTCACTCTTTTATTGCGAGCAATATTTTTTTTTTTTGAACATTCCTCCAAGAACGCATCGTCCGCTAAAATCCATATGTTGTTATATGCACTCCAGACAAAAAAAATGGCCTCCTCCCACACTGTCCATTTTACTCACCTCAACTAAAACTGCATTTTATTATATCGATTAGAAATAAATCCTTTTCATTTAGGACTAAGGGACGTAAAAGTTTCCATTTTACCATTTAATTAGGGCCAGAAAGATTGTTCTACCCGTTCAGTTCTATGTACTAAATTAATCACAAACTACGAAATGCAAAATATCGTTTGCACAACTTGTAAGTACAAATGAAAAAGATCTATTATTGAACATGCAATAGCTTTTAAATCTATCAAATTTTTGAAATCTGAAAACCTCTGATAATCTCGAGAATTGAAATCAATTTGGAAATTTTGATTAATTTAGGATAATTTTGTCCAAGCATTTTTCGCGAGAAAAATACACGAGATCCCCTATTGCATTAGCTCTCGTCTCGTTTCAACTATTAACTAAATAACATCATATAGAATTAAACGCTCCACTCAATCCAATAAAACACGAAACAGTAGTAATTTTAGAGCTTTTTATTGAGTTTATCATAATGCATTCAATCGATACAATGATATCTTGTGGTATACGGTCGTATCTCATGGCCAAGCCGTAAATTTCCCGAACGTCGTACATCCACAAATTTGCCAAAATTCCTTGGGGAAAAAATACCTTCAAAAAATTATATATCATCCTTTTCATAGGCAAACCGTCGGTTTATTTTTTAAAAATGTGAATTCAACGTATTTCGGGAAATCCGACAGCCTGCCCTCACAAACTTCAGTGGAGGTAATTAGAAAAGAAAATGATTCAGAAAGGAAAAGAAAGAAGGATTGCTCAATGGGACGGAGACAAAAATGTGAAGATTGGGGTAAGGTATCAATTTGTCAAGTTTTTTGTTCTCAATAGGAAAGAATGAAAAATATGAATCATATTTCATACAGTGAATTCGTAAGTGTTAATCTTAATTCTCTCCTTATGATCAATGCACATCGTTTTTTTTTCGCCTTTTTTTCTCCATTTTTTGTTTGTTTCATCACTTACTAAAATGTTAGGTAGTGCCTAAGTTGATGCGACGAGTTTTGATAATTGCGCATCTGCATTTACAAATGTATTATCATCTCGGTCACTTTTTTATCGTATACTAGCTGTGCCGAATGCACTTGTACTGGTCGCAAAAAAAACAAATCAATTGAATGGTGTAGGATTGTGAACGACATGTTCTGACATGCAATTTCAATCATATGACGAAATTATGAGATTATCATCATAGTAAAAAATGCCTCTTATATTCACAACCCTAAAATGAATGAGAAGAATTTTGAGTTGAAAACTGGCTAAAGACAGAAGTAAAATTCGTGCATTTGTCAAATGACCTGCGCGTCTTTTCTCTCCTTCTCTACATCCACTTTCGCTCTCTCGCCTGCCCACGATCTTTTACAAATCAATACTGCCTTTAGCCAATAGCTACACTCCTTTTGCGACATTCATTAACAACAGTTAACTCATCGTTCATCATATTTTATCTGCCTTATCCACCATTTCATACAAATAAGCGGGTTCATACTCTTTCATTCAATTTTTTTTTCATCATATAGACCCAAAACCATCTATAGAGGTATCAAATCCAATTTTAAGGTAGAACTTTTGTGTAAAAAAAATGAAAAACTGACAAACTTAATTAAATAACTTAGTTATTGCCAGCCACTATAAAGATTAGTCAAACATTGTGAAATTTTGGTGGAGGAATCAAAACATATACTCGAAATTTTTGATAATATTCGATCGTCCAATTGAAAGTAAGCAAATATTTTGATAAATCTGAAACAACTTTTCCTTTGGGTCCAATTGAGAAATTGTTCATTGATAAAATTATATAAAATTCATCCTGCTCGATTGTTCTATAATTCATGAAAATAACAATAACCATTAAAGGATAGGCCATACATTCATAAAAAAGTGATTAGGTTGATAATGATGGCAATAATAATTAATACTTATAATTATAGCAACGCTGTTCATAATAATGATGTCTTCAGCCGTTACAATTTGCCTACAGACTATCCTTCGTTTCTTCATGTATTATTTATATATATAGTTCTATATGTATACCTACAATATATAATATTTTCATGTTGAAAAATCGTATACATCAGTGTTGTTGCAGGACCATTGCTTCGTTTCCCATCTTATTTTAATATTTAATTATTCTTCTTAAATATATATAATTTATTACTTCTCGTAAATTTTCTTTTTCGATTTAATTTTTCTTTCATTTTCACAGCAGTATCTCATGGAAATGCTGAATAGCAACTGGGAAAGGCGGCATTGGATACAAGGAGTGCCGAAAAAATATATATTTTACTTTTGTTTCTCATTTTTTTTTTGTTTTTTTAGCAAAAATGTTCCATGTTTTCTTGCGTCAAATCTTGAGTGTTGATCTTCACTGTCGATAAATTTTATTTTATGAATGATTTAATTGATGATAAGGAGACACTCCTTGTCCTTAGAAAAACAATACCTATCTTATTAACTTTAATATCGATCTTATTTCGTATCGCTCGCCTTCTGGGGAGCATTGGATCACAGATTGTAAGGTGATCAAATTTATTTGTTTATATTTATGGGGGGAGGGGTCTCAATGGATTTTTTTTAAAATGCTGCCAGTATCTTCTAAGGATTTCAAGGTGACAGCTCCTGAAAGCAGACAGCATTGGCCACATGTACACTGATAGAAGAATTTATTTACTCATAAATCAATTGTTTATTTTATATATTTCAAGTATTAACTGGTGTGTCGCATTAGAAATTGTATTGAGAATATAAAATGAAAGTAACGAATGGCTTTCTGAATGTGGAATTGAAAAAAAAAATTGTCAAATAACGTTTCACGTCCCTGAAGTGATGTTAAAATGAGTGGACATGATCCAAGAAAGATAAATATGTGTTTCACCTATTTGGATATTCAAAGTGGCTGGCACCATCTTAAGTTCGAGGAAAGAACCCTCAAATAAGATGGCGGCTCCTTTTTAATCTCTGACTTACGATTTTGAAAAAGAAATGAAGAAAATGAATTTAAAATAAATAAAGCCTTTTATCAGTGCTGGCATTCTAGGCATATATTATTATTATACCCGAATTTACCAGATCATTCCTTCTGTATTACGATTATTTAATTACTCAATTATCAGCTAATTCTGTCGAGAGAATATTCATCGTATATATACACAGTACATTAACAGGTAATGGGAGCATCGAATTTGATTATCTAGATACGACCAAACGTGAGGTGGAACTTTAAAGTGAGCAATAACGAAATTAAGGAACTTAAGTGAATGCAATTCTGGATATTTCTTCTTTTTTTGATGAAAAATAAATTGAGGTAGCTTTAGAACGAGCCGTGCTAGGTAAATCGATGATTGACGAAGAGATGATAACAACATGCATACAATTTTCCAACATAAAAAACATGGAAAATAAGTTTGATTTTTTCGCAAATGAAAAACACTTAAAAGTAAGATTGAAATGGTGCAACTAGGGACAAGAAGCTTAAATTAAACGTAAAACAATTATGTGCAACCCATAGGAAGCCTTTCCAATTGCTAAGTGCGGTGAAATCAAAATTTGTGGTTGTCTAATAAACATGGATCACATGAAGGTGGACGATACGAGAGCGAACAGAAAAATGAGCAATTACAAGTTTCGTGTTTTTTGTGAGTATAGCAAGTTTCTTCGGGATTTCGTCGTATACAAAGTGTTGCTTATTTTGCATTGGCTTCTCAAGTGGATGAAAATTATACATTTTGGTATGTTCTCCTGTGCGTTTGGAACTTTTGGTGTGTTCGTGTTGCTTTAAGGAAATCCAAGTCCAGTAATAACGAAATTAGCGGCTGTATTTTTGCAGTGTTGTCAGCCTATCTCGAATCTCATGGTATAATAAATTTTTTATTAAAATCATCTTTTCATAAATTAATTTGCAAGCTATAAAAAAATCGAAGGAAAACTGTGGGAGTGTGGCAGTAATTTTCATTGTTAGTATTTCGAAAATTGCTTTCTTTTTATCGAATTTGTTCGTTTTTGTAAGAAGCAAAATTATGATCATGTTTGGTACAATTTGCACATATCCGAAGCTTTGGCGTGTCATAGACATTGTCATTTCAGAATATTAGAAGTAAAATATGTGACAACAAAAAATGGTATCTTGGATATCCCTAAAAGTGTTCAATTCAGAGATTTATTAATAATTTATCATAATTTAGTAGTCCCTTCGCTCTTCCCGCTCTAGATATCCCTTGTGAGAATCCGTTCAGCTTTTGTTTATTAGTCATTTAATATCCCTCCTAAACCCGTGGTCGCTTTTCGTCCCGGTCAGAGTCAGAATCCGCTGAATCGTGAAGGGGCGGAAACTCCGGTACGGCATCGCGCTGCTGCATCCATCCAGCCCCCATCTTGCCCTGCGTGCAATCATTTCCCATTTTTTCTCTATCTCCAACTTTCTTACTCATTCCGAAAGACATTTTTTTTATTATTCAGCAATTCCACGTGAAACGACATGGCATTTCCCTGGATATCTCACAATCCAGCCGAGATAGAAAAATTCTTCCAAGATTCTGTTTTGCACAGTTACAAAACGAATTCTTCGAGAATTCCACTGTCTCTGCTACATAGGCAGATATTCACAAGACACCGTTTTACATGACTTTTGAATAGAAATTTGGACCCAAGTAACTACTCATTGAATGACATAAAAGTTTTACCCTAACTTTCAAAAAAATATAATCGGTGAAATTATCAAGTAATGGGCAAGTCATAACGAAAAGATTGGCATGACAAACATCCAAGGCACACGAAAAAATACATATTTAGGGTAGTAGAGAATCTATGGGTCATTCCTACAAAGACCGATCACTTGTAAAAGCCTTGTTTACTTTTTCGTACTCTGAGGCCAAGACATTCCTCAATTTTTGACTTTCTATGTGCGTAAGACTACACTCCCTTTTACCTTACACGAAGCAAATCAATTGTTAAAAATGGCCTTTACATCTAGTAAAGCCATAAGTAGATAATTTCTCATATTCTACCTTTGCCTCGAAACGCAACAAAAGTTGGTAGACTTGCTTCAAGCACAACTTATTCGCGAATGAATAAATTTGACACTGCTGAAAATCGAAATTACTCCAGTTGAATAATTTGTGTGTTGACGACTAGTAAATATTATGCGACAAAAGGCTCATATCAAAAATGAGATGTACCAAATCTCCGGATGTACAAAAATCTAAACAAAAGATGCGAATTATTTTTCTTCGCAATAAAGTAATCAAACATAAATTAGATGTTTTGTAATATCAACACATTTGTAGTAATCAACACATTCAGATGTAGCTTGTGTAATATTTGAGATTAATTGCTACACTGTATAATTTTTCCGAGTGACCTCGAAATGGACCCACGTTGAAATTGTCTGGAGAGGTCGATGCATCGGCATTTCTGCATCGAATTAACATGCACTCATGCCAAGAAAGTATCTCAATGCATGTTCTAACTATATCCCTAAAAAATTATGCAGATGTTTTCCTCGCGGTCGGCAGTTGCGCAGGAGAAAATGACCAAAAGACTGATGGGTGATTTTCATACGCCGAGAGTGCGCCAGAAAGATTTACATCCAGTAGTAATTAATCATTATTTATGGCTTAATCTGGTGTACACTGAGTTATTGAAACTATGGACAAAATATTTAAAAAAATGGGGAAACAATGTCTGCCAGTCGCTGGCTAGGCTGTAACTAAGTTCTTAAGAGAAAAGTCGTAAAACTAGACGACTTGTTTGCATCAATTTCGCTTGGCATTGCCAATCATAAGCGAGAACCATAAAAAATAGTTAATTCTTGTTTATGGAAAAGATTCCAAAAACATGCAAAAACCGAAGAATTAACGCGTAATGATGATAAACTAGTTTTTCTTATAATTTTTGTGTCAGCAATGAGCTATTAGTTTTGTGCAAAATAGCCTCCGGAAGTACCTTAAAACAACTCAGACTCACTGGGAAAATAAAAGTTTCGTATTTCGTTCCTTCATTACGACCTGTGATCCCACCTCCTATTAGACATTACTGTAAAATTGTTTAAACTACTTGAATTTTTTATTGCACTTTTCCTCGATTTTTTCTTCTGAAACCGTAATACGGAAATTAATTAATATCATTCATTATATTGCACTCTAATTTACTCTCAATGCAAGACGAGATCTTTGATGAAAGAGAAAATGTTTAATTTCATTTTGAACTGTAGCAACTGCTAAGTCGACAAGTGCTTGTTGCAACGGAGTGATGCTCCAGACCATTTGTCCTCTCCCCCATGATCATGGGGATATTTAAGCCTCGTCGCATCACTGCAAAAACGATACCGAAATAATAACAAAAAATATCGATTTATCACATGATGTTCTTTATGTTAAATTTTTGGGTAATTCAAATGACAAAAAAATGTTAATTCACTTTCAAAAGTACTCATCATATTTTTCCAAATACTCTATGTTAAATATCCAAAACAACATATGGTAGATTCTCTGTTAATTAAACAACGTAATGACGTTAATACCCAAAATTTGCATTTTCCAATGAGAACACTTACGAAACACTTTTAGAAACTATTTTTGACATCATACCGACTTGAAAAATTTGAAAGATTGCAGCAAGCTCATCCTCGTTTGACAAACTTGATTTTCAGAGCAAACAAACTGGGAATGACATGAATACAGATCATTCATATCACAAAATATGAACGTGAATTTTCAGATCTTTTCTATTGAAATGACAAAGAAAGAGTCTGTTGTAAGCTGTATGTGAATACATTTGTTTAAAAATCAAGACCTGATTACACTCAAACTATATGCTCATGAAAAATTCTGAATATAACTTATTTTCCCATAAACAACATCATGATGAAAAACCTAAGCAGTCAATAAAATCGTAAACACCTCTAAAGAACATGGAAACCATTTTTCATTGGAATAAATTCTAAAAATTATATTAATGAACTCCTTCACTAATACAGCTACAATCACGCTGGAATTTTGAGATCAGAAAGTACCAATCTGAACTTGGAATTTTTCATATAAAATTTTCAAATGTCAAATTTCGAATTGCCACTCGCGAATTTGGAGTTGCAATTCCCCAACTTCATCTTTCACGTTGCAAATTTTAAATTCAAGCTAGTTTAATTCCCTTAAGTTTCGTCATTATGATAAAGAAGTTCCTGGCTTTTCAGAGGTGTGCTCAATAACCTTATCTACATTGATTGATGACACTCATCATTTCGAAATTCTCAACTGTCATTCCTCATATTAGCCCTGCACACAATTTTACTCAACTCAAGTCAACTTTATCCTTTGTTATATGAAGAAAAAAAACACAAACACTACGTTGGATAGAATATTAGAGGCCAGACTGTGCGAACTGTGCTTGTGACAATGTAGTCCACGGTAATTCCCTAAGAGAAATAATAATTCCTGGGCCGCTCCGTGAAACAAATAACACGGGTCGTGTATTTTCGTTTTTCCTGAAATAAATGGGAAAAGCCAGAGTATGCAAATTAAGTTGAATGGAGTTGGTCGGAATTTAAAAACAAAATGGGGAATTATAACTTTTGTAAACTCTTCATTGCAAAGTTGAGGGCACAAAAGCGGATTATTTTTTTTCTCCGTTGCAACAAACACAGTTCAGAGTTAGAGGCGAAAAAAAAACAGATCTAGGGGGCGCCGTAAATTGTGAGGAGGGAGATCACTGTCTTGAGAGATCTCGAACGAATTGTTCATTGCGGAAATTACCAATTTTGAGATGAAAAGCGGCGCTTTGAGGGGATGTAACATTTTCAGGTTTTAGACCCTTTTGAGGCATTTCACTACAAAATAATAAATTTTTATTACTTTGTGGGAAATTCATTCTCAATTATGTAAAGAAAATTGCTTTTTAAAACGTTTCAAATAGCAAAGAATTTTGAGAGACATCAATTAGCTCTAAAAATACAGACTAAAATTAAAATGTAAAAAAAAACGGGAAAAATTGTCTGACGAAACAACCGTCAGCTGCCGCAAAATTTTCTACCGCTGTCAAACACTCCTCTCAAAATCTTACTGCGGTACTTTTTCCCAATCTCAAAAATTAGGTATAAACCCCTTCGAAATCATTGAGTCATCTCTCTTTCCATTACCATAAAGGACAAATAAAGCCCGAAAGACTGCCATTTAAAAAACAAGCTAAAGCTGGAGAAAAAATTTTCTCATTTCCGTAAAGTTCGTTTGCCTCGAGACGGTTAGACAGTGTACTGTATTTCCGAGTGCTGATTAAACCGGAAAGAGTTAGAGGAAAAAGGGGGAAGCTCGTTAAGTACGAAGAAGCTTCTGGCGTTTTCTCCAGTGTTCGGAATGTAGTATTCGTCGATACGAGAGGGGAATTGAGATGAGGGCTTTTGATACCTGGCTAAAAAGTCACCACAACTCCAATGCATACTAAGCGGCTGTATTGTATCTGAGGAATTTTCGACTCTGGCTTTTTTTCGAGCGGGCCGTAAGCCCATCTTTATGGAGTCGTTCTCCTGACTTGGAACAACAACTTGGTAGAAAAGAGGAGAGCTTCCGTATTATTCAGCGAGGCTACGCAGTCACGCAACTTTCATATGGTTATTATATAAAACGAGAACTTACGGTCAAAACATTATCATGACTTGTGTGAATATTCTCTATATTTGCCAATGTCCCCTGCCAATTAATATTCAATCAAATATATCCAATTGTCAAGTTACATAAACGTCGTCCATTTACTTAATTATTGTCGCGTTTGTATATGCCGCTTCTTGGGTCTAACTTATAAAGAAATATTTTCCAACTCATTAATTTGACATTGGAATTACGAGAGTGTATGAAAAAAAACTGGCGAAATTGATGCGAATTTAAGTGGAATCGCACGAATTGGGTCAGTCCGAAACACGGAGCGATTCCCTACGGAAGTGTCAACGTGTTTCCGATTTGAATGAGCTCGGAAAGACGCATTGAATCAAGTCAGCAGCAGTTTGTAATCAATTAACTCCAGAGTTCAACTAGGGAACACGGATTGTAGTCATTGGATTGCGAGTTAAATCAAGCCATTGAACGAATTGGCTGCTTTTGAATTCCAAGTCATGTAAGGTAGTTTGCGCCATATTTAACCTTCAAATTAAGGCTTCTGATTGGTGGAAGATTCAAGCCGAACCAATAACAAGGCATCACTTGAACTTTAACCGCTCCTTTATCATGATTAACTGGGCGAGAAAGTCTCCCTCAATCTGTCGCTGGCTATTTGCATGACCTTGCTTCCTTAATTGATTCAAAATGATTTGTGATAACTCGGAAAAACTTACTGAATTATTCCAGTTTTTTTGGAGTGTAGCTTATGTCCCGTCATTCCGAAATAAATTTTCGATAAATTTGAATTATGTAATGTTTTTTTCATAGCATTAGGTGGCAAAACTGTGTTGTAAAATATGTACAATGGAAAAGTGAATAAATAAATGTGGCGTCCGTGTTCTATATAATAACCCTTGGTTCTTTCGAGTGGGCTATGAGCCCATATTTATGGGGCCGTCCTCCTGACTCAAAACAACAACTTGTGAGAAAAGAGGAGGGCTTCAGTATTATTCAGCGAGTCTCTACTGTCACGGAGCTTTCATACGGGAGAAGAACACAGCATACACGACTAATCCCACAAAGTTGGGAGCTACGAGGGCGGGATGATGATATTATGCACATGCGAATGGTGAAAGTCAGAATAACGTAGCTCAAATATTGGAGTGAAAGATCAAGCATTTCTTAAAAATGACAAATCTTGAGATTCCTATTGACCTAAGCAGTCGTTTGGTGGGGCCTAAAATAACTATTAGAAAAAAAAAATTACAAAAATATCGATGAAAGAAAAATAATTACATTTTTTAAAAACTGAAATGACAGTATACACTTTCATACAATCGTGTGAACGATGTCACAATATTGTAGAAATTTAGATTCTACGTTGTGCAGCTAACTATACTATCTTTAAGACATAGCACAGGCGGAAATTGAATTCTCGACATTGCTGCTACGTTCAGCTCGTGCCGAAAAGTTACTTTTTGTTAACTAGTAAACGAAAAGTCTTTTCGTTTACTAGTAAACGAAAAGTAACTATTTCGGCACTCGTAGAACGTAACATCACTGTCAAAAACTATCGTTCGACACACGTGCGATGGGGTGTTTCAGCTCGTCGCACTTGTATCGAAATATACTACTATTGGTTTTCCGCAGTTTCCATGGTAAACAAACCATATAATTTGATGGTAATAACAAAGTGCAGTTTATTGTTCAATTCAGATGGCTGAATTGAATATTGATGTGACCAACAATGTGAACATCGAAAGGAGAAATGAATTCTG
Source organism: Asobara japonica (assembly GCA_026005395.1). Classification (NCBI taxonomy): domain Eukaryota; kingdom Metazoa; phylum Arthropoda; class Insecta; order Hymenoptera; family Braconidae; genus Asobara; species Asobara japonica. The sequence continues at coordinate 44,724 of BQMI01000560.1, read as the reverse complement.
CTCTACGTGGTAGTCCGAACGAGTGTCAAATATTCACCATCAATGAGGGAGCATTCAAGTATCTTGAAAATCGAGGCAAATTGTTAAAATCGGCAGAAACCAAGATTTATAGGGCCAACTTTCCTATTGTCCCATATGTTATTACAAATAGTATGATTTTCTGTTTTCATCTATAGCGACCGCTATGATACAATTAGACATTTTAATTTATCATTAAACTGCACTTTTATATTGCCACCAAGTTATGGAGTTTGGTTGCCATACGTGACAAAATAATTTTTCTTTATATTTTGTTTTTTCTTCCGCTTTCTAAGTGAATAAAACAAAAGCTATAAGATCAACATTTTCAGACAAACATAAGATATAAACAGATCCTACAATAGGTGCGAGCTCCACACAAGCTTTTATTCAAATGCACGTGATCTAAATTTTGTGGTGAACCGGTGAAATAGTTTATTTTTTATTTCTTAGACCGCATTCCATAATTGATTAACCATTATATATTATGTGAATTGTCTGAGATTGGGGCAAATATGAAGCATAACATTTTTTGGCTAGTTGAATCATTTTGACTCCTAGCAATTGGATTCATTCATGATTGTAATGATTAGAGGTTTGAAATTCCGACATCTTACTAACGAAAATAATATCGTGACATGTATACTCTGTCAACGATTTACTCTTTATAGAGCATCACTGTTGTGTCAACTTTTAAAATTGAGTTTTTTTTTTATCTAGAAATCGATTTCTCTGGAAATTTGGAAGACCATATTTTTATGAAATCATGCTGGGGGGAGAAAAATAACGATCGATTGTTTTTTTTAGATACTTAAGGGGACAGTTCGGGGGACTAATTGCGAGGTATCGTTCTGTTTTAGATATTTATTTCGTTTAATAAATCATGGACATTATTTGAACATGAGTAAATCCGATTTTCTGTGGAGAAATCGATTTCTGGTCAAATTCTTACTGTTAAAGAAAATAAATCTATCATGAATTCGAAAAAAAAACATGTCGGATTTTTTAGATTTGATGTTTTACGACTTATATATGTAAACAGCATATTTCACTAAAAAAATTACAACAAACATATTTGCTCAATTATTTCATAAAAAAGTAATGATATATTTTTAGCAGACTATTAATTAATCTATGGCCATTCAAGACGGAAAATCAAGCTGAGATTTAAAAATGTTGGAAGTATAAAACGATTGCAGACTGTCCGGGGGTGAAATTGAAAGTTGGATGTGGGTAAAAGTTCTAAGTACTAATCTATAAATGTGAGAGACAATTTTTACCGAAAAATAGACAAAATAAACAAAAAAAAAAACATAAATAAAAATTGATTTTAAAGAAAGATCGTACTAAAATTTGAAAATTGTATAGTTCGAATGAAATCCATCCGATGATACTTTCTATACATATTGAAACATTAAAAACAGAGACAAAAATATTTGCATTACAGTATGGGAAATAAAGTAAAATAAAAAGAGGAACAAACTCGACCAGTCAAATTGAGCTTTGAATTGGAAATACTCATATATATTCGAAAGATTTCTCTGAATTTTTCTACAAATTCCTCATAAATCACGTTATGATATGAACAACGCTTCCGTTTTGCACAAATTTGTAAGGACAATAAGGTTGAAAATGATACAATATGTCGGTGGGCGTTGTATAGTTTCGGCATTCTGAGAGGTGTATTCAGGTTTCAAGCCGAACTTCCCCTACCATCGCCGACGCATGCGCATTGCATCCCTTGATACAAGTGGCGGGAGCTTAAAAAGCGATGCGCTTGCAACGACAGTGGTGCTAACCGGCCGGCTCAAAACCCTAAGGCAACTTACAAATTGTCCCAACTATATAACGTAACATCTCGCCTTAATTCAACAGAGAATCCTTCTTCCTACAAATTGCGTTTCATTTTTCCTAACTGACTAGTCTAAGGGAACTACATCGATTGCATGGTCATTGGAAATCAGATCGGTGATTTCTTTGTCCGCTAATTGAACAATTACTTGCCACAGTAGAGGCGACACTTTGTCAAATGGTGTTCAAGGAAATTGCTTAAACATCTCAATGCAACCGTCTACAGTGACGACCCTAAAAGTTCGTCCGTTTTCTCTAAAGTAAAAATGTAATTGCACAATTCTCTTCGAAACTATTTTGTAATGCTTCGGACGTAATTAGAAATTAAATAAGCTCGTTACTAAAAGATGATTGTGTCTATCCTTACATTGTAGGAAATGGTTTACAAAAAAAAAAAAAATACATAAAAATACAAAAAAACGATTACTTAGGATTTCTACAAAGAGATGAAGAAAAAACACAGAAAAACATTGAAAACAAAATAGAAGTATGAGGTAAGGCTTAAAATCTACATGTGTTATTTTTGCTTCGATATTTGAGCTACGTTGTCATGGCAAACCCCAAGCGTTTCTCCCATGGCCCTCACTTTTAACCGAATGAGAGCGTGGTCTCACCTGGTGCATGGGATCGTAGCCCATTGAGCCGTCGTTGTAGGGTTGCGATCCGTAATCACTACCGTTGATTGCCATGCCATATCCGGCCATGTCTTGCGGTCCCCCTGGTGGTGCCGGTGACATCATCGGCGTTGGTGTCCCCTGGCTGGCACCGCCCATACTGTACGGCGATGCTCCTGCAAAAGCTGCTGTAGAAACCATCGCGGTGCTTACATAGATCGAGGGGTAGCTAACTAGTTTTTTTCTACATAAAAAAAATTGCCTCTCTCCATCATACGTGAATCTTTCAGCTGTCTCATCTAACACCCACATTAGTTCGACTTGCTTCATAAAACATATCACCGGAATGCTAGGGAATACAGTGAAGCTTACATAGCGTCAGTTGATGGGGGCCCGCAATTCCATGAACAAACACCCATTTCTCCAGGTTGATACGCATGTACGAGAAGACAGAGCGCATATTCGAAGGTGTATCGGTTAAAGAGCGACTATTTTCACTGAATAGTGGGGAGAAAATACTTGCTCACGAAGAAGAGACGAGAACCCTTGTGAAAGGTCCACTGTATAACTATAAAACTTGTGCGGGAATAGCAATTAACAAACTTGGATACTTCTTTTATCACGGAATCGATATCTTTCGAGCTAATGCTGTACTTTATGGTTCTAAGCTTGTGATAGTGAATTATTAGTAGTCTAGTGGTTTAAAAGTAAAGTGAGAATGAATAATTCGATCCGAAAAAAATTGTTAAAATACTCGTTGAGGCCCTCACACCATACATAAGTGTTTGTCAGTAGGCCTAAGAAACTACATCCTAACCGTATTCTAGTAGGTTACAATGTGGTTCTCGGGTTGCATGGAATAAGAGTAGTATCAGTCTGATAATCCTGTGAAAAAGTACGCCATTGGCAAGTAGCGGATCGTAATAGGCCAAAATCTTCAAATGTCATTTTGACATAATTAATTTAAGAACTTATCAACCATCTTGGGGAATGAAAAATTATTTGCGGATGAAAAAAAAATATCTTCTATTTTCACAATGTTGTCCTCTATCTTGCTGAACAGTTGATTAAATTTATTGGCAGTCGTGAAGAAACAACGAAACGTAGGTAAGCGGATGAGCTGTAACTCACTTGCCAAATGATTTACGGTAATGAGAGTCACGCTACCACGGTACTAAGATTTTTTTTTCCATTTTCAAGTGCCGAATGATTCACAATATGAGGGTGAGAGAGGAAAAAAAAAGGTTTCAAAAGGAACAAACATAAAAATTCATGTTTTTGTAAGAAAATAAATTCTCTACCCCTGAGAATACTATTCTCTAACTCATGTAATCTATGTGGATGCGTAATTTTTCCACCACTCTAGTCTGGTTTTTCACAACTTACCGGCAGCCTTTTTAGCCGCGTATAAATTTGCTTCCTCCTGCGCTTTGCCAATGTTTTTCTTGTAACGTATCCTCTTGTTACCGAACCAATTGGATACCTGAACAAAGCCAAAAATATTTATTCTTAAAACAAAACTAGCTCAATTCATTTGCACACAAGTTCCCCGCAGTTTCAGGCAGAACGACATTTTATCTCAATATGAATTTTCCTTCTGCAACTTTGCATATAGGAATCATTGGTTATTGTTTCTTTCGTAAAGGTTTATCAGGACAATAGGAGACACCCTTTGTCGATTAGCGGTGTTTGTAAATCAAAGACGATATAGAAAAGGCCGAGAACATTTCAAAGGGATTTGAAAATATGACAAGTTGGATAAATATTGATGGATACAGTGCATACATCATTACTTGTTCGATTCTAAGAATCATGATCTATCCCATTCTCATACTTCAATAAAACAAATTACGTTTTTTTTTCCTTTTTTCAAAAAATCACTTTCCGTCATGATATTAACTGTTTTCAGACGTGTCAATTTTCGAACTTGTGAAACTTATAAAATTATTTGTTTTAATGAAAATATTAATGTACCTGACTAACGGTGATCCCGCACTTTCTCGCTAGTTCTTCCTTTGCCTCTTCACTGGGATAGGGATTGCTCAGGTGTGAATAAAAATACTCGTTGAGTATTTCAGAGGCTTGTTTGCTAAAGTTCCTTCGTTTGCGTCTATAAGAAGGGAGATCAGATCAATACTTGGAAAAATTAAATAATTGGGGGTAAAACTAAAATTTAACGTATACAGAAATACACTGAGACTTATCGGAGGTAAGTAAGGAAATGGACTGCAAATTTTCTCTAAAAATTGAGATAGATAGGAGACAATAGAGTACAAGGAGCGGGAAACATAATAGGGCATGAGTATAGAATCAGCTACATTTAACTCCTTTCGTGTGTAGAATCGGGGTAAGGACAAATGGTATAGAATGTGGCTCTACACATTCAACGTGTCTTAGCCCTGTATTAGCCGACCCGGTGATTTTTTGACTGATAGTACCTATGTCGCAGTTTGCGCATAGGTTTTATCATGCCCCCTGCCCGATTATTCCCCTTTGTCAGTTATAATTTATGATACAAACCTGGCATCAAGAAAACGACTCCTCAAAATCATAACTGCCTCGCAAGTGGATTGTTTGAGCTGCATTTGAATACTCGAGAATTTTTTATGAATTATCTGGACCATCCTCTCGATTTCCTTGGGTGTAATCGGCCTTGTACGGCTCTGCTCCCTCAGAAGATTCATAACATGGGTCGTGAATTCATTGCATGCCTGCGAAAAGCCAGCCTTGTATAATTGATAACAGAGTTATCAATCATAAAATTACACGGTTATAATTAGTGTCTTTAAAAAAAAATAAAAAAAAAAGTGCTTTCCTTAAGATAGCATAAAATTAACAAAATCGACCGTTAAAAAAAAAATGAAAATAAAGAAATTCGTATTAAGATAGCTTAATTAGATCCTTTCGTTTGGTACTGGTGTTGTTATCGATTTTAGGAATTTTTAACGAAATTTTATGAGCAACATGTGAAAATCAAACCATAGATCCACAGCCTAATCTGATTTGCATAGTATAATATCATTTTTTATACATGTTCTATCTTTATAATGCATAATAGATATTGGCAATTCCATGTATTTCAGCACGTTCCTCACGTTGCAACGTTTTTCATGCGCACGGAAAATTCCCAACTTCTCGAAATTTTTTCAGGGCATGAAGTATTGGTGTCCTAATATAAATGCAATTTCCTAACATTGTTCACAGAATCCATGACATTAAATTTGCAGGAACGGGATTTTCGGGAAATTAAATGGCGATTAAAAAGCGCTTTCATTTGCAGGAATTTGGTGACTTGTTCTGATTATTACTAGTATGGAGTTAAACGAAACCATGGATCGATGTTTTCCGGGCGAAAATTGATGCCAATTTGTAAAAGAATATGCGCTGGACTGATTTTTGACCGGGGGAAAAAAGGAAAGATGAGGAAAGGCCGGATGAGAGAGGGCGTCGAGGGTGCAGTACGTTGGCGGGTAGTCCATCCAATTTCACCCTTTTTTTCTCGTTTTCACCAGCCTTGGGCCATTGGCGTGGGGTACCAGACGGGAGCGATCTTGATCCACCCTCAGTCTGGCTCGTTGTGCCGAGCTAGGAGCTCTAGTGCGAGGTGAACCAGCCGGGATCGTTGGGGACGCAAGAGAGGAATCCATTCCGAAATTGCAACCCATCCTCTTTTCCATCCTGCACCCTACTGTGCCACCACTCTCCGTGCTTCCACAGCTCACCCCCTCAGCGCTTTCCCTCAGGAAAAGCTACCCGACATCGTCTCGAATACTGATATCAAGCCCGAGTATCAAACCCCTCACCCACACCCTAGTCACACTCGCACTAGCGTTACGAATAATGCATCTTTCGGTGGTTCTTTCTTTTAGGGGTAATGGCATTCTTGGCCATTTGCCCGAATTTTTGGCAACACTGTCAGCCTTAAAAAAATGTACATCTCTACAATTTTCGAGGGGTGAGCCCCAAATGACGATCAAAGTGTTTCTACGACCAACATTCAATTTTTCTTTTGAAATTCCCAAAATTGTGTAGTACTTTAGACTCAGGAGTCATATCCATCTCCCTGCTAGATAATCATGACCGTGGAGTTGTTGTGGAGGCTACATTACAATATTCATTAAGTTGTCAATGGTGCAACATTATGGAAATTGGCTTAGCATGTTCGAGCACTGAAAATATTTTCTTATTCAGCTCTACCACAAAGCATCGGTGTAATAATACTCGAAAACTATGAGTAAATACACAAATGATAATACTAGAGGGTAATGCCACAGGACAGTCACGTTTAGGGGATATATTCCAGAGGATATGTCTAGTATTTTAGTTTGCCACATAGTTTAGATCTTGACATTTACAATTTTATTATTGCGTGTAGACAATGCAAATGATCTGTGTAGTCCTCGAAAATCTGAAAACTGCGAAAATCTAATGGTTACATGGTGTCTCATAGAGTAGTTGAAAGGAAGAAGGTGGACGGCAATCAATGGCTAAACACCGAACACGATTAGCGATTTTTGCACAAAGCCCACAGAAGGCAGTGGTAAGGTTGAAATGTCCATTCCTATCAATCGGTAAATCGGGCAGCCTGGGTATAAGAGATAATGCGCAATTGGCGGCTGTAGACGACGGGCTCGCTATTCAATATCACATGACAACGAATTTGACGGAATGCCATACAACGATTGTGGTTTATTCACATGCTCGGTGAAGAGTTCGATAAATATACACTGATAAAACGATTTAGTTATTGTTAACGAATTAATTCGATTGACAGATTAAAGGGATTTAGTTCTCTCGAATGGCCATTCAATAGCAGTTATCGAATTGACTAGTCTCAAGTATACATTCGCTAATCATGAACGAATCACTTCACCACTCGTTAACTATTAATGATAAGCAAATCCTTCCATCAGTGTAGGGATATGGGACTCGTGCAATCCATTTGAACACTTGTCGTATGCAGCAAAAATTGATGATTGAAAGGTTAGCCGCGTTGATAGTATGTACTCACATGAATTTCCAAGGAAGGAGGAGGGGGCCGAATGGAGTGATGGATTATCAAAAATCTGCCTGTGACTCAATATTCGAATAGTGTAAATCAGTTGAGGTCTAACTCGGTATTGGTTTTTTAGAACAGTCATCAAATGAAATTCCCATCCAGTAATGATGTAGAAAAACTAATGATTCTGAATTGGAACATGGAGAATCGACGGTAGGAAGCTGGGAAAATACTGATTGGCTTGGGAATGCAGAGATGGCTAAATATAGATGTGCATGGGCACGTGAGCAGATGGAATTTCCTCCCGATACTCTGGCGCAATATATCCTGAGTGTTTGTGAATCGGATGGGTTTTCATAACCTTGGAAAATCAACGATGAAGATATTTATGGTAATTGGTGCATACAGGAGATTGGTTTATGTGCATTATTAAGGTGGTCAGGTTCATCAAGTTTTTTTATCTTCAGCTTGCGCTATGTCAATGTAGTGGCAAACTAATATTGTACATTGTAAAGAAAAATTAATGAACCATCTGTAAAGCTTTACTAACTTATTCAAAACATTTTGATTTATGAAGCAGAGAAAAATTTACGCTACGTATATAAACATAAGTTTATTCAAATTATTTTATCTCATTTAGGATTTCCATCATCTACTTCTTTTCCCTCTAATTCAGGATTCATTTAATTGGATGGAAAAGAATCAGTTTCAACTTGTATTCTTTCAGTTTTGCGCATTTTAACCACTCGACATTAGTGCATGTATATTCAAAGGGGTTACGTAGGCGTGTTTACGACTAGGAAAAACATGAATACCGCTGACACTTGTGTGAGATACGAGAGGGGTGTGCACCTTCCGTCACGCGGCACAGAGAAATATTTTTCGTCTCTTGAGAAAATGAGAAAATAGAAAGAAAGATGGTTTGATAAACGAGGTACATAAAATTGGTCGAGGGCTCCCGTTGACTGACTCCTCAGTGTTAGCCACGGTTGCAGCATGTAGACGGCACGCGATAGCTAACGCGAGGTCCATCCCAACTATATTAGTAAAACGAAAAGGAGCTTAGCTAATTTTTTGACATTTCATCAAAGTATTTTCCCAATAGTTTCTTGCAAGGACATGATATTCACATTGACTCCCGCCTAGTATCTATAAGGTTTTCCTGCTGTTCTCCCGCGGACAAAACAAAAGCACGACAACAAAGTCATGGCTCAAAAAGTGGTTGATACATACAAGGCGCCCCCCCCCCGGGGGGGGGGGGGGAGTGGCGTGACCAAGTACTGGAAAACAAAACCGACCACGTCGGTTAAAAAAGACAATTTTGGCAAATTCTGAAGAAAATGTCCATAAATTCTTGCGGATTTTTTTAGTAGTTATGCGAAAATGAAAACCTGCAGAACTAATCCAATGGATTTTTTCATCGTTGGAAAGAAAAAGCATTCTTATTTGCATAAACAAAATGATAACATGTAACATTGACGAAGCAAGAAATGTAAAACGTCACGAAAGGCAAATGCTTTTTTTTCACAAAATCTGCATTGTTTGAACCAGGAAAAAACTAATCAAGTTCAGTTTTACAAAATTATCTCGTAAATGAAGGCCTGTTGTCACGTGAAACATTTCCCAGCTGTGCATTATCCATCCGAGTGAGAGCCAGACGGCACGCGATCCTCGTATCTCCAAGTTCCACGATGGCACGACACGCTAGATTTTACTTAGGCAAGCGCAAGCGCTGGTTCATTAGCACGCAAATCGCCGGTGCATTCTCTTTGACTGACTTTCCCCTTCGAAAATTACATTTTCTTATCACGAAAATTTGTTATCAAGAATGAAACGAATCCTGGAGGCCTTCCAGGACAACCCAAATCTCAAAATAAACTCAACAAAATACTTGAAGTCTATCAATCATCTGAGAAAATTGCAGTTGAATTAAGAAAATGAGATATTATGAGGCAACTCTATTACATTTCGAATGGCCATTTTGATGGAGACGAACGAAGAATCTCATCTCCTGATTGTTACTGGATATTTTCAAGGGAAATGCTTTGCATACCCCTTCAGTCTGCATTGAACTCGTGATTTTTGGTGGGGGCCCTTCCGGCCCCCAATGTTTGATAAATTTGTTCATTGATTGTGCGGTGGCTGGTGCTATTTGGCGCGAAAAGGTCTTGTTCTGTAACAGCATTCGACAAACATTACCTGTTCGTATTTCTCTAGTTCCTGATGATAAATTTGCCGGATCTGTGCGAGTTTAGCCCGGTAATCCGAGTGCTCAATGGCATTGTCTGGCTGTCCCGGGGGTCCAGCCGCGGCTGCTGCTGATGCAGAGGCTGCAGCCCCAGCTCCGCCGCCCTTTTCAGGTCCAGCAACACCTTCAGCCACCAGCATGTTGTCTAATCGCATTAGCTGAGGATCTGGGGGTTCATCCTCTTGAGTGTTTCTCAGAGAAAGAACTGCAAAAAAAAACACAAATTTGAATGAAGCAAATTGGTCAGTGGATATGTTTCATATAATTTCACTCGATCTTATTAGTAGAAGAGCAGATATGTGTCCACTCTATATCGTTACACATCTAATTAATGCAAGTCGGAATACCCAATGTATGATATCAATGAAAATATTTTCAAGTGCATTCACATTCGAACCCTGAGAATCCTGCTTATGTGGGTTCCAGTTAATTACTTCTTCACGAGACATGACAATAAGGAATAGAAGAATCATAGGCCAATTAAGAGTTCGGCCTGAACAATGGGCACAAGCCACTGAACAACTGACTATAATACTCTCCTCGATCACGGCGAAATCAAAAAATCCTGGACTTGATGTCTAAGATTGATTTCCGAAGGAGGATTTCATTTGTGCCAGGTTTGGTCATGTGCCCGAGTGGAAATTCCGTACGGCTGGCCCCAAGTACCGTCAGGGCCGGCTCCGGTTTCATCATGGCTACCCGGAATCCACTAGAATTGTTTGGGTCAGGCTCTTACTGTATTCAGGTAGCCCCTCTCCTGAAATGCGTACGTGGGCCTGGTCCAGAGCGCCTTAATATTCCCGTAGAACAGCCGCCCTACAGGCCCCTCACCTGGCAATACTCGGACCAGCAGGATCAATTTCTTAAACGGGTATACCAATGCGGGCATCGGCCCCGAGCCTCAACGCGTCCATTGTAAAGCTGCCGAACGTTTGCCGTATCAGGCACCTATCAAGCCGCCGAATCCCGTGTAGAAATCACACCGCTCAACCTTCGCTTGAAGCGGAGCCTCGACTAAAATCCACCGCTCCACCGCAGAGCGGTAGTTGAGTCGCGGAGGTGCGGCCGCACCTCCCACATGGAAAAATTTGTATTATGAATATATAGCTATATTTATATCTATTATATACTAAATTGGCACTATATTTTTATATCAAATATATATAAAGTAGCACTTTTATGTATCTGTTATGTATCTGTCATATATCTCTTATATATTTTTTGCAAGATATATGAAATTGTCACATATATATATTTGTTTTTATATATTTTTCCATGTGGGCTCCGCTCAAATTTCTACACGGGATGCTGATCAGTGATCTCCTCTTATAATAATACCACTGATAATAATAAATTTAGATACCATTAATTGAGATGCCAATAACCTAACAAGGCTACGGATATGCCCCCTCAGATGAGGGAAATATCAATCATCAAAAGCCCTTGGTCGGGCCTCGTATGTAGATATGACGAAAACGTGGCTGGTGCTCCTATGACGGGCTATGCTATATGGATTTTTTTCGCATTTTTTACCAAGCGCATAACTTAGAACCTTCAACAAAAATCTCAGGTCCTCCTAATTTTTTGTCCTATCAATTCCCTCGAAATTCAGTTGAAACCATCTGAAACCTAGACAAACCGATGAAAACTCGGAAAATTAATTCTATTAAAGTGGCTCCAACGTTTGCAGTTCCAGGAAAAGCGTTTGCAACTCTGAAAATTTACCAAAACAGGGGAGAAAAGCCAGTGTGTACAGCGATGTGGATAAGATGTTGGCGGTCTGTGGAACTCGGGCGGGTTTTTATAGCTCGTCCAGCTCCATCACGCGCCGTAAAAGTACAATAAAAGCGCTGTTACCGCACATAGAGAAAACCCACCCACTCTAAACCACTGCGTATAGCGAAACCCTTAGACTCGGCGAGAGAGGAGGACCGTGGAGCCATAGAATGTCAATTTTGAACACGAGAAAGAAATGAAAGAAAGAAAGATGGATAGGGCGCAGTCGATGGATAGTGAAATTGATTCTTTTATGATTCGACAAACGTGCGAGTGGCGTGGAAGTAAAACGACTGTCGATCCAGGTTATTTTCCTGGCGAAACTTATTCTTTTTATCAGTTATTTCGAGCGTTAGTGAGGCTTACATCAAGTAATTCATATATCGAGGAATGAGATTGCGCACATCCGAAAAAATCTCTCTTTCAGAATTGATAAGCATGGTTGAAATTGTTTGAAGTCTTTAGTTAAGGCTTTCAGGAGCCTAGGAGGGCGGTGACTCCTAAAAGGCCTAATCGGTGCTATGTTAATCAGTAAATATGTACAAACTATTCTTGCCTATACAGACGCAAAATTTAATGAAACTGCACCATCGAGAAATTTTTCATGCTTTTGAAGATTTACTCACCAGGAAATGAGTTTTTTCAATGAGAAATGAACCCAAATTGAATGACCGAGTAATGAATTCAGGGTACTAATCCATTTACACGATGTGTGACAATTAAAAGGAACGGGTGGGAAGGGAGAGGGGGGAGGAATGAGAATGGCGAGAATTTCTGAACTTTAAGAATTAGAATTATCCTGCAGCCTCTGGAGATCGGTGGGCCGAGGGTGCTCTTTGAAACTCTAAAGATTCTGCATTAAGAGAGAATCCACAAGTTTTTCCGAGTTTTAATTACAGTGGGAAACCGTAAGAAATTTCTGGGAATTATTCGAGAAGAGATCTAACAATCTCACGAAGTCAATACAAAATACATCCAATAGCTTTACTGAACGAAAAGGTGTTGACAAGCTGCCATGTAAAAGCCGAATTCGTGGGATGTACCCCAGCATAGTTGGAGTATTTGGACGAAATCCTAGGAATTCGATCATGAATGGTTGTCCCGTTGAGACAATCAGAGTGTGGGTGGACACTTAACGCTCAATAATCCAACTATTAGGCCAGCGGGGCGTAACTATGCCACAACGGGGTGAAATGGGGATGCAGGGCCTCAAGAGGGTACGATATATGTATCATTCTACACACCATCTTTCTCGTTACTCTATACATCCTGTAACACACACGTCCTGTATACTTTTGCCAGTGGCCGGGGTGAGGGCGGAGGGCTCCCTTACAAGCGCGTAAACTCACTTTTACTGCCAGTTAACATTTTACGACTCGAACGGTCTGCCACGGTAACCCCTCCGCCCTTTCACTATTCGTACTTTACGCTACTGCGTGTTGATCTTTCCAATGTGGCAAATGGAGTGCATATGGTAAGGGCGCATATTATCACATGCTCATAATGAATGAATTTTTATTTTTACAGGGGTTTTCATCATTTCAATGAAAATAGAAGAAATAAAATTACATCTGTACTCACAGAATTTTTAGGCGTGACAGACTATTTTTCCTCATCTCCAATGCTTAACTGATAGTCAAGAGACTGTCATATAGGTGAGTTTTCAACTTGATGACACAAATACCCAAAAAAATCCGAATTTTCATAATATTTACTTTTTTCCCCTATCAGAGAGTTCATTTTCCCAGGTTTTTCTTTGAGACCTGAGAAATGCAATCGTCTTTGAGGGGTGAGGGTGGGAATAAGAGAAATAACGTAATGAAAGAAGGGAAAAGCCAGGGAAAATGTTAAAGGCGTTCACACCATCGCGTCTCTACCCTCTCCTTTTCCGGGCTTCATTTCGGGATCAATCCTCGGGGAATGGTGGCGAAAGGAGCTCAGGATTCTTCGGGTTATGTCAATCCCCCGGGAGACGGGATATTGACACCGGGTGATAATAATATCCGTATAGGCTGAGCTCCTTTGATTCGAAGAGACGAAAGAGGGATTTACCTTTTCCGTTTTTCAATTTTTCCGGGGACAAACAACGCTGCGTGTTGGATCAATTGACTCAACTTTTGAAGGATTTGGCTAAGTACTTAAATAGTCATTTCCATTTATGAGAAGAAAAATTGTGTTTGCAGCATAAATCTTTAATTTCACATTGATAAACACTGTAGATTGATGCGTACAGGTAACCTTTTGGCAGTCTTTGAACGCGCCGCAGTTCTTATTGAGACCAATGTCGAACTATAATGAGGGAGAGAAAAGTATGACATTAAGCACTAGCAGCAAAATCGGATTTGGCAAAAAAAAAAAAAACAAGAAAATTTCAGGGTTTTTCTGGGCTAGCATCCAAGTACAAGATCAAATGGTTTATATTCTTCTTGTATTTGTTTCTCATCCGCCACCATCATAACCGGCTTGTGTTAGAAATTTTCCAAGTTGATGCAGAGAAACGAGTTCGAAACCTCTTGGGGGCACCCTCCTCAATTGGATATTGCAGGAAACAAAGATACACTCGAGTTAAAGCATGCGTACACCACTGTCTCTGAATCTAGTCCTACCAACTTGGGAGGATTGTATTTTTCACTCTGATATTCCACCCATCAGCCGGAGGTTCCGATGGAATACCAAAAATTTTACTACCATATAATCGCTTTACAATTGTATTGGAGCCAATTCAGTTCCTCGCGAAAATATTGCGCCCAACTAGAGCTGAGAACTCAATGCCATATCGGGCTTCGTTGCCACAATGGGCACAAGAGTCGCGAATGAGAAGTCCCAGCAGATTTCACACCTCTTAGTGCCACCGACTTCATATCTCCCGAAACGCATGAGACTATTAATGTTTTATCTATTCCGTGACTGTGCCGCAGATAATTATACAGCACCCTCAAAGCCGCATCATGTCGATAAATTTAACTCGATATTGCACACACGGAACAAGCCGGTAGCAAATACCTCTGAGCTTCTTGCAAAGGTTTTCAAGTCTGACATCGAATGTAAAGAAATTACAATGAACAAGCAGATTAATTGAATAGTCTCGGGCTTCAAGTCAGCTGATTTTAGGAAGACAATAGTCGACAATTCTTCATGCAAATTAAAGCCGAGATATCTGTAATTGCCTTGAGCATCAAGATGCTGAATGATACTTCCATCCACTAGATTCATACAATAGGTGATCCTTCCTCTCTGCATGTGAAATACTGTACTTTTTTGCAATCCAAAATTTATGCTAACTGCTCACGAATAGACTGTGACAACATCAAACATACACTTGAACGGGCGTTGGCTTGAAGCGAATAATTTCAAATTATTGTCATTATTGGTGTTTTTTTTACATGAGGTGAAACAATAAAAAACGGTTCCCAAGAGTCGTAAAAAAACAGTATCACAGTACTTAAAACATACTCTTTGGCGCGAGAAGGTTAAACAGATGAAATCAGTGATAACAATTCCACACTACTCGAGTACCCCTCTTCCCCACCATTTGGTTAGCAGACTGGCGAGGGAAAATTTTATGGTCGGAAAATCACCGAATAATTGTTACGGCGCACTTTTGATCGTATAAAACACCTCGTAAATGTCAAGGGGACCTGAAGGGGTAGGGGAGATTTCCAAGTACCCTTACATGGTGATAAGGGGGACAGTATTATACCATATTATCGAATACATTTGGAGTCGAAACACAGTCCCTCAGATTTCGTAATGTACAGTCGTCAACTCAAAGAAATAATCCTTCTTTCGCATTGCCTCATACTTTTCCTCGTTCGGGGATCGGTATTAGCCCTGGTCCGAACTTGGAAAGATGTTGTCCAGCCCGTCGTTCTGGGGATTTTTCGCTCGCGCCTTTGTCTGCTCTCAGCTTCGCCTCGAGCGCAAACTTTGCGCGAGCACAAATCCCCAGAATGACAATCGGGGAATATCTTATTCCGTAATGCTTTGCGCTTCTCTACGTCTGGGGATCAACATTTCGCACCCTTCCCAAATTGTTTGCGTCTGACGCGTAACTACACTGATAGAAAAAATCTTTGACACCAAGAATCCATTCTCTTGAGAGAACACCAATTACCACATTACCAAGCGAACTTTGGCTTTGGCTTAACCCATGGCTATTCTTAGCTATCATCTAGCAGCACTATATTCAAACATTATTTGTTCCTCCCGAAAATCTTCCGGACTAATGTTCCAAATGATTGTTCATTAAATGATTTCTGAAACGAAACGATTATCTCCGTAATACCTCACCGTCAGTTTTACTTTCTTCAATTTTGAACAGTCGCGTTAATTCGTAATTCACCCGGTCGCTTAAGTGGATTTCCACCTTCTGGCTAAAGTCTATCCCAAGAAAGGGGTGGGATATTTTAATGAAACGTGGATGTTAGAATGACAGGAATGCGAGAGGACGGTCGAGGCGTGCCGGGAGCACCCTGTTCTCCTCCCCCTCCTTCGGTCTCCTACGAATACCATCTGCATCAACTACTCCACCATATACCCTCTTCACTCTCCATGTATAGTTCCATGTACCTGATGAGTGCTTCAGTTGAGTCGGCGAGGAAATTAACCCGGGCTATCGTTATTCATCTCTAAAAAAAGTTGCGTAAACCGGGAAACTGAATAGATTACTTTCAAGGCATAAATGAAGCCTTGATAACCTTGAACGGAATATGCACAAAATAGTTTTTTCTCTCTCAGATCATAAGATCACAACAGACAAATTGTGTACGTATTGCTGAGCCTCCAAAAAAAAAGAACAAATGAAAAAACTCAGTTTGAAGAATCATATTCCGCCAAGCCAAATATTTCAAAGGAATTGAAATGAGGTTTTGGTAGTTCTGTCTCTGATCCACGATGCAATCATTATGTTACATGTTACCTGGAATCAAATTCAGCAATGAATATTGATGTTTTCAACTCTTTAAATGGCCCGATTTGTATAAGTTTACAATGACAAAAAATTTTCACTCCCGCGGTTATTCACAGCATAGGCATCCGACGCCAGGACACCAAGACCGCTCATAGAACTGCTCAAGGCTCATTATTACATGTACGACATTAGATGTCCGAAAAACCATAAGAGACTTTTACGACTTAGAAGCGAAGAAGAAAAGAGCGCAGTGTCAAAATTGTGGGAAATTGCCTGGATAATTCATGTTTTTGACGAATCAACGCGAGGTAATTCGCATAGCCAACCCTGGGAATAAGTGAGGCTAGTGGACACTGGCAGTTCATTGTTGAACGAAAATTTGGCTTGTCCTTGTCCATTGCATTCGGTGAGAGCAGAGCCCTGGGCTGGCGTTTTTATTGAAAGCCAAACAGAGAGAATTTTCGCTGCTCCTGCCCAATGAGCTATGGAGTCCTCAGTTAAGGCGATTTTCCGTGTGGACGAAATAACGGGCCGGGTATTAATAAAACGTTCTGAGCACAGAGGAAGAGGGAAAAATAAATTCTTATTGCCTGGCGAGAGTCCGGTATTTTCGCAATATACGGCGCAGGTGTACCCAATGTTTCGCCATCCCTCTCTTATTCGCCTCTGTCACACCCACAGTGGTCCACGAGGGGCGCACAACCCTCAAAGCCTCAACCCTCGTCTCAACATATACAAAACCCCTCACTCTCACCCTCATCGCTGCAGGGGCGTACAAATTCTCTTTATGCCACTGGCATATTTAGACCAGTACTATATTGAAACTAAAAATTAAAAATCTTATCTTCCTTTATATGTTATAGGTATACGGAATCTTCTCTTCCTAAATTCTGGGGAAAACTGAGAAAAGAGTTCAGAATCTTAGGGAAGTTTTGAAATTATTCCTGAATTCCAAAATAGAAGAAAATTTTCCATATGTTCTAAGAATTCTTCCACAATTGTAAGAAATTGTAGTAAATTCTTGTGTACATGTATATTGAAAACACAGATGATTAATTCTAGAAAAGAAGATCAGTTGCTTTAAAAATTTCTCATATTTTTTTGAGAATTTTGAATAAACAATATAATGTTTTGATTGAATCCGGACGAAAAAAAAATCATGAGAAAACATTTCATCATTGCAACTATAATGGGATGACATCAAATTGTTTCTCCGTGTTGAAAAAACAAAGGGAAAGTTTTCCCCGAAAAATGATAGGACGAGTGTTGACGAAGAAAAAATACAACATGTGTTATAAATTCCAGTTCTACTGATGGTAAAATTTGTGAGAATCTGTGAGAATTTCGTATAAATTCCCGGAAAAATCGAAGTAATATCCACAAAATTTGCTGCATCAGTTCCATTAATATCGTTGAATTCTGTATCCAATCATTGATATTCAACAAATCGTGATTGATTTACCCTTTCGGTTCTTGTTACTTCTCTCAGGCACTGTGATAAATTTGATGCAATATTGATGCAATATGATGCAGGTTTTCAAAAGATTTAAACAATTGCATTAATGCATTTTTGCATGGTCTCAGGTTAGACCTATGAAGTTATTCTAGAGAATAAAGATATGCCCAATGTTTTTGCAATTTTTTGCAATGTTTGCAATTTAAAAATTTTTGACCACCTGATATTAGAAAGTTATTGCCATGAGGCCAATTTCGAAAATGTTCGTATGCTCACGATGTACTTGGGGTTTGAAGTATGCTGAAACGATTGTCAACAAATTTTCAGTGGACGCGTGAGTGTGTATTTGTAAGTCTTTGTGTGACCAACATTACATCTGACGATTTCTTACGAAGGAGACACCCGAGCAAGGTTATTGAGATCGGAATCGACCGGTAACCGGAGATTAATTTTTGGAAGTAATTTCCTCATTCCGTACATTGTTAGAAATCGTTCCGACTATTTAAATAGCCCCAACATGGAAACGATTAGGAACAGAGGAATATAGGCATTTGAAATAAATTTTTCCACACTACAAAATACACGTCTCCTGGAATATAATTTTTTTTGTTTGTGCTTCGTACAATTAAGAAGCAGTGATGGGTGGATGC
The DNA here is from genome assembly GCA_026005395.1 of Asobara japonica. NCBI lineage: Eukaryota > Metazoa > Arthropoda > Insecta > Hymenoptera > Braconidae > Asobara > Asobara japonica. The sequence goes on along the minus strand of BQMI01000560.1, from coordinate 26,203 downwards.
TGTGCGAGCGGTGTGCGACGCGAGGTTTGAAGTCACAACCTCCAGCTTGTATGTCTGTTGCTCTACCAATAGAGCTTCCTTCGGGGTCGAATATTCCCTTATCCTTTTTCAAAAAAACCCGGGCCTCTTCGTTCTTGAGGCAAAGAAATTATGCAAATTCCAGGGGGTGAATAAGCTAAACTACACATTAACCGAACGGATTTAGATAATTTTTGTATTTAGATTTAAGGTTTTTTTTCTGCCATTGATTGGTCACTCTGATACGTTAACCCTGTGAAGTCAACATTGGAAAAATTGACTGTGTCAAAAAGAAGAATCAGACATGAGGAATCAGAGATCTATCACATTTTCTCATTTCTATTCTATCCTACTAGTTAAAAAATGTGAAATGTTTATTCACGTCGGCGCGATGCCCTTTGCCTCCGTCGGCGTCGATTCGATACGTCTGGAAAGCGTTTTCTCCACATCCATGTTTTTTAGAGGGGCAGAAGAGAGGGAAGTGCGCGAACGACGGGCTGGCGGGGATGGTAGGGGTGAGTGGCAACGTGGTGTATTGATCGAGTGGCTGCCGGTGCTACGCTCTCTTCTGTCTCAGCCGGTATAGACCCACCCACCACAAGCCGCGAGAAAGAGAGCGATCGAGATATGCCTCGCGTGTTTACGTTTCCCTACCACGGATTTTCACGAACACCCTCTTCGGATATAATTAATTATTGACACTGTAATTCCGGCCCTATTTTTTTAACCTATTCATTTTCGCGTTTTGTCTGAATCCGGTTGATAACACGCAAATTATTCCATTAGAAGCAAAAGAGGGAGCGGGAAAGACAGAAAAGAGGGTTTTCGACCAGTTCGAAAAAAATCGAATTTTGCGGAAAACTCAGAATACAATCTTTAAGAATAGATTCCCCCTTGAGGGTTAACGCAATGCCTCTCCATGTGTATGTTTCCCAGTCCTTTTCCCGTATTCTATGTAATGAAAATGAACAGAATTTGGCGAGTATCGTGAATAAGCCACCTAACAATTCCTAACTTTTATGAGCAGTATAATTTTATTACCGAATTTGTTCATATTCATATTTTCCAAAAATTAAGGCTTTTACTGATGAATTTTACTTAATAATAAATGTAACATGGTATAAATCCCGAATGGAAATTCCGTACCGCTGGCGCTAAGCATTGTCAGGGCGGGCTCCGGTTTCATCACGGCTATCCGGAATCAGCTAGCATTGTTTGGGCCGGGCCCTTACTGTATCCGGGTAGCCCTGGAGCGTCCATAGTAAGGCTGCCGTACGTTTGCCGTATCAGGTAACTATCAAGCCGCCGGATGCTGACACTTATATGATGCTGATCACAAACTCCGCCACCAGGTGGAGGGCAGTTCTTAATGTGAATGTTTTTTTTCTTTCTTCCGGGCATCCGAGAGGGGGGAAGGGTAACACGTGTGCCCAACGGTTCAATTTTTTTCCTCTGAATTTACTTTGTGCCTTCAAATCTCGAAATTTTCCACAGTGTCCTCGCAAACTGAGAACAAAACGGTGGCCCTACAATCTCCCAAAATTATAAAATATTGATATTGAAAAATTTTAAACAAGGTTTATAACGCGGAAATATATTCCAAAACACAATAAGTCAATAGGGTTTAGTGACAAATGCCGTCAGCACAAAGCTCGTATATAATTGTATAAATTTTGATTGCGAAGCTTAGTCCATTTTTTTATATTTTTCGTTTCAAATGAAATAAAATATATATTGCAGTGAAATGATTGCATATTATTTATTTATATTCCACATAAACAGTGAAAGAATTCGAACGGCATCGTTTTCAGGACGTGATCGTTCTTGACGGATCAGGACCGTTATATGGCACTGGAATGTATCCGCATTAGGAATGCTGGAACCAGGTCCTTGAAAAACAGAGTTATCGAACTTTTCCGGCCTCATGAGAGCATCCCTAGTGGGCCCGGGCCAGTAGCCAAGTGAACCCAACGCGGCCCCCACAGAAATCTCCATTGGGGATCATCCAGACTTTCGATAGTTTTTCTTGTCTCTCCTTTCTACATAGGAATATTCTTCGTGTTGCTTGAATGTAAGATGGCGATCTATTATAATAGCCAAATATTTAATACATTCTACCATTTCTAATTTAATTCCCGATATACTATCAACCTTGGCTAATTGACTATCTTATAATTATAGACGCTGTTTTCTTAGTATTCATTTTCAATGCATTTCTCTCAAATTCATCTTCCAATATCATGTAAATTGGTATTTAATTCTTTTTCGATCTCCTCTGAACCATTTTCCTGAACATATAAGCCCCTATCATTTGCTAATAATTTGATCTCACAGGTCAAGGAACATTTTCTTATTACATCATTCCCGCAAATCAGAAACATAGGAGGGCCCAAGACCGAGCCCTGTGGCCAATGACCAATGTTGTCCTACTAAAAGGAAGAATTTCGTTAGGTTAATCATTAAATAACTGTTTACCAGTATAGGATATTTTATGATCGTGGCTAATTCCACTATCCTTGCCTTACACAGGACGACGTCACACGCAGGTTTGTGCGCAACACGCAGGTTTGCTTGTCACACGCAACACTGCCATATTCCAGAGTGCTTGCTCCACGTAGGATTTTTCAGAAGTAAAAATGCGTGGGGCAAGCAGTCCTGCGTATAGCAAACGGTTCTGCGTGTGGTACAGTCTACGATTTTCATAGCAATTTCCATTAAAATTTCAATTCGATCGAAATTTCACTATACCTATTCATTTTTGTCCAACGCAGTGGAGTTGAATTCCATAAAAATGATTGATCTCCCTGATAAAATGAGCAACCCATCCAAATGAAACAATTTTTACGTTTCGTACATTGAAATTTGTTAATAGGAGACTAAACTTTCATGTTCGTTTGTTTACTCCTATTTCGTTTTTTGCTAAACAAGACATCAGTGCAAACTCTACTCGTTGTACCAAATAGAAGCGGGATTCATTTTTTTTCCGATTATCGAAGCAACTTTTCTCGATTTGATAGGCTTCCCTTTCTCAGCCTGCCGTTCCTCCCACTTTTCCCTCTCATTATGCCTTTTTCTCTCATTATTATCCCCCCCTCGCAGTGCCATGTCTACCCAAAGGCCGGCTGTCTACCCAAACTGTACTGCATTTGCCGAAGACCTAAGGGAAACCATGGAAAACCAGGTCGTACAGTTGGCCGATATTGTAGGAACTCGGTGTACCCCGTGCTCACACTGACTAATGGCCAACATAGAGTTTCTTATATATATAGGGTGACTTATATTCACAAGACGACCAATTAAACTGTTTCCAATTTGTTAACTGAATTGTTTTTTTATCCAATTGTTTCAGAATGTTTATTTCAGTTTTCTGTGCTTTCAATGTCATAAAATACTTGGCTGACGCAAAAAAGTCAAGTGTTTGCATAATTCATAAAGTGCACAAAAACGTGGTAGGAATACGAAATCTTTTGAAATGTCGTGGTTTTTCAGGTGCATAAGAAGGCAGAAAAACTACATAATAACAAAAAAATTTCACTCGAACTCCACCCCATTGCCACTTGCGCGAAATTTGCTTCCCTTTATTCTAGCTACCCCAATCCACTTCTCGACTATTTCGACCCTTTTCTCGAGTAATTGGAGTGTCTCCAAAAGTTCTTCACAAGAAGTATCACTTTTTCACAATGAAGAGGCCGTTAAATATTTCACAAGAGGACACCTAGTACGCTGTAACTGTTGCTCTCTCAATGGACCATCCCTAGGGAGTTTTTACGATTTTGTAGAATTTTAAAAAATCAGCCGTTTGACCAGATTCTGTTTCGATATTGAGGAAATTTATCTCGGAAAATTAAGAGTAAACGGAGGAAGGATATAAATCAAAGGGCGAGGTACGTGTAACAGCAATTAAAGTTTTGATACCTGACAAAAATTTCATCGAATTAGTAAAAACAAATTATCTTTCTACTAATGGAAAATGGAAATTCAGGTGTGCGAGGGATAGTAATTTTTTCATGAAAAATTACTCATGGAAATTAGTATGCCTAACTCCAAAAATGGGTATGGAGCACTATAGAAATAAAAGCACACGGATTTTTCGAATTTCAGAGAATTTAGTCAGAATCTTTGAGTGTAACTAAGAAAGCATACTAAAACTATTGCGACCAATCAATGCAATTACCAAGAATGCAATGTATGAAACAAAGCGATGGAGTTTTGCTCCGATGACCCACTCTTCGAAAATACTAATTTATTTATATATTTTCGATTATAAATTTCTGTAAGGGAAAGCCTCCCAATGTGACTTTAGACGGGTTAAGGATTTCAGAAGAATCAGCAGTTCGAATAAATTTGTTGCAGAATGATAAAGATGGGATTGGTTGGAGTTCTGATTGTTTGATAACTGCATATCAGCTGAAATTGAATGAGTGTTTCTTGGAGGGCTGCGGAACTGGGTCCAGACATTGCATTGTCGATGAATGGGACGAGGATATGGAGAGTAAAGTGCGAGTGACTCAAAGAAGGAGAGAATACGTTCGGCCCGCGTGCTCAGGGGTGGCTGTAACGTCCCTCGTAAAAACACCGTAAACTCGACAGCAACAGGTCCCGTGTGTGTCTGGCTTCTGGGGTACCTCTCCTCTCCCACTTGGAATGTCATATTCGAGCTACTCCCAGCCAATTCTATTCCTCAGGTATCATCAGAAATTAATATCATTCAATTTGTCGGTTCCATCAATTGAAAAAAGAATGTCACAGACCAAGAGATGAGAAAATTGACGGTGAAATCATTCTTGTGTAGAAAAAGGATATGATTAGCTCAAAATAATAACGAAGATTTTTTTCGACAGGGGGTATAATAGAAGGTAGTCAAACATATATTTCGATATAAATCTACAATTTATTTAGATACCGGAATATTGAGCCTCGCACAATTTCGGAATGTCACCTTTCAATTAGGCTCGGCTGCCAAAGCTACCCTGAGCATTACAAGCACAACCCAGAATATGGCAGACACATGAGGCAATTATCAAAGCCCCTTTCTCATATTAACAAAAATAAATGGCCTAGTATAGTCTACTATTTGTGTTATTCACGGATACATTGAATTTGTCGTGAAGCATGGAAATTGAACTTGCGACCCCGCAAGAACATACTTCATTAGTGTAATTAAATTCGATACAATCGGAAATACTACAGTTACGGCATACAGGTTCATGAATATACAAACAAGTTTCCAAAAATGAATTCGAACGAGATGGTAGAGGAATACCGGGAATTGGAAAAGTTATAAGAACATTGATTGAGTTAACCAATGAAGGGACTTTTCCCTGCAATATTTTGTAGCTTCTCCAAGCTCTTGACTTTTTAGCATCGCAATTAATATTCTGACAACGGATTTGTAAGTCCGTTGACGCGGACTTACTTATATCCGTACGAAATGTATGGATATAATCACAAATCGACTCTTACTGTTAGAGACAATTTCAAACCCACGACCCCTTCCTCCGTCGGTGAGTTGAAAAGTGACAAAGAAAACCTGAAGGAAAAGGGTTGCACAGAGTCTGTAGTGATGAATAATACCCGAAACTTCTAATTGCACGAGACAAAAGTTCCATAATCGGAAAACCGAGGACCGCATACCGAAAACTTTTTATGGGAATAAAACTTTAAGAAGTCGTTCAGGCGTATTCGGGAAACCGCCAAGTGGCGCCACGGAGACTTCAGTTTCAAGTATTTGTTTTTTGTGTGGCACTAGAGAGAACAAACATAGGATTATTCATCGCAGCGGGCATTATTGACGTCTTCCATTTTAATGCATACTTTTTCATTCAAGCTACAATCTTTTCCATCAGATGATCTTACTGGTCTAGCACGTATTTCTCAGCACATATCTTAATCCACGTTAATGAGATCCAAATTTTTATGAAAATAGAATTGCCTTTGCCAACATTTCTTCCATGGAAGTGTTCTCAGCGACAGTTCTGAAAATTTCTAGATGGGTAATATAATGTCCTATAGTTTAAAAAAATGTCAATCGTTGGAATAAGATTATGAACTGAAATGAGAATTTCCATTTATGCCTATCCTTACATGGAGGGAATTTTGAGAGCGATTTAATCAAATTTTAGTGAATGGCATGCGTCTCTCAATATCGTGGAGTGACATTCGAAATTTCCGATGAATCCACCGGGAGTTCGCACCGCTCACCTGTCAGTTGGCTTGATTTTCCGACCCTCGAGACAACTCAACTCACGTTTTCTTATCACAGCCCATTCTAATGTATTCGCCGAATTGTTTTTTTGTATACCACCCTTTTTTAACCCCTTTCATTATTATTCAATTTCTCACGATTGACTGATGATCAAACATTTCTTGTAAATCGCAGCCCAGCATAAACAATTATATTGCAAAATTTTGTTCCATTCTACGAAATTTTCATTACCCTATTCTCTGTAAATTTTATAGGGCTTTCGGAATTTGCTACATTATTCCTCTATATTTCATTTTTGTTTTTTTAAAGGATCTGCCTATATTCTCGAGAAATTACAACAGTCATTCACAATATTTCATTATTCTCAATAGTTCTCAAAAGAGGTTTTCCAGATCTTCAGTTTCTTATCACAATTGATTCACTGCAAAACAACGTCCAAAAAGGCGTGGAGAGCGGAAGAGGAGGGAGGCGCTTTCGGGCCCAGGAACGGGCCTAATGACCCGCCAACGACCCACTCTACGCCCCGTGTAATCTCCATATCATTACCATATGATTACGAAATTGACCGATTTTTTTATCGACTTCACGGCTCAGGTTTTTGTCATTTTAAGCTAATTTTTTTTGCGAAATAACTAATATATTTATAAAGCACTTAAAGCAATCATGAGCCAAAGATTGCAAGTTCATGACTTTTTATGGTAAATTTTTTTTCAACTGACATGTCGAGTATCAAGTTAACAAGTGACTTATGAGCTATACTGCATTATGTGTACATTCCAATAATTCCCCGACGAGCTCCTCGTCAGGTTACCTGTACAACTGCTCGTTTGTTGATGTTTCGCACTTCTCCCCTAGGTGAGGGTAAAGTGTCTACCAAGATCTGATATCAATTTAGGATTCCCACTGTAAATTTATTTGCAAACATCGATTGGTAATTGTTCTTTGGTAATGTCAATATTTGTAAAACGATCCTGAACCTGGGTTGATGGCGTCTTGGTATTCTTAATTGAGACTTCCGAGTTTGCCAGTCAGATATTCAATGAGTATTTACAACTCGATTCGACATGAAATATGAAAGAAATCATCGAGATACAAATTAGAGAGAATCTGAAAAATCTTTATAAAAGTAGAGACTTACTTCATCAGGGGCTTTAACCTATATCATTACGATGGTAAATAGACTAGCGCGATGTTCAAGGCAATATGTGTATGAGTGAATGGCTGTTTTTCCCATTATCAACGCGAAACATAAGCACTGTTCTGCCTCCAGTCCAGGAATTTCATTTGAAAAATATAATCCAGTCCAAATTAACGTGTTAGGAGGCGCCGATGAATTTAGAGGCAATGCCATCATTTACATTTTTCCGATTAAATAATCTGATGAAAATCGACGGTGACCATAAAGCGCTGGAACCGGTCGAAATGAAATGATAATGCCCTGGGAGCGGGTAAAATTGATGTTGAAAAATAGAGCAATTCGAGTGAGTGCAACACGTGCATTCACCTGATGATAAACCGCTCGGGCATTGGGAAACGCGCTTTGACGAGAAAAGAAAAATAATAGTGAAAAAAACGCTGGAAGAGGTGGGATGAGACTCGGGTTGAAACGGCCGGTTATGTACGCGGTCCTCCGGGCTTTACGAGCTTATTTTACTGGATTTTTATGATATAAACGCGACCCCCCACCCGCACACCCAAGAGTTTACGGCTCCGTGAGATTTTATCGCGACGTAACGTATGGTTTGTTAAATCGCCCTCCAACTGACACACCTTCACTTGTTCAAAATAGCAGAGCAGAGTGGAAAGTCAATTCTAAAAGTGCCCAATGAATAAACTTGCATATTTCCATGGCTCGGAAATGTCCGAGAAACATTGTTTTAAGCAATAAATCTCAAATCGATGGAGTCTGTAAGAAACATTAAACAATTGATCACCGAAAATTGAAACAGTCTCCACAATGAGAGCGAAAATGTACGATGAATACTGTTCAACAAGGAAAATAGTTTCCCAACTCTGCAGAAGATTGTAGAAAACTCAAATGTGTCATGTAGTGAGAGTCTCGAAGGGTTAAAAGAGTCGCCACCGAGACGATAACTTGGATTAGTTATTGTCAATCGCGTGACATCGCTATTAACCTCGGTCTTCGTTAGTGGGGAATAATCCGAAGGGAGCCGAAAAGGGATACGATACAGAGGTAAAAGCCCGGCTGAGCTCCACACAGCGACAGCTGGTTCACCTTGACTTGGCTCCCGCGCTGCTCCTGACGCCTCCTTTCTTTCTTCGCTGTTCGGAAAGACTGCGTTGCTACCCATCTGCATGAGAACCTGATCACAACTTTTCTGACTTCTTCTTCTACCGACGGAAAAGACTACGGAGCGTCACTGCTGTATAGAGAATGGGAGGAAAAGGCTACATTCCATGTGCATATGTGGAACTTGCAGCAATATTTTTATTCCCCATTACAGCCAATTTCACGCCATTGAGATTTTGTTTGATGTAACAAATGGTCACATTTGCATGGAAAAGCTGTGACCAATGGGAATTAAACCTCTTCCGACGGCCCTTTGGAAGAACCGAAAAAGCAATCACGTTTTTTTTTCACGAAAAGTTGGCTGCGAAATATTCTTATTTGGTAAAAAGAAGAAAGTTGTTAGATACTTCTATTCCCTTACGTGAAAATACGTTTTCAAAGTACTCACACATCACGAACAAAATTGAAAATATCTGAGAAGTAAAGAGGAGAAGTACCTTCCCGAGAACCTTTGAATCAACAAACTTGATATATCCGGTCGGTCAGAAAAAGGACTACGCAATAACAACAAATTCTCTTAAGTTAAGAATTTTTTTCTATTGGAATAATTTTTCTCAAAACATTGTTTTCTTACATTTGCACAAATTTTGAATCATTGTCAGTGAATACTATTTCCGAAAATCGTCTTTGAGAAATCTCCAAGAAATCTTCTAAAATGTAACGACTCCCCTGACCGTCTAAAGCCCTTTTCGAGTCAACCTGAGAATATATAAATGTTACTCACTGGTTGAGAAATACGTAAAGTCTAATCGTCGCGTCTACGCTACATCCCAAACGAGAACAGTCCCTGTAAATCGAGGGAGCGTCTCGCTTCGTCGACCGGAACTCACCGAAGCTCCCTCCACGAACTCGGTTCTGTACAGATGATCTCGCAGAGAGAATGCTCCGAGGGGAAGCCAAATGAAAATGGAGAAAAGACCGAGGTTTCTCGTAGTGAATGCTATGGAAACGCTACTCCATTCCAGTTTCTACGGCATACACCAAATACACTAGTAAGAATTTGGCAGAAATGAGAAATTTCTTGACAAAACAGATGGACAACTGATTATTCAACATTATGTAACATCCAGTTTTCTAGTATGAACCGCTATTCAGGATGCTCACCATTTTCTTATTTGTTCCATGCGCAGAATGAGATTTGCTCTTTTCTTTTTGTTTTTCCGTTCCAATTATATGACTCCGGTCAATCAAAATACAGAAGGTTTCGACTAAATATTGATCATCTCACAGTTCTGAAGAAGCAAACAGGATGGAAAAATTATTCAGCATAAATGATGAACACGACACATTAAAAAGTAGAATCTTCCACGAAAAGTGAGTCAATCAATATGAAGTCAGCAGGCTGCTGGGAATTTTTGCCTTCGCCTTACAGTGAATATGATTAATTTAATTTCAACGTCAAAAAATCAGGATCACGAGCGTATATTCACACAGAAAATATCTTTATAGGGGTTACATATCTATTGTTATCATCGTAAATTTGCCATCACGCCAAACGTCCGTCCTTTATTCCATAGCTTACATCAACTATGCGGTAGTTTGAAAGTAGCTCAGAAAAATGTACATTACTTGGCTTCCAATATACTGTAGCATGCACACTGTACATGCAAAAAAATGGAAAAGCACATGAAGAATGGTTTCCTCCAGATTTCTGTTTCGGCCGATAGTTCTTCAAGTACATGTGAAACCAGTACGTAAATTTCCAACTGCTAAAAATCTAAATTGAAATCTTCAGAGAAAATCACTTAAAAATTGTCACGAAATCGAAGTGGAATTTTTGAATGTGTCAAAGTTCACATAATACCGTTCTGTTGATATACGCCTGTATTTTTAACCCCTGTTCCACTGCAATACTCGACTCTCAAGAAACGGTAATGGCCGTGTGATCCACTAAGTTTTAAGAATCGAATCCCCGTACGGCGAGTCTCGTTCCGGTACAGTAGTGTGGCATTGTCCAAATTCTAATCCATACGGATGCATCGTAGAACGGGACTTCCGTAAAAGAAGCGGCTGTACAAATTATAGTTTCCCATGGTTGTCCGTCAATGACTGAATAAACCAAGGAATAGAAGATCGATATGGTGTTGTCTTTATTGCCTTAAGGGGGGACATAAATTTCGGAGAAATCTAACAAAAATTTTCGGTTAAGAAAAGTATTCGGGGCCATTTGATTTTGTTGAAAACTCATTGTCAAGGGCTATCCAAGAGCCCACGCCAAACAAACCGATTCAACGGCTATTTTCTGAATCAACTCAGAGGATTAACCTCCAATTTCTGTATTTAATGTGGAAATCACAGGAAAAGAAACCAACGCTTTGATGTCACAAAGTACAAAAAACATTTTTCATAAATAAAGATGGCTCTTTATGGTTTAATGTCTCAGCAGATGCTGCAAATGCCGAAACGACATTTTTCATATGAATTATCGTATCGGCGTGGAGTGCTCTGATTATATTAAATGACTGGTAAAACGGTCTGCTTAACATAGCGCTTATCTGCTCCTCTTGGTTTTAGTACTTTTTCACTGCCTCGTCAGGCATTGGCCGTAAACTGTGGCTCTCGGCACCCAAGAGTCCTTCTCTTCATCGCTTCGAGGGGATCTGCTCTTTCATCTATCAATATATAAGCATACTGGATCCCTTATTCCGATACGTTTCGGGCGGCATTGAAACTTTTACAACATTCGTTTCATATCGTTCTGGTACATTGGATGGATAAGTGTAGTGGTCAAGTAGGGAATTGAAAAGGTATTTGTTGTAGGGTGGCTTTCCAAGGATTATCAATGTTTCATAAAAACGAATTTGGAAGCTTCGACAACCAAACAGGATCAATGGTCAATTTCAAAGGCAATACAATATCCTCATGGTTGAAAAAAATTACACCATTTAAGAGGAATGCCGGGTGACGGACGACCAAACCCAGCGTATGTGGCAATAACAAGCCATGAACCTAAATACGATGACATATACATACCATCTTCAGGTTCATGGCTCTGTCGCGATCCAGATGTTCCTGGTAAAAGGTTTGAAAAATACTCACCAACTTTCCAGAAATTGTGACGATGAAAATTTCCCATTGTATTTCCTTTTTTTTCGTCTTCCATTATTATTTGGCGTTTCAAGACTCGAAAACTCCGCCTGCAGAATTCTTCCCATTTCAATAATGATTTTCCGATGTAATCTCTAACATCTGATTAAAATTTTTGGTTTTCAGTGTGGCCATCTGGATAGGCTTTCCCGATAGGGAAGCTATTGTAGTCACCCCTTTTTTAAAATTATCTTTAACGCTGTCGATGCGTTGAGGATATCGAAGCTTGTGGACCATACGCTGCACCGCATCCCCGTGATAAGACACAGGAAACCACAGAGAACCCATGTCGGTACAGGCGGCTACTCGTTGAGCAACCTCCCGCTCATCACACAATGGGAGAGACAATGCGAAAAAATCCGCGCCCTGTCAGGGATTTGGACTGAGGAACACAAGCGGCAGCGCTAAGACTGCGCGCTTAGTCCACTCAGCCATTCCAATGTCGGGTAACTGTAATCACCCGGAAGATGAAATTTCCAAAACGGAATTTTTGACTTTTCTTGATGTTTTAACATCAGTCTGACATGTTGTTCATAAAGGTTTCACGGTTGAAAATAGGAGAAAGAGTATGGAATGAGTATTATTCCTCGCAGAAAAATTCACATACTCGTATGTCGTATGACTTTTTTCGTAACTTCCATAATTTAGGACATGCAACTGGTTGAAGCTGCGATGGGCGCGGACTCTGGAGCGTCTTTTGCACCTAGCCCCCACCCCCAGACACATACACAGGAAAGTTAATGGCGCGGCCCATTGAGGGTCACACCAGCATCTTGGTTATTTTTTATTTAATTAAACAGCGTAGATGACGCAAGGGCATCCACATGAACCAATTGAAAACGTTGCAGTTCATAGCTCAGTGTCTCACCCCGAAACTCAAAGCGAAAATTGAAAATGATTAGAGAACTGATCTCTGTACTTATAGAGGCTAAAGCCCGAAACCCGTTGAACGCGTACCCCGAGATCGACGAAGGCGTCCGACAGTGCGGTCGTTCCCCCCTTCAGTTTGTGTCGGAAAATATACATATACAAATACATATCCGTGAACGCAAAGCTGAGCCCACAGAGAGACAGTGTGAAGAGAGAATCAAGGGGACTGAGACAAGGACAAAAAGTCTTTAGATGAGGACGAAAACATGAAGAGAGGAATTCATGGGAGCGAGGGGTCTTTGTAATACTTCTACCCCGATTCTCTCGAATCTGATGCCTTCCTTTCTCAGTCCCCGCCCCTGCCTTTGTTCCCCTCGAACAGCGGGGGTGCACGGAAAAGAGAGAGGAATCACACTGTTGCCATTTGACCATACATGGCATATGTTCTGGAAAAATCTGCCTTAGAAGCCATCGAATCTCCACCTCATCTATCAAGAAATCCTATAGAATTTCCTACATAAAAATCATTTGAACAATTCTGGCCTCTCCTATAGCAGTCAATTATGTAAACTTTCTATGACAAATTCTCTTACCTTTCCATCAAATATCCTACAGTAAAAAAAACATCGCAAGGGTTAAATTGTTATCGTCTTCAGAAAATAATGACAAAGCTATAGAGCGACTATCCATCTGAATTTCCTATCCATCAACACCATATTATCACAAGAAAATACTGATTTCATGGTAAGTTCAAATTCATTAAGGTGACTGATAATATATACTTTACGAGTTTGACGTTATTTTATCTACTAGGTTATGAGAATAATAACCGAATGCGGTCATTCACTCAATTGCTGAACATAGTCAAACAGTAGGTAAAATTGTCTTTTAAGTTATCCATAACAAATCCAAAAAAATTTTTGCAAAAAGATTAAATGAGAAAACTGAGCTGCATGAAAATTGATTAAATAGTAATGCAATAAATAGCTCTAAAGCGGACGTAACGAATGAAACTGTCAGAGAGTTAAGTCTACGTGTCACAGGCACCTTCAGTTTGGTCTTGAAAAATCTTCCAAACGACCTTGCAACAGCCGCTTTCGCTTTGTATTGAAAAAACTGCATTGATCTGAAAGCTGTCTATAAATAATCAAAATCCCTTCGGAATGGCTAAAAATGTTTCCACATAAGAATTAAGAAAGTGAGTGCCAACGTTCCACTGAAGGGGATATCCCTTCACCACCCTAAGACACCGAAGGGAGCCCCCAAAAAATAATTGCATCGTGTGGTCTCTTGATCCGAGACCCGAAGTAATCCAAACAGGGCATAAAATGATGTTTACGAGTTTCGAATGGCTATAGAGGGGTTTTTCGTGTTGCTTACGGACACTAATGTATCTGAAAATTCAGTAGGGAGAAATGTGGGTGAAAGAGCAGCGATTTCTGAGATACTTTTTGTTATCAACAGACTATTTAGGGGCCGTTTCTGGATGATTTTCCAATAAAATCGAGGTAATGAGCTCATGGCTGAGGTGATTTATGGATTCAGCATATGTTTCAACACTTGTACGTGGAGATAAGACTCCACGAGGAATACTGCAGTGAGTTGACTTTTCAGAATCTAGTTTGAATTTGTGTTTGTGAAAAGAACATATTTGAATATTTGTAAAGGCAGTATTTTTAATTTTTTTTTTTTTATTTTGTATCTCCATAGTACTATGATAAGAGCCTTGCAAAGATTTCTTTTGTCAAGTGTACATATTTAGATTTTGGGTCAAACATATTTAAAAATTTTTAAATCTGTTTTTTTGGATTGCTACTACAGGTGTCTTAACAATATTCCCGCAGAAAATTGTACATAACACAGCCTTAAAATTGATGGAGAGCGTTTATTACTCAATTGAATTATGTGCAAGTTTTTCTTTGGTTTCAAGTAATTAATAATGAAGAATGCGTTCTGTCTGTGAGCTTTTATGGCGATTTTTTTGAATAGGTCTGAAACTGTGTTACCGTCTGTGCTGATAAAACAGTTTTGGGCTAGCTGAAAGAAAATGCCATAGAAGTGTAGCCACATGCACGACACAATCTCGATTATTAATTATTGTCGTCATGAAAACAACGTTTCACAAAAATGAACGAAGCTCGTGTAGATGTCATCAGTTACATATTTCTGATCAAATACCTGAGCAACAAAAAATGGATCTGAATAGTGTTTACTTACCAGTTTTCTCCTTAATCTCACACAACACCGAGAAAAGAGCTGGCTTCATTCTGTGGCAGTTTAGCGTATGTTTCCTGAGGAAAAAAAATAAATTTATCACCTACAAAATGTTTCGTAAGAATAATACGGCATATGAAAAAATCCGGGAAAGTCTTCTCAATGAAGTAAGACCATTTTAATGAGAGAAATGTTACCAGCTTTCTCCATCGGTAATTACACTATTGCATTATTCCATCTTTAATTGCAGGTAAGTCTATATCTATAAGTCGTCTTCCCATCGACAATATGCGGATAACGAGGTGATTATACCTACTTTTGTCCCAGTAATCTCCCCTCATCTTTTATTGGCTATTTTTTTACACTCTTTTAGTTCTCATAGACAAATTGATACACAGTGATTCTGTCTTTTAGTCCCTTTAATTACTGTGTTATATATTATTACGGCAACGGCATTAGAGACCAAATTGTACGTCGCAAATATTACTAATACTATGTATGAGATACAGATATTTCCACTATTTTTGATATCAAAAAGTGAGATTTGCATAACCGTGGTAAAAAAAATCTATTGCTTTTACGAAATAATGCTTTTACTCGAAGGCAATAATAAAGGGAAAGTAGGTAATATTCCAGTCAAAATTTTTCAATTTCAAATTTTTCTCCCCCAACTCATTATCAAAATTGGTATGCGGCAGAATATCCGATGATACCAATCGTATATGATTTTTCACTATAGTTTTTTCCATAGAAACTATAAAAATTAAACTATTTATAATGAGAATGTAAAGTTAATGTTTCGAAAAAGTGAAATGGTCATTAAGTTAAATTATCATTCAGCATTGTAAATATTAAAGCATTAAGTACTATTTTGTTGAATAAATTCACCTTCGTCTTGCAATCCCAATATTTATCAACTTTCTGCAAGACATTTTTTTCCACGCCCCCCCCCCCCCGGCCCATAATTAACTTCCCGATTTTTGTATTAAGTAATTGATCACTCGACCAATTTTATCCCTTAATTTAGAGTTTATTTTACTTTTATTATTATTGCAATTTCCATCAATCAATCAACTATAGTTGGTACTACATCTTCTTCTTCTTCTTCTTTCTTTCTGGCTGTGTGGCATAAGCCCAATCGGCCGTTTGGTACTTCATCGATAATTCTGTGATTGTTCCTGTGCAATTACAGCAGCATTACTCAATGAAATCATATAAGAGTAGCTCAATGATTGCGGACAGTTTTTGCTGCTCAAACACACATTTTTTAAGCACCGATGGATGAAATACAGTGCACGAAGGCGAGGATAAAGATTGTGCATAATTCCTTCTCATAAATGAATGCTGAAAATGTTTTGAGAAACGGTGGTTATATGTTCCGGTAGAAAATTTGAATGATAAAAGATTATCTTTGCGAATCGAACTAAATTCAAAAGTAATGCGCTTCAATAAGTACATGAGTTGGAATTAACAAGATTTTGGTGGTAACTAAGTCTGAGCCCCTTAACGCCGTTTCAAGTGGAAGAACATTGTAGTGCCAAGTTGTAAGCATCCAAAATAACATATTGAATCATAGATGATTATATTCACTGAAAAAATATTCATTACTGTTCTGTGGTTTAGGTGCATCGATTTTTTTCATACTTGTTTCTTATGATATACTTTTCGTCATACGGTTTTCTACCAAGTTCAATATATGTTACGTATATGTAATTATTCTGACTTGTTTTAGCTCCAAGGGTTTTACTCCCTTGGAAAGAATGGGGATATGCTAGAATTATTTGCTTACCTCGCCTGCGCCTCATCCAGACTCTGATCCGTAATATTCATAATTTGTTGCAAAATTTCTCCGATGTCCTGTTTTCGAGCCTCAACAGCCTGTTCAGGTCCCTGGGACGCTGATCCATCGACAGGCCCAATGCTTCCATATCCCCCAGAATTCTGGGCACCCTGGCCACCATTTCCACCCATCAGACCCACATTAGAACCTCCGTGTTGCAGCATTCTTTCACTATCATCCATCAACTGATCAACTCTAATAGTTTCTAACCGCTCGCCTACACAATCCTATTTTTATCACTCCAATCACCCTTCACTATATGCGATGATAGCAATTCACTACGGCATAAACATAACCAATTTTTAGGTTATGATCGTTCTGATGCCATCAACAGTTTACCCCTCCAAAAACTACTAATATTTGAAAATTTCCCGCTGAAAACATCAACTATAACAAAATCGCCCTAATACTTATAAAATTTCTGATTATTTTACACTGTTCTTTCGTATACAAACCACTGGAAAATGGTGCATCTGTAGTCTTGACGGATTGTCGTGTTATGTTTATTCTGTTTTCTTTTTGTTTAATTTTTTACGTATACGCAATTTCAAGGTCGCAAGTTCCCCCTCCAGTACCTGGCTCTTCAATTCTCTTTATGCTAAAAGCACTTTCGGACACAAGTTTGACATCACTGCAAAAAATGTGAACGCTGGACCGTCTGTGGGTCTATTAAAATTAAATGTTTCGGCATTTGGTGCAACGACACCACTAAGTTTTCGTGGGTGAATTGTCTGGGTTTTTGATAAGGGAGGGGGGAAAAGTGCACTAGTGTTCGCCTTACAAGGCAACGCGCCGAACCTTTCTGTCACACTCCCGCCGTCTAGAGGCAACTGACTTTTTACCCCCACCACTTCTATATATTATATATACGTATGTATATATAGGCGGCAATGGTACGGCGTGACAAAGGGGCCATGCGCATTTCACTCTATCTGTGTGCGTGCGTGATTCACCAACGCATCACACAACAGATATATTCTTCGAAAATTCATATTTTCTATAATCGAAAATAGTTCAGTCCATATATGAAACATGCACAATATAGGGTCTTTTTTTATTGTTTGAAAAATATACGGGAGTATATATATGTTGCCATGGCGGGGACGCAGTGTATATATATATATACAGCGTCGTTGCCAAGGCGCATGCGCGAAGAACGGTGGAATCTCTATACATTCGGCGAGCTAAGTTGTACAGTATCTGCTCACGACGTTCTCAGTAGGTATAATATCATACCTGAGTTTCATGGACAACGCCAGTCCTCAAAACCACAAGAGTATTGAAACTCGAAGCGGGAAATTTTGAATGCATATCTATACATTTGGTCAATTATTTTCATTTATAAATTTTTGTACGCGTTTACAACAGTTGATCTACAACAATGCAAAACATTTACTTTGTTTCTTATCTAATTTCCAGTAGAAGAAGATGCTGCAGAATAAACAGTTTCAAATTTGATGTGCATGTGACCCTCGACGGCCGGCACAGTAACTTTCCGAGTATGCGTATACGTGTGTGTATGTGTAATTGGACATATTTATAATGAACTCAGACATAGTTCATCAATTTGTCTTAAACGGACAGATTTCCTGGAAAGCATTGCATTTTCGATAAAAAAATGCGAGGCAGTAAATTATCACTCGGCACAATGACTAGCACAATGGACTTGAACATTTCAAACATATGTCCTCCAAAATTCATTTCAACTGACGTGACGAATTTCCGATTGTACAAGATATAATTACAATCACATAATCATATCGTAAGAACTACGTACATCATTCCGTTTGTGATAAATAATCTAGTTGACAGAAATAACCTGAACCGTGAAGATATGATGATATTAACCCAATGAATAGAACTTCCAATGACTATCCTTAAATTTCCATTTTTCTCGAAATCTAGATAATTTCCGTAGTAACAATGAAATATTAATATTCTGATTAGCCAAACTATCAGGAACTTTACACATTGCTCTCATGAGATCTTGAAATTTACATGACATTTGAAATTTTGGATGACTTCTACCTCAAATTAAATTTAGTGTCAAATTTCTGAAAATAATTGTATGAAATTATCCATAATCTCTTCTACTCCTTACAGTGTAGTTAAAAAGAGGAACAGAACATTCCATATAACACCCCCACAGTTCTTAGAATTTTGAATACATGTGTTTATGAGTTAATTCCCTAATTACACACATGGTACTTCAAGTAGATTACCTTATTCCCCACTATATACGATATTGATGATTTCGTCGGCACAACGAGTTATCTCGAGCCACTATAAATCTTATTAATATTATATCATTTCGGTACCTTTTCGAAACGCATTTTACCTTGAAATACCTATACTAAATTTATATTGAAATATTAAAAATTGGTGGTTGTCCACAGCACTCTACACCATTAATCTTCAAAGTATAATCTCTTACAGAACGTAAAGATGAAGTTTGAGATTTTAAATTCAATCTTGATATATGCCGTCATAAAGAAAAACCTTTCCCACTTTTTTTTTATCCACTAGTTAGATGTATTTTATTGGGATAGAATTTAGTTCTTTTCGACGTGGCAAAAAATCCTTAATTTGAATGATTCGTGGATTACCGACAAGTTGGTTCGCATGTACAGCGGACGCCATCTGAAGAGGCTATGTGAATCGTATGAGAGTTACCATCCGAGTGAAAATTTTCAATCCAATTATTTATCAGGGTGAAGCCATTATTACGAAATAACTAAATTCAGACGTTCTGAATAATGTGATAATGACGCGAGTCTGAATTTACATTTTTGGAAAAAATCGGTTCATCCTAAAAAGTAATTGGATTGAAAATTTCCACTCGGATGGTAACTCCCATACAAGGTACATAGACTCTTAAGGACTTTGGTATATTCAGTTTTGTATAAGAATTGCCTTCGGGTTTCCATCTGCGGAGGCAAAGAACGCCTGGTTCGGGCGAGTTCGGCGCTGAAGCCCGAAGGCTATCCTATAAAAATGCGACTATAGGCCTCAAGCATATCGGTCGATGCTCCGGTTGGTAATCATGTGGTGATCAGAGGCTTAACATTATTTTAGCCATGAAAATGACTAACCTCGATAAGCATAAAGAACGGTAATAGACCACAATATTGTTATGGGAATACTAAATAAAGAATGAAGAATATCGTCCAGGAAACCGTAGATGATTATGTACACGACCAGTTGAGGGCTCATGTGATATTGGTGTAGTGTTTGTTTTAGTTGCGTCTGGGGAAGTCTAGATACATGTCCTTTGAACAATAATAAGATAATTTTCATTTTCACACACAATAAAGTTGATTCACATGATTTGGGAATTGGGTGCAACCAAACATAACAATAGTGCCTTTCGACCTGGGGTCGAAAAAGTCAAATTAATTTTTGTCGATTTTCGCCCAATTTAACATTGGGCCGTTATGGGGAGGCAGACTTAATTTTTTTTTAATCGGATTTTTAGCCTCGTGGGCGTTTATGCTATCCAATTGGGACCCCTAGAAGACACTACCGTCGAAATCGGGTCGAAAAAGTCGAATTAATTTTGGTCGATTTTGGCCAAATTTAACATTGGGACCTTATGAGGAGGCAAACTTAAATTTTTTAAAATTGAATTTTTGGCCCCGTGTGCGTTGATACTAGCCAACAGGAACCCCTAGAAGACATTTCCGTCGAATTTGGGTCGAAAAACCGAATTTAATTTTTTTTCGATTTTGGCCAAATTTAACATTAGGGTCGTATGGGGAGGCAAAGCTAGATTTTTCAAAATTGAATTTTTGGCCCCGAGTGCGTTCATACTATCCAATAGGAACCCCTAGAAGATATTTCCGTCGAATTTGGGTCCAAAAATTGAATTTAATTTTTCTCGATTTTGGCCATATTTAACATTGGGACCTTATGGGGAGGCAAACTTAATTTTTTTAGAATTGAATTCTTGGCCCCGTGTGCGTTGCTACTATCCAATAGGAACCCCTAGAAGATATTTCCGTCGATTTTGGGTCGAAAAAGTTAATTCAATTTTTTTCGATTTTGGCCAAATTTAACATTGGGACCTTATGGGGAGGCAAACTTAAATTTTTTAAAATTGCATTTTTGGCCCCGTGAGCGTTGATCCTATCCAATTGGGACCCCTAGAAGATATTTCCGTCGAATTTGGGTCGAAAAAGTTAATTCAATTTTTTTCGATTTTCGCCAAATTTAACATTGGGACCTTATGGGGAGGCAAACTTAAATTTTTTAAAATTGCATTTTTGGCCCCGTGAGCGTTGATCCTATCCAATTGGGACCCCTAGAAGATATTTCCGTCGAATTTGGGTCGAAAAAGTCAAATTAATTTTTGTCGATTTTCGCCAAATTTAACATTGGGGCCTTATGTGGAGGCAAACTTAAATTTTTTAAAATTGAATTTTTGGCCCTGTGTGCGTTGATACTATCCAACAGGAACCACCAGAAGACATGTCCGTCGAATTTGGGTCGAAAAGGTCAATTTAATTTTTTTCGATTTTCGCCCAATTTAGCATTGGGACCTTATGGGGAGGCAAACTTAAATTTTTTAAAATTGAATTTTTGGCCCCGTGAGCGTTGATACTATCCGATTGGGACCCCTAGAAGATATTTCCGTCGAATTTGGGTCGAAAAATTGAATTTAATTTTTTTCGATTTTGGCCAAATTTAACATTGGGACCTTATGGGGAGGCAAACTTAAATTTTTTAAAATTGAATTTTTGGCCCCGTGTGCGTTGATACTATCCAATAGGAACCCCTAGAAGATATTTCCGTCGATTTTGGGTCCAAAAAGTTAAATTAATTTTTGTCGATTTTCGCCAAATTTAACATTGGGGTCTTATGCGGAGGCAAACTTAAATTTTTTAAAATTGAATTTTTGGCCCCGTGTGCGTTGATACTAGCCAATAGGAACCCCTAGAAGATATTTCCGTCGAATTTGGGTCGAAAAATGGAATTTAATTTTTTTCGATTTTGGCCAAATTTAACATTGGGACCTTATGGGGAGGCAAACTTAAATTTTTTAAAATTGCATTTTTGGCCCCGTGTGCGTTGATACTATCCAATAGGAGCCCCTAGAAGATATTTCCGTCGATTTTGGGTCCAAAAAGTTAAATTAATTTTTGTCGATTTTCGCCAAATTTAACATTGGGGTCTTATGCGGAGGCAAACTTAAATTTTTTAAAATTGCATTTTTGGCCCCGTGAGCGTTGATACTATCCGATTGGGACCCCTAGAAGGTATTTCCGTCGAATTTAGGTCGAAAAATTGAATTTAATTTTTTTCGATTTTGGCCAAATTTAACATTGGGACCTGATGGGGAGGCAAACTTAAATTTTTTAAAATTGCATTTTTGGCCCCGTGAGCGTTGATACTATCCGATTGGGACCCCTAGAAGATATTTCCGTCGAATTTGGGTCGAAAAATTGAATTTAATTTTTTTCGATTTTGGCCAAATTTAACATTGGGACCTTATGGGGAGGCAAACTTAAATTTTTTAAAATTGAATTTTTGGCCCTGTGTGTGTTGATACTATCCAACAGGAACCACCAGAAGACATGTCCGTCGAATTTGGGTCGAAAAGGCCAATTTCATTTTTTTCGATTTTCGCCCAATTTAACATTGGGACCTTATGGGGAGGCAAACTTAAATTTTTTAAAATTGAATTTTTGGCCCCGTGAACGTTGATACTATCCGATTGGGACCCCCAGAAGATATTTCCGTCGAATTTGGGTCGAAAAATTGAATTTAATTTTTTTCGATTTTGGCCAAATTTAACATTGGGACCTTATGGGGAGGCAAACTTAAATTTTTAAAAATTGAATTTTTGGCCCCGTGTGCGTTGATACTATCCAACTGAAACCCCTAGAAGATATTTCCGTCGATTTTGGGTCGAAAAAGTTAATTCAATTTTTTTCGATTTTGGCCAAATTTAACATTGGGACCTTATGGGGAGGCAAACTTAAATTTTTTAAAATTGAATTTTTGGCCCTGTGTGTGTTGATACTATCCAACAGGAACCACCAGAAGACATGTCCGTCGAATTTGGGTCGAAAAGGCCAATTTCATTTTTTTCGATTTTCGCCCAATTTAGCATTGGGACCTTATGGGGAGGCAAACTTAAATTTTTTAAAATTGAATTTTTGGCCCCGTGTGCGTTGATACTATCCAATAGGAACCCCTAGAAGATATTTCCGTCGATTTTGGGTCCAAAAAGTCAAATTAATTTTTGTCGATTTTCGCCAAATTTAACATTGGGGTCTTATGCGGAGGCAAACTTAAATTTTTTAAAATTGAATTTTTGGCCCCGTGTGCGTTGATACTATCCAATAGGAACCCCTAGAAGATATTTTCGTCGATTTTGGGTCGAAAAAGTTAATTCAATTTTTTTCGATTTTGGCCAAATTTAACATTGGGACCTGATGGGGAGGCAAACTTAAATTTTTTAAAATTGCATTTTTGGCCCCGTGAGCGTTGATACTATCCAATAGGAACCCCTAGAAGATATTTCCGTCGATTTTGGATCCAAAAAGTCAAATTAATTTTTTTCGATTTTGGCCAAATTTAACTTTGGGGTCTTATGTGGAGGCAAACTTAAATTTTTTAAAATTGAATTTTTGGCCCCGTGTGCGTTGATACTATCCAATAGGAACCCCTAGAAGATATTTTCGTCGATTTTGGGTCGAAAAAGTTAATTCAATTTTTTTCGATTTTGGCCAAATTTAACATTGGGACCTTATGGGGAGGCAAACTTAAATTTTTTAAAATTGCATTTTTGGCCCCGTGTGCGTTGATACTATCCAATAGGAACCCCTAGAAGATATTTCCGTCGATTTTGGGTCGAAAAAGTCAAATTAATTTTTGTCGATTTTCGCCAAATTTAACATTGGGGTCTTATGCGGAGGCAAACTTAAATTTTTTAAAATTGAATTTTTGGCCCCGTGTGCGTTGATACTATCCAATAGGAACCACCAGAAGACATGCTCGTCGAATTTGGGTCGAAAAGGTCAATTTAATTTTTTTCGATTTTCGCCCAATTTAGCATTGGGACCTTATGGGGAGGCAAACTTAAATTTTTTAAAATTGAATTTTTGGCCCCGTGAGCGTTGATACTATCCGATTGGGACCCCTAGAAGATATTTCCCTCGAATTTGGGTCGAAAAATTGAATTTAATTTTTTTCGATTTTGGCCAAATTTAACATTGGGACCTTATGGGGAGGCAAACTTAAATTTTTTAAAATTGAATTTTTGGCCCCCTGTGCGTTGATACTATCCAATAGGAACCCCTAGAAGATATCTCCGTCGATTTTGGGTCGAAAAAGTTAATTCAATTTTTTTCGATTTTGGCCAAATTTAACATTGGGACCTTATGGGGAGGCAAACTTAAATTTTTTAAAATTGCATTTTTGGCCCCGTGTGCGTTGATACTATCCAATTGGGACCCCTAGAAGATATTTCCGTCGAATTTGGGTCGAAAAATTGAATTTAATTTTTTTCGATTTTGGCCAAATTTAACATTGGGACCTTATGGGGAGGCAAACTTAAATTTTTTAAAATTGAATTTTTGGCCCCGTGTGCGTTGATACTATCCAATAGGAACCCCTAGAAGATATTTCCGTCGAATTTGGGTCGAAAAATTGAATTTAATTTTTTTTCGATTTTGGCCAAATTTAACATTGGGACCTTATGGGAAGGCAAACTTAAATTTTTTAAAATTGCATTTTTGGCCCCGTGAGCGTTGATACTATCCAAATGGGACCCCTAGAAGATATTTCCGTCGAATTTGGGTCGAAAAATTGAATTTAATTTTTTTCGATTTTGGCCAAATTTAACATTGGGACCTTATGGGGAGGCAAACTTAAATTTTTTAAAATTGAATTTTTGGCCCCGTGTGCGTTGATACTATCCAATAGGAACCCCTAGAAGATATTTCCGTCGAATTTGGGTCGAAAAATTGAATTTAATTTTTTTCGATTTTGGCCAAATTTAGCATTGGGACCTTATGGGGAGGCAAACTTAAATTTTTTAAAATTGCATTTTTGGCCCCGTGAGCGTTGATCCTATCCAATTGGGACCCCTAGAAGATATTTCCGTCGAAGTTGGGTCGAAAAAGTCAAATTAATTTTTGTCGATTTTCGCCAAATTTAACATTGGGGCCTTATGGGGAGGCAAACTTAAATTTTTTAAAATTGAATTTTTGGCCCAGTGTGCGTTGATACTATCCAATAGGAACCCCTAGACGATATTTCCGTCGATTTTGGGTCGAAAAATTGAATTTAATTTTTTTCGATTTTGGCCAAATTTAACATTGGGACCTTATGGGGAGGCAAACTTAAATTTTTTAAAATTGCATTTTTGGCCCCGTGTGCGTTGATACTATCCAATTGGGACCCCTAGAAGATATTTCCGTCGAATTTGGGTCGAAAAATTGAATTTAATTTTTTCCGATTTTGGCCAAATTTAACATTGGGACCTTATGGGGAGGCAAACTTAAATTTTTTAAAATTGAATTTTTGGCCCCGTGTGCGTTGATACTATCCAATAGGAACCCCCAGAAGATATTTCCGTCGAATTTGGGTCGAAAAATTGAATTTAATTTTTTTCGATTTTGGCCAAATTTAACATTGGGACCTTATGGGGAGGCAAACTTAAATTTTTTAAAATTGCATTTTTGGCCCCGTGTGCGTTGATACTATCCAATAGGAACCCCTAGAAGATATTTCCGTCGATTTTGGGTCCAAAAAGTCAAATTAATTTTTGTCGATTTTCGCCAAATTTAACATTGGGGTCTTATGTGGAGGCAAACTTAAATTTTTTAAAATTGAATTTTTGGCCCCGTGTGCGTTGATACTATCCAATAGGAACCCCTAGAAGATATTTTCGTCGATTTTGGGTCGAAAAAGTTAATTCAATTTTTTTCGATTTTGGCCAAATTTAACATTGGGACCTGATGGGGAGGCAAACTTAAATTTTTTAAAATTGCATTTTTGGCCCCGTGAGCGGTGATACTATCCGATTGGGACCCCTAGAAGATATTTCCGTCGAATTTGGGTCGAAAAATTGAATTTAATTTTTTTCGATTTTGGCCAAATTTAACATTGGGACCTTATGGGGAGGCAAACTTAAATTTTTTAAAGTTGAATTTTTGGCCCCGTCTGCGTTGATACTATCCAATAGGAACCCCTAGAAGATATTTCCGTCGATTTTGGGTCGAAAAAGTTAATTTAATTTTTTTCGATTTTGGCCAAATTTAACATTGGGACCTTATGGGGAGGCAAACTTAAATTTTTTAAAATTGCATTTTTGGCCCCGTGTGCGTTGATACTATCCAATTGGGACCCCTAGAAGATATTTCCGTCGAATTTCGGTCGAAAAATTGAATTTAATTTTTTTCGATATTGGCCAAATTTAACATTGGGACCTTATGGGGAGGCAAACTTAAATTTTTTAAAATTGAATTTTTGGCCCCGTGTGCGTTGATACTATCCAATAGTAACCCCTAGAAGATATTTCCGTCGAATTTGGGTCGAAAAATTGAATTTAATTTTTTTCGATTTTGGCCAAATTTAACATTGGGACCTTATGGGGAGGCAAACTTAATTTTTTAAAATTGCATTTTGGCCCCGTGTGCGTTGATACTAT